>VWYH01004005.1:667586-907586 GCA_013399365.1 Pampusana beccarii
CAGGGAGGTTGTGGAGTCTCCTTCTCTGCAGACATTCAAAACCCGCCTGGACGCCTTCCTGTGTAACCTCATCTAGGTGTTCCTGCTCCGGCAGGGAGATTGGACTGGATGATCTTTTGAGGTCCCTTCCAATCCCTAACATTCTGTGATTCTGTGATTCTGTGTTATCTCATAGGTAATCCACAGAATTTCTGCTGGCCCCGTGCTGAGTGCTCACTGTTGTGGAGGGCCTCAGCTAGGTCGTTCCTTCTGCTGTGGGTTCCTTTTGTAGTCACTCAGTTCCTGTTGCACTTTTAACTAGGACACATTCATTTCAGGGTTGTTAGTTGAGAAGGCTTTGTAGCATAAAAGAGTAGGGAAAATTAAAAAAACGCCTGTTACACACACTAAAAATGCTGTGTGTTGTTTTCTTAAAAATCAGGCTTGACAAAGCTTTATTACGAGATGTTACAGTTCTGTTCCAGTGCTGCTCTGCCTTTTTCTGGCCTGCTGCAGGGAAGATGCTCAGCAGACGTGGTGGTTTCCCCACACAATGCATTGCCAGCTACCTGAGCAGCTGCTTTCTCAAGTTGCTTTCTGACTGAGGTATGTTCAGCTGCAGGAGTCACTGTGCTTGGGATTGCAGCTGGGGCCTGGGCTGATTCACAGGATTTATACCCCATTAGGTAGTGCTTATAGTACTTGCTGCTAGAAAAAGTGCAAAATACCATCAAAACCTACACTTGTAGTCACACTTGGATGCTTATTTGGCTGCATCAGCATGAACTAAGCCAATAAGGCAACTCATGCGACAGAAGCGTTGATGTATTCTGAGAGCCACAAAAGGTCGAAGAACAAAAGAGATTAAATCCCCATTAAAATCACAGATTTCCACTTCATTTTGCTTTGCGTGCTAGTATGTCTAAACTTGAACTTGAAACGCTAGTTTGCAAGTGGCTATAATGTGCAAACACAGCTTTTGTCGACTTGTTAGTGTTTGTGTTCTGAAGCAAGAGATCCGAAAGAGAAAGAACAACAGATTAAAGCTTATGCAATGTCAACACCATACTGGGAAAGAATTCTTACCCTCTATCACAGTGTTATCTGAGTGATAATCTGCATGGCCATGGAGAGCTGATGTGTACTTTTTGTTACACTGTTGCCTTAGTGCTAAGATTTCTTTGATTTTCTGCTGTCAGCTTTACCCCCCAGTGCAGGTATCCTCAAGCTTTCACAATTGCTGCCTTTCCTGCTAAGAAAACAGAACTTACATGTGTTTCAGTACTTCTTGGCAGCCTGCCTCACACATATAGTTTAGCATGAAATTTTCGGCCTATCGGCTTTCCCTGATTTTAAGTATAGGTAACAGTGTAATTAGCAAGGAAAAATAAATCATGTTTCCCCTTTGGTGGGGCAGAAGTCCTGCCAAAACCCGTGTAAATATGCCTTGTAAGGAGGGACTGCAAATCATCGGAGAAAAGCATACGTCACAAGCGTAGATCTGAAAATGTGATCTGATAGTCGTTCTATTTTCCAAAAACAACTTGTGGAGCTCAGTATCATGGCTATTCTACTTTTTAAGTACTGGGTGAATATTTAAGAAAATGAACAGAATTTCCCTGAATGAATGTTTTTATGAGCTGCCAACCTCTCTGCCACTATGTGATGACGAAAGCCTGGAGAAGGCCTGCACTTTGGATGACTTTCACTGTGGGATCCGGATGAAGGGAGGCCACACTTTCCCAAGTAGCTGGCTCTAATCTCCTCTCCCCTCGACTGCACCCCTGGGGGCCACTCAAGCAGTCTCAAATCTTGGAGCCACGATGAGGTTGTGTTGCAGCATAGTTTATGGTCAGTTTTACTAGATTTTGTCCCACTCCTGCATATGTTTCAAGTCCGTAACCAAGTCCTTATTGACACTAATGGGAACAAAGTTTGTGTCCTGTAAGGCTCGAATCTGAACCTCCATTTCCAGGGAAACTTCTGCAATTGCACATTGTATTCCCAAACTTTGTTTCCCATTTCTTGGCATAGACATATCACCAAGATCCATTAAAGCATTCTGGACTGCATGCATTATGTCACCTTTGTATTTTTCAGTGGGGAAAAATGTTACAGAAAATTCCATAAACCTAAGCCTTTGGTCTTCATATTGAGTTGTGCTGAAAGCCCGTGGAACTTAGTATAACTTTTCTTGAGGATGATGGACGTAGTAGAGACCAGAGCTTGATTCCTCTGCATTTCAGAGACCTGCTCTGACCTGCGAAGTTTTCTAGCAAATTTTCTGAGTGCCAGTTGGAATAGGTTCCACAAAAGAAATTCAGAAATACCAGTTTCAGGAAATAATTGTAATGGTTCCTTCACAACTGCGATGGTTAATTCCCCTGTAGAGAGGTGGGTTACCTGCATTCAAATACTGTTTAACTGTAGAGGATTTCAGCCCAGGTACTTTTCAAATCACGAGTGTGCTCTAACCATTAGGATCCTTTGGAAAAGGACCGCTTTGGCCCAGTTCACGGCTGTTATTTTCCAATGGAAACAGGTGATTTCCTCCAGCTCGCATGTAGACATCCAAGTTTCAACATTTCCTTCTGGCTAAGTTAGGAGATTGCCCAGTCAGTGTGCTGTGTTTTGTGGCACGTCTCTCACATCATGAATCACAGGCAAAGAAGGGGCTAGCAATATGATTTGGAAAAAAGACAGCTAATGGAAGATTAGGTAATGTGAGGTAGTATCTAGGTCCTCTCTCAGTTTACCCAGCCCCTCCCTAAATACTAACAACGTTTAAATACACCCCTGGGCATGATTTCACAAAAATGGAAACTTTGAGTTACCCGCATTAGCTCTTCAAGTGTTCCTAATGGGTTTCTGATTCTCATTTATGCTGGTGTTTTTTTAATAGAAAAATCTTTACAGGAACTTTAGCACAAGGCTATCCAGCATGTTTAATGATCCCAAAATATATTTTATACTTGCTAAAACAGTAACTTTTCAGAAACACAGTAGATAAAAGTAAATTGCTAGATTGGACATGGTGTGACACATCTTTCCCTTAACTCCAGATACAAAATCTATCCTCAGAGACATCCTGTGAGTGCTCTCCAAGGGCCTTGTGAGAAGACAAGCAAACGTGAACTTATTACTCTTATCCACACACGAAATTTTCACCTGTGGTTCATGTTATATTAACAATACTTTTCACTTAACAAGCAATCCAAGTATCATTCCGCACATCTTGCAAATAGAATTCAGAGTTGTTTTTCATTTAAACCAATTTAACAGCCTCCTGTGTAGAAGGATATGATAGATTTGAGATTCCTAATGTAGTTCATCAGAAGGGACATCAGTGCTTTCTGGCGAATCGTTCACCTTTGAGTTTATACAAATGTGTAATATCATGAATTTTTGTCTGAGGAAAGCTCTCTACTTATTTGAAAGCTGCTAAACTGTACATGCTACGTTTTCTATAACGCTGCAGTTTTGAGGTGCAAAGTAATATGGATGACGTATAGCAGAATATTTACACTAGGAAACAAAGATCCCAAAATAATTTCATCTCAGACTACATTTTCAGCTGAAACAGGGTGTCTAAACTGTTTATATGCTGCCATTTTATCTGAAGGCCATTCCTCGTTTAAAATCTGGTAGAACATTCCCTGAAGACCTAATGGCAGCAGTCCCAGGGAATATAGGAACTGCTGGCTCAGGCTTGAGATAAGGATGACACACACTCACTTGAGAGTCAGGCTAATCTGTGCTTCCCAGCACGGCGTGTTAGATCTTTGTTTTCCAATGTAGAGTAAGATCATTAAGAAATCTGCTCCAAAGAGAAAAAACAAAGCCAAAACCCAGAGGTTTAAAATAATGCAGCAAACTAAGTCTAAATATAATAATGGTAAAGATGAATGAATGAAACAGATTTAGAAACTAGGCAGTTTTCTTGGAGAAAGCTCAGTTTTCCGTGGGTGAGTTTTCTTATGACACACAGATGTTGAAAAACTTCGAACATTTAACAGAGTGGTCTAAATGGATCTGAAAAGTAAAAGCTATCTTCCTGTTACAAAACCTACACTGGCAATGTGTGTGCGTGCATCACAATAAATCCTGAGAGCAGAACTTTTAATAGTAACATGTTTGGCTCATCCATATAGCTCAATTGATTTCTCTTTAATTGAAGACATAGTCTTAGATGTCACATCAAATAAAGTTACAAGATTATGAAATCAATCAATTCTTAAAACAGACATTAGTTACTTACCATTTATACATATTTTAGTGAAACTATGGCACACTGAAACAGTCGGAATTCTTGCTTTGTGAGGGTGATATTTTTTTTAAACTCTAAGTAGAAGATTTTGCACAAACCTAATGTTACTATTTGAAAAATGTTTCCTGAAATTCTATGAGTTATGGCTGACTTAATATGTGATAACAGTGTTGAAAACCAATCAACTGGGTGACGACAATAGCCCCGTGTGTGACAATAGATCTCCAAATCAGCTTTAAAACTGTCATCGAAGGATGTTCAGGTGAATACCTGCAGTTCCTGAATCTGCAATCCAATTAGACATCTTTAATTTACATGTAAAAATATGAAAAGATTTTGATTCGTTCTCTGAGAGATGTGAAGCAGTTATTAACCTTTGTCAAAGAGCATTAATCATTAATTAGGTCATCCTGATATAAACCCAAATTCTGGAATGGGTGACAGGCAGGAGTCGGGGGGTCGGTGCTGGGTTGTGAAGCATAGCCCCCAAGGAACTGAAATGTTGTTAATGAAGCCGTGTGAGCTTCTCCTGGCTCTTGTTAACACACATTTCTCTTTCATCTCCTGCTTTTCTGAGGGTTTCTTCTCCTGTATCTCTATGGGCAGCTGTTTTCTTGTAGTGATTATTTTTTATTGTAGCTCTGAGGGCAGACAAGAGTGTTTTCCAGGAGTCAGCAATACCAGTGTTAAGGGCCAACATCACAGTTGTAGGCGTTTTTTATGTCAGATTGTTTATCTACAGCTACACATAAGTATCTCCTTTTAGATGGGCCTGTTTCCTGGAGCTTTGATATAGATCAGAACTTCAAATATATAAAATTCCTCATACACCAAAAATGTTTCAGCTGTCTAAAAGAATGTTTATGAAATGTGATGGACTGAAAAGCCAGAGCATTCTGAAAATTACATGTAGTCTGATGTTTTTCATTTGAGTTTAGGAAACATTCCTTAATTTGAAAGAATTCAAATTAGGATTCATTTTGCATGTAGAGTTTGTCTGAGGTCTAGCTCCAGTTTTTACACAATTATTGTTCCATGGCATTTTATTTCAGTCCAAATGTGGAACCCAAGTAGTTAAAAAGATAATTGCATGTTTACACAAAACATTGGCAGAAAGATGTGATTATGTTGTGCAATTATGGGAATGGGTGTTCAGTTCATATGCAAGTGCTCAGGTCTCTCTTCCACTCCAGGTGCCCTGCATGTCTCTATGCAAATAGCTAGGGCACAAATTTGTAAGTGTAGTTCAGTGTTCAATTCTGATAAATATGGTTTGGATAGCAACACCTTTACTTATTTGCATACGTACTTTGATTCACAACTGGTAAAATGGTGATTCTTGCGTAATGTACTGACCTCTGATAAGAATAACCACATAAAAAATTGTAACAAAAGTACTATTGAATTTTGATTGATTAGAGTTCTGTGCCCTAAAACATGGCTATTTTTCCAAGTGTATCAAATAATTTCTCAAAAGATATCACCTATTTCTTTAAATTGCTTTGCTCAAAAATCAAGATGCTTAGTACACTAAAGGGAGCCATACGTCACAGATATAGACTTCTTTCTACATTCTGATTGAATGTTTCCTTAGCCTCTTCTTCTCAATTCCTTAGTACTGATTTGATTACATTTTCAACAAAGCTGGTAGGGATTTGAAATACATATAACTTTGAGAATAAAACTAATGATGTCCTTAAAATCAAATGTTTGATAGACATCAAAATCAATTACTCAAAAGAGAGGTAAAATAAAAAATAGAGCAATACTTTGAAGATAGTCTTTAAAAAGAAAAGAAAAAACAAACACACAAACAAACAGAAAACCAAAAACCCAAAAGGACAGATAGATAACTGTAGTAGTAGGGTTAGTTTTGTTTATTTTTCTATAATTCACCCATGCAGAACTGAATGTTTGGGCTTTCCAAGCTGGCTTTATGACCAACTTCAAGTTCACCTCAGTGAAAACAAAAGACAGGATGAAAACACTAAATGAAAATGAAAATTAAATCCTTAAGTGTCTTTTGACTAAACACAGGGAGGTTGTTTCTAAAAATAATCCTTGGTGTAGAATAAAACTCTCCTGAAGGATGTACATCTCTCTCTAGGGCATACAGCAGCCTTGCTTCTGTTTCAGCACTTGCAAAAGCCGTGTGATGGTACTGTGAACCTATCCTTACATCCCAGAAAACCATGCAAATAGTCATTTTTAGTAGTTCTCCAGCAAGAAACTGGAGAATATTAGCAAGTCCTGAGTCTGTTTTGCATACTATCGTGCAATTTTTGTGGATAGAAAACTTCCAAAGTTCTTCCCAGCAATCAGAATGTGTGACAGCCATGCAATGGATGTTAAGTAATAGCATTTTCGAGGCCTCCTTTGCTTTCCCAAATACTTTTCAATTAAGTTTTTGTGATGAATTTTGAGAGCGTAAATTAATTAGGTTTCGTAACAAAATTAGATTTTTTATGTTTCCTCCAGATCAGGTCAGGGAAAGCTCAATTACTTCTATTTTCAGGATAACACAGGCAACTTTTATAGACAGGGTCAAAATTTCACCAGAATCCATTAAAGAAAAAAAGACTGCTTTGTGCAAGCCCAGCTGCCTGGAACTGTGCCAGCACATACCCTATAGGAATTAATCTTGGGTTGGGGGGCTGGGTGGTGTCTAAATTACCGTAAGACGTGGTTTTCCATTTCTGAGGCTTGCTTAGTACACAAGGCGGTCTTAATGGAGCATGGCAAGTCAAGTCAGCCACTGGAAAATTAATACCACAAAGCATCTCCTTCAAAACTTTTGCTCACTTTGGCAGAAGTGATCAGTAAACCTTCTCCTGAGCCTCTTGATCTTCTGGAAAGTGAAGGAGACACTGAATGCAAGACTTTGTAAGTCCACCAAACAATTTAGTGTAAATGAAGAAGACATCGTGGGACAGAGAGCGTTGAGTTGTGAGACAAACAATTCCAGAGTGAAAATCTTCATGCAGAAGGATGTTCACACCATCTGTGTAACCATCCAGTCACACAGGAACTGTGAAGCAATTGTCCTTTTTAGGATGAGGACGATGTATGCGATTGCTTATCTAGGCTGGGCTGCTTGTCATAGGTTTAGCTCAGAAATGGAATCTGCTTGGGCAGAAAAGATAATAACAAGATTAAGAATATCTCAACACAACTCAGCTGAATGCATCACATTGAAAGGCAGGTCCCCAATATTAGCCATAGAGAAAGAATTGCTTTCCTAAGAATGGGGAAACACTGGAAGATTAGATTGTCCCCAGCCAGTTATCTCAGGGACCTGCAGGAGCAGAGACCAGCTGGCAGCTGAGGCTGGCCCCAGGGACAAGAGTGCTGTGCCCCCATCCCTAACCAGAAGGGACAGAGAGGGTCCAGTGGAACCAACTTCAGCCAAGTCCACCAGGCAGGTCCACGTAGCCACAAGGCAGGTGCAAGGCTAGGCCCAGCATATATGCAGTATAGCGTATGTACAATATAGCTCAGGCAAGGTCACATTTTCTCAAGTGGAAGGTATTCTAGGGAGGGAGAACGTGAAAATACATCCGTTTCTGATGGGAAATGACAGGAAGGGTGCTAAGGTTCATTGTGAAGCGTAGAGGAGGCTCGCAGGTGTGCTTTGGGGTGAGAGGTGGTACAGCAGCTTGCATTTGGCAGCCATGGCTGCCTATGGGCTTGGAGGTGCAATTTTTTTAAGGCAAAATGATGTAGGAGACAAAGCTTTGTTTTCCCTTCTAGCCTTTCAGTTGAGACTTATTGTCTCTATCTCCACTTCCTCTCCAGCTGCCCTGTATAAAGTGGTTTTCTCCCACACCCTGGGACTGCAGGGCTGGGATGTGGGACTGAGGGAAAGCTAAGCTGGGAAAACCCAGGAAAAGCCAGAAAAATGCTAGAAGAATCTGTAATTAAAAGGCCTCTGAGATGAAGTAATGCTCTTGCTATAGAAGGACTTGCAGTCATGACAGTGAGTAAAGAGCATAATGACTTAAATGCACAAGATGTCTGAAGGAACTGAACAGCAGGGTAAGGAAAATTACAGTATATTTTTATTAATCATAATATATGTTTAATATAAACATTACAGAGATGGGTTGATTAGAAGTTTGCAACAAATATATATTAATTCAATACCCTTTTATGTTCTTCAAAAACACAGAAACGTATGAACTTTTCACATCTGCATGCCACTTTTCACACCAAGATAGTGTTCTTCTGGGAAGAACTCAAGACAAACTACAAAAAGAATCTGAAAGTTCACCGTTGTTTCAAACAGATCTTCATTGTCTTGAAACACCAAACCCCCAGTTTGTTTTGACTGGCCTCTGCCTGATACCATCACATGGGTTTCTTGCCAGGAACTAAAGTTTAATGAAGATTTTAATCTTTTTTCCTCAAACCCTCACAGACAGCTCCTCTGTCACTGCGGACAACATTAATAGCCAGCTTGTCACTCAGGCCTGCAACTTTGCTGTCAAATTAAGCTTTGCAATTCTTCTGTGCAGGTTTTGTAGGATACAGCCTTCTCTCTTCCACCCATAGCTATGAGTTTTGCACAAGCTCTCATATCATGCCCGGAGTCCTGGAACACCCTTTCCTTTATGGTGTGCTTGGTAATCGCAATGGTTCCTATGTGCAGCCATTCATAATACTGCTAGTAAATGTTATGGCCATAGAAGCTCTCATTTGGATGTTACTAGTAGCCTTCAATTCCCTAACACATCAAATCAAAACATCGTCTCTCCTTTCAACAACTTTTATGGCATATTCTTGTGACAAATTCTATCGTGTTAGTGCCAAAATCAACAGGCTCTGACCAGCCCATGGTGACAGGCCCATTGCCAGACTAGCATTGCTATTCTTTTCACTGAGGGTTGCCTCTTATACAGGTCCATAAATAACCCTAATTTCATACTGCACAAAAAGGCAAAGTATATTTGGCGCTTAGCAGGTGCTACAGAAGAACAAGGCCAATGTTGCAAAAAAAAGGCTGGATCGATGGATTTAGTATTCGATTGACAGGAAGGGGTTACACATCCAGCAGTAAATCTTCACGGGATAAAACAGAATGACAGTGATTTTTTTGCTGTAAGTCTAATTTAGAAATGTTTTTCTAGTGCCAGTGGAAAAAGAAGTTAACTTTTTGGGGTAATATGTGATTTCTTTAGTATGACTACAGAGTTACAGAGGGTTGTACAATTGTCAACATTGTTTTGTTTTTTTAACTCTAACTGGACAAATGGAATGAGTTAAAATGGAAAAGACCCACAATGTAGGTGGAATCCAGTCCATAATACTCATTAAAACCTAAGATGGAATGTGAAAAGAGAAATCAATCAATTTTTTGGAGTAATGGATACTAGTTATAACTTGCTAGAATATTAACGCGGTTCTTGATAAATGTATAGCTACATCTCTAAGATGTGGTTATGAGCCTTTTGCTCTGTACTCAGTGTGAAACAAGTACTGACAGAATTTACTCCTTACATTTTATAAAGTAGCCCCCAGACACCAGATTTCTGAGAGAAAATATGTTTTAAAAAGTTTTGAGTTCGCAAGCTTAATTTCTTAATTTTGCAAAAGTTAAGATCTCTGTGGCAGTACAGTGATATGTTGGAACTAAAGATCATTATATCCCAAGAGGAATTTTGCAAATAAGACAATAGCAGCATTGTTTCAAGCAAGGGGAAAAGATGATTGCGATTTATAAGGTTAACTTGTTCTTGTGATGCCTTGGTATTTTGCTGCATGTGTAGGAGGATTTGCAAATTCAGTCAACAACAGCCCATATGGCAGAGCCTTCACCGGAGCTGAAAGAACCATTGAGAACATTCCTTTGAATAGCTTTCTAATACATCATGAAATTCAGTAAACATATTATTTGCTGAATGCATTTGACAGACTATCTGGTTCTAGAGGGAGTAAAATCTGAAACACAGCTACAATGCAACCAGTAATTTTAAAGAAATCTGCCAGAAAGGTTATTGTACACATATTAATCAACAAGCTCTCAGCATGATGTCAGATGGTGGCTGAGTGCTTTGGCAAGCACCAATGGAGCATTATTTTCTGTGGGAAAAAGCCCATAATCTTTACATACTGCAGGTACTGCTTCATGCCCTCTTGCTCACCAGGTCAAATTCTTTGTGTCCTTGTGCATGTCAGTGTTTGGATTTTCTCATTATACATCTAATCTTTTTCTTGATATGTTTTAAGCTCTGTAGCATCTAATGGCAATGAGTTTCATGGGTTATCAGTTCCTGGCAATTTTTAAGTGTAGAGCCTTTGAAAGAACACTGTTTCCTCAGTCTCCTGTGAGCTCTGAGTAGGAATTTGTACCTGACAGACACCACTTATTGCATTTGCCCTTGCAGCGTGTCTTTCTCCCCTTAGAATAAGCAGTTCTGATCTTCTTGCTGCCCTTTCTTAGTGTCTTGGTTGTGGACATGGTAAGAGCAGCTGTGCTGTTCCTGTCAAACAAATTTGAAGGCTGGGAGCTTGGTGGTGGAAATGTGTTAGCCTTAAGCATGCGGAGTGACTCCAAGGAGCCTTTGTTGTTTCAGTAACACCAGACTCAGGTGTCTAAACCCCATGACTTTATCCACAGAAATGAGTTCAGATGAAAAAGGGTGAGTTCAAAAATATGACGAATAAACGTTAGCTTATTTCCTGTGGACTCCTGTTTTCTGTGCCTCAACAACTGTGTATGTTTAATTTTTTCAAGCCTTTCCCCGCCCCCCCCAGCCAAAAGTTGTAGAAATATGCTTTAAAAAGAGGAAAAAAAGTCTCCCTTCCCTGAGACTCTCTTGTTAGCCAGCAAGTTGGGAAATACCACCCAAAAGTGCAAAAATAATACTAAAATTGTAAGCTCTGGCAACATCGTTGCTGCTCATGACTGATAAATTTGCATTTTCGCATTCTGAAATGTGATGTATTAAGATGTCAGTGTTCTCATGGCACTTGTTGTGGGGTCAGAGGGGGGGGCGCCGACCCAGGGATTTTAATGGCAGTATTGAGGCGGTCAGTGCAGCTGTTATACGGCACAGAGAAAAATTTCCATCAAATTTCTGCTGTGTGGGGTGCAAGTGGGAACATTTAAACCGTGTGTTTAGCTCCCAGATGAACAAACCACATGTCTGAGCTGACACACAGGGAGGTATTGTTCATCGGTTAAAAATTGGCATCAATTGCTTCCTCCCTTTGGGCCAAACTGGGAACCATATTGTGACTCCTTAGCTGCTGTGGCAACAAAATTACATACTGCCCCACGATGAAGAATTAATTATTAGTCCAAAGGGAAGAACTATGCAATACAACAGAAATCTGGAGTGCGAAATGGAATTGGATGAGACAGGTGACAGGAGGCATACATACCCGTATGACTTCAAACTGTGTCACATTAAGGGAATTGGTGCATGTGCCACTGCCAAACACGTTTATTTCACCTTCCCCCCCCGCTCCAATCTTTAATTAATATTGTAAAAAGATACAGAATGAAAGGAAAAACTCCAACCAGAGAGGAGAACTGTTGATGTTTACAAGACCCCAGCTGGACTGCGGTCAGGGCAGTCGCTTTGCTTTTGCTGATGTTATTTCCCAGGCTGACTCCCCCATGTAAACCACAGCTGTGAGCAGGTGGCAGCGCATGTTCTTGTGTAGGGGAATGGCCTCTCTTTCTGTCTTCTGCATTTTTTCGCGTTCAGCTGAAAACATAATTTACAATGGCAGGCAGATGTAAACAAGAATTTCACCAGATGAAAGCAAAATACTTAGTCCAAAAGTTCAAGTGTTTTGTGTTCCTTTCATGGTTATACTTGATATTGAAATATACTTCACAATGAAATACTTCTGTAGAAAAGAAGTCAGATTGGGTGAATACATAAGCTGATTTCTTCTTCTTCAGATAAAAATGGACTTTTTTTTTTTTTTTTTTAATTGGAAAAAGGTCAAGCCTCTCCCCTGTTGCTACATTTCTTTTTCCATGGAGAATTGACTTGATTGTTCTCCAAACATTGTTTCCTGTTCTTCACAGAGGGGAAATGTTTGTTCCTTGTTCCTAATAATCAGACATACTGTAATGGCTTGCTCACAGGGAAGAAAAAAATAAAGACTGATGATTAAGATTTTCTTTGTGCTGAAATTTTAACAGCAGTAGAGCAGTAGCTGTTCTAGTGATATATGTATAATACATTGAAAAGCCTCAATAAGCTGAAGGATGTATATCAAAAGTATAGCAAGAGTACACAGGGGCATTTATTTGCCAGGGAAAATAGAGAGAAAGGTTTTTTCTTTGTCGCTACTCATCCAAGCAGGCACGAATCTTTTGGTGCCTGTGAGAAGGGTACGACTGCAAAACTGGAAGACCATCACACCAATGCTATATACTTAAGTATTTTGGTTTGACTGGAATGGTCATAATGCATCATTCAAGTAGAAATTTAATATGTTCCAGCAGATAGTTTAAATGCCATTTAGGCAAGATTTGTTGGGGTGACTGTTGCAGGGTGTTCCTGAAACTGTAGCTATTCCCCATGCATCAGGTCTAAGAAAACCAAGATTTTGCCTGCAAGAGGGAGTTTGTCAGTTATACTTGCGTAATTACCACTGGAGACAAGGTGCACAGCTGTGCATACTAAAACTCCTCTTAAAATGACATAGGGTAAGCCAAAACAAAATATGGTAGTTAAAGCCACAAGCCACATGGTTTTCCTGCCTTGATTTTGGACATAAAGTTGTATCATAACTTATACTGAAAGAACTTTCCCACACAGGAAAGACCAAATGTTATATTTTAGTTTTTCCACCTCTATGGATAGATTCAAGGCATGAAAAATTCTGCTGGGATAACCAGGTTATTTATTTTAATTGGAAAACAACAAATGTGCCAACAATCATTAATGCCTCCGGTGACCTACAGTTGTTCACAATGTGCTGACTTCAGCATAGATTAGTTTTTGTAGGGTAAATGGTGGGATGCTGAGTTGGTGGGATATCTCAGCACCAGTTCCTCATCTTGGAGTGTTCTTTTGAGCCATGGGAAACAATAAGTATAAATGAATCTCTACCATTCTCATTCCACTCGGTTCCTTTACTGCCCATACTTACATGGAACAGTGCTGCTCCCAAGGAAAAAATGGCTCTTTTTCTGAGTCTCATTCTTCTTCTAGCTGCTCACCTGGAACATTCACCTCCATTTTCTGCTCTGGTTTTAGAATAAGAGTTGTTACTATGCCCCCAAAAAGCTCATTATTTGTTAGTAGGGCATAGGAAATGGCTGACAATTGTAATGTTTAATCTTTTGGGATTTTTTTCACAAATTTCAAATAACCCAAGAACAAATCCAGAGATAACACATTCAAAGTTATGTGTATTCCTGTTCTTAAAAGTCCTTGTTTTAACAGTTCATTCCTCAGTTTTTCCCTTTTGAAACTGTAAGACAAATGAGGAGATAATTTATCTGTGATTTATATTCTTCTCAGATGTTTCTGTTCAGTAATTTAATGTTAATTCTCAAATGTAATAGATTTTGTAATGGTTGATCTAAATTAAGATATGAAATAAGACTAATTAATTAAAATGTAAATGAGGATTGAAAGCGATGAAAATGGCAATGAAGTGAAGGAAAATGCACAAAAAATCTAAGACTAACAAGCATCAACAGAAAATAACGTTACTATGTAGAAAAGAAGTAGACCAATGTATTCATAAAAGTTATGAATTTTGAAAGTAAAATCTCTGGAGGAAAGAGGAGTTTTGTAAGGATTTTATCTATATATTTATGGCAAGAAAAAGTATTACATTGATGAGAACTGAAGAAAAAAGCCTAAATCTGAGGGAGAACATCAACGTTGAACTGAGTTTGCAGAACTCTATGGCTGCTAAAAAAGAAAGTGGCAGATGTTTTCCGAGGTGCTTATCAGAATTCCAGCTGATAAAACAAGAAGGGGTCTGTGTTTCTCCATGTTAACCTAATCATACTAATTTTAAAGAACCACACTGTGCACTAAAATTAGAGAGAAGATGTTGATAAGCCAGAAAGGTTTCAAGAAAAAACAGTAAAACCAAGTGGATGGGTAGGGTGTGAAGTGAGAAAGTAAGAGAAAGGAAAAAAAAAAAAAAAAAGCCCAGAACAGCATTTATTAGTTAAACATAGTGAGGACAGGGTCATAGCATATGAACTCTGGGGGACAGTGAATCTGTATGTTCATAAGAATGTAACTAGGAAGAATGAGATGGCACCGGTGGCGGTTATGATGTAAATAATAAAACAGCACACCTGGGAGTGAAAGTCAGTGCTTCTCATGTCACAGCAGATCTATATTGTTAGCTTGGTACGTGACTGAAACTAGTCCTGGGTTCTGACGCTGCCCAACCTGAGCTGAGCCAGGAGCCAGCACTGGCCCCCACCAAGTGCTGAGGTTGTGCCTGGGAACTGATTCACAATATTTCCAGGCTCCATCAGAGCAGGGAGCTGGGACCTGGCTCTCAAGTCCCACGATGTACCTGTCCAGGTGGAGGCTGGTGTCACTCCTGTGTCACACGTGCCCAATGCCACCCCTTCATTCTTCCAGCGCAGGGTGCCCAGACAGGAAACCCATGTTCAGAGCAAGAATTTGGGTAGAGGACAGGAGGCAGCAATTCTATTCGGTGGATGTTTAGTACATATTGCAGATTAGATTGTACAGCAGAGGAGGGAAAAATAGGCACCATTTTTCTACCTGAACAAGATCGTGGTCAGGCACAGAGTCAGGAGGGACTAGAGATGCTGCTGGAGCTGTAGGCACCATTTCAGCAATAGCTGCAGATTATGAGCAAACAGTAGCCCTAAATTCTCATAACACAGGTCTAAATTGTTCATAGAGGCCATGGATGAACTATGTGTACATTTCATCTCTTACTGCTATGATTGTAGAGTAAGAACACAGAGGATTTTATGCAGCAATATGTGTGATCATTTCATGTTTGAGGATTACTTCAAGATGTGTGAACACCTAAAAGAAAAACTAGTCCTAATCAGAAACATACCATAAATGTACTGACCATAGAGTTGGATGTGTTTTGAGTCCAATGGAAAACAGCAACATGAGTTATAAAAGGAGTGATTAGGATGAGGAGGACAGGAAAACACAAGAGTTAGGTGAGTTGCAAATATATGACCAGTCTTAAAAGAGCAACATTTCAGCCTGAGCTGAAACAATCATGAAAATTTGTGTTTTCTCATACTACAAAGGTGATGCCTCATGTAAGCAGCTGTGAATGTCTGAAATCCCTGCTAAACCATGAGAAATAATTAGATCAGTTGACTCAGATACAACAGCACTAGTATTCACTGACTGGGCTTACCTTACCGGAAAGGCCTAAATTTTAAAAGATTTATGGGGTTGAGAATGAGATCGTGTTACAAGAAGCCATAGCCCTAAAAATGACAAGTAATGGGTCAGAATCTGGTGCTAAAATGTAATGTGAGGAGTTGGTGATTAATTAGCACCTGCATGCTATACCTTTAGGTTTTTCCTTCAGGATTTTCCTTCCTTCATGCTTCCATCTGGCTTGTGCGTACCTGAGCAGGGAGCCCTAAATCCTGCTTTTTGTGTGTTTATAGCAGCATAACCCTTAATTCAGTGGCCTTTGATGTCTCCTCTCCAGCTGTCACCCACCCCACATGTGCAGGAGATGGACCAGCTGGGAAGTCAAGCTGTCGGAGAGCAAAGACTAAAGGCAAACAAGACTTTGCATAGCTCACAGTCCTCACATTGGTGAAGTGCTCCTGTGCCCCTCCAGTAGCTCCTCACAGCTTCAGCTTTGTCTCGCTGTGAAGCAGCCCTCTACTGCACCTTCCCTTCCAATGCCCTCAGTCTTCTCCTCCTCTGTCCCCAGTTAGCAGACACAAGTGGCTGAAGAGTTAGATGCACTCTCCTTGGGAAACCATGGGCTGGTTGCTGACCCTCAGTCAAGAAGCCTGTAAATCCCTGGCATTTGGAAAACAAAAGGGTATAGCAAGATTATTTCAGCTATAACTAGTTTCTCTACTTTTTTCGTAAGGATCAAGGATGAAGCAAGTGAACTTGAGGGATTATATTAGGTGGATGTATTTTACGGATCACTAGGGCAGTTTTTAAAGGGAATGTATTTTAAAGAACTTCTGAAATAATAGCGACTCACTTTAATTTCTGAGAACTGTTGGTTGGAAAGTTCAACTGTCTATTAAAGATGTTTTAAGGGATTATCATTATAAGACTGACTTTGATAAACATATGCTTTATTTCTCTATACCAGCTCAGAAATCTGTGTTTCAGATTTTGCATGTGTGGTCTGTGGCTGATGGATATTTTTTCACTTTCTCTGATACGAATTACCTACTTTATATCAAAGGAATAGGCTTAAGAGAAACAGGACTTTTTCACTTTTTTCTACAAGCTCATTCATTTGTTGCACACATCTCTTAGACTGAAAAAATATCATTGTAGCAACCTCAAATTTACCGAATTGAAGGATTTTTCTATGATTCACAGAATCACAGGATGTCAGGGATTGGAAGGGACCTCAAAAGATCACCCAGTCCAATTCCTCTGCCAGAGCAGGAACACCTAGATGAGGTTACACAGGAAGGTGTCCAGGCGGGTTTTGAATGTCTGCAGAGAAGGAGACTCCACAACCTCCCTGGGCAGCCTGTTCCAGTGCTCTGTCACCCTCACTGAGAAGAAGTTTCTTCTCAAATTTAAGTGGAACCTCTTGTGTTCCAGCTTGAACCCATTACCCCTTGTCTTACTGTTGGTTGTCACTGAGAAGAGCCTGGCTCCATCCTCATGACACTCACCCTTTATATATTTATAAACATTAATGAGGACACCCTTCAGTCTCCTCCAAGCTAAAGAGACCCAGCTCCCTCAGCCTTTCCTCGTAAGGGAGATGCTCCACTCCCTCAGCAGCCACAGGTGCATCCCATCTGGACCCATGGATTTATGGATGTCCAGATTGCTTAGTTGCTCCCTAACCCAGTCCTCATCAACCAAGGCAAACTCCTCCTTTGTCTTGCCTTCCTCTGGGGCCTCAGGGGTACAGGGCTCCTCAGGACAGGCCCCGGCAAAGTAGACAGAGACAAAGAAGGCATTCAGTAACTCTGCCTTCTCTGTGTCTTCTGTCACCAGGGCACCAATCCCATCCATCACTGGTCCTACATTGCCTCTGGCTTTAGTTTTATCTGCCATGTATTTGAAAAAGCTCTTTCTGTTGTCCCTGACCCCTCTCACCAGGTTTAACTCTAAGGAGGCCTTAGCTTTCCTAGTTGCTTCCCTACATCCTCTGACAACAGCCTTATACTCTTCCCAAGTGGTCAGCCCCTCCTTCCATGATCTGTAAACTCTCCTCTTCCACTTGAGCTTACCCAGCAGTTCCTTGTTTAACCACACAGGTCTCCAGGCTCCCTTCCTTGACTTCCTACGTGTCGGGATGCTCTGATATTGAGCTTGGTAGAAGCAGTCCCTGAATGCTGACCAACTCTCTTGGGCCCCTTCACCTTCAAGCAGCCTTGCTCATGGGATTTCCCCTAGCAATTGTTTGAAAAGGCCAACGTTTGCCCTGCTGAACAACCCCAGGTTCCATTATAGGTTGGGGAATGACCTATTAGAGAGCAGTGTAGGGGAAAGGGATCTGCAGGTCCTGCTGAATCTTTAATTGAAAGATGCTCTGAGAAGTTAGAATATAAACTTTTCCTTGGCAGTTAGAATGGCCAAAAGAATACTTTTTTGACTTTAAACCATTGCACAATTCATACAGGAGTATAAATTTCAACCTGTAGATGTAGGTGGTTGCTGATGACACCTTCCTGGGTGCTGATGACTTGTTTTATACCCATGTGATGCAAATGAGAGCTTTTCTCAGAGTCTGCAAGAGTCTATAGAACAGAAAATAATGAAGTGTCTGTGGCATACGCCAAAGAAAACTATGGGAATACTAGTAGCTGTGTGAAGAGGTAAAAGAGGCAGAAGTGATACATGAGAACTAAGTGGTGTCATTGATATGATGGTACCTCAGTCTAGTTCAGTCTTCTTGATTGGTAGGTTTTCATAACATCCTGCAATACTTCCTTAAGCAGTTTGAAGTCCATTGCCTTAAAACTGCAATGGCTCGTGGAAATGTATTGCAAAAAGTAATTTAAAGCTACAGCAATAAGCTTGAAAAAGGCAATAAATATTACACATCAACATCTAATGCAGGTTGAGAAAAAAAGAAAATTTAAAAATAGAATTTACTTAATGTATTCTTTTTGTAAGACTGTATGCTTGGGAAATATCTTGCATGACTGGTTTTTGTCATGATTGTAGAGACAGACTTCTTTTAAAATAGGAGGGGCTAAAATAAACTTAAAATAATAGAGGGACATAAATTAGTCTCCTAAATTATTTTCAGACACTTAGCTACATGGCTTCTCTTTCCTTTTCTCTAAGCACTCTATAGTTCTCATTGACTCTTCTTTCATTTGTTCCCTTGAATTTAAAAGTTTCTATATTTTAAAATGTTTCAAGAGTCTGACTTCTTAAATTAGAACTCTAAATATAGGTTATGAGTTCAGTCACAACTGGATATTAAAATCTAACAAAGGAGGAAAACTGGCTCAGGTTCATATCCACACCCAGAAGAAAACACTATATACTAATTATTACAAAGAAGCATTTAAGACTATATTAAAAGGGATTTATAATTTTTGAGAGCAAGTGTTCAAATACTGTTAACCCTTTACAACTATGAAGACATAAGATTTCTTAATTAATTTTGGAAATGTGCAGAAGTCACAAGGAATCTTCAGAACAGTTTCAAAAATCCTCATACCAGTTGCTCTTTTCCATTATCTTCTGCTCAAACTATGAACATAGAAAACACAGAAGCTTTGTGAGTTGCTACAATTGAAATAGCTTGAGAATTACAGTAGAAGTGTTTGTGTTTAACAGTGTTTTCTCAAAGCTTTTAGCTAAGAGCTTGCTGCAGTCTTCTGGCATACATAGAAATGAGACTCTATTAGGTTAGTATGTCTATTTCCCTTCTAACTCTGTGTTCTTTCATGGAAAATATTAGTATTTGCTGAAGTCATCAACTGACTGTAAATAAGAATTCTATTTTCTAAATACTTCTTTTAAAACGTACTACCGTAAATATGGGACAAAGGAGAATCTTTTTCAAATAAACAAAGGGCTACTGTATGCTACAAAAGACATTTTGAAATTTAACTGCATTGAGCTATGAAATCTTGCATTTGATTGAGAAAGGTTATAAAGTGAGATGAACTGAAGGATCTGGTGTGGGACTGGAAGGTGTTTGCTGGAGATGGGGCTCTGCCTGCCCGCCAGCCTTGGCTACAGCGGTAGCAGCCCGAGGCAGAGAGGTCCCAGAAAAAAGTGAGAAGAACCACCTTTTACCTCGAAGTCTATACCTGCCTGTAAAGAAAGACCGGTGGGTTGGGGGAAAATACGCATAACAGGGTTATCCAGAATATTAGAGGATTTAATACTCCTTGCCTGTTTTGTGAGAAACCGTTTCTCCCCCATTCAGCTCTGCATAGAACTGAACAAAGTAGCTACTTCCCTGGCTCTGCTCCTATGAATAGCAAGTTATTTTTGTTACCCTGAGCTGTCCCTTTACAGAAGTGGAAATAGCTTTTAATGTTAGTAAATATTTTTAGAGCAGGTCAAGTGAGGATCCAGTGACTTTATAGGCACTTATTAGTGGTTTCTTATCTAGATCCACCCTTGCCATACGCTTCTTATTTTTCTTATTTGCTTTATAAAAACCACGTAGCCATTTCTGTTATCATCCCAATGTAATGCCAGGTAATCTGCAGGAAGAAAGGCAAAATGATGCCATTTTTGAGGAATGACAAAGGAGTGTCAATTTCAAGTTGAGAAAAACCTTTTGTCTTCTAGGTTTTGATTGGAGGATGCAGAATTGAGTGTATTAGATAAAAATTTACGATGCTTGCAGAGGGAGATTGGATGTCACTCTTCATTGGCCTTTATCAAGCTAAAATCACAAGAATAATATTTATATAAGCATTACAGTGGTTGCAGTATGTGAAAGGAATGATCCATGCACAAAGCACACTTCAGAGTTTCACTTCTAACTGTGAGAAAACGAAGGTGGAGGGAGGAGTGGGAGTTTGCTTAATATATCTTAAATCGATACTGAATTCACTAAGGCAGTTTTAGAGTTACATCTGTTCAAGTGAGCCTGGAAATTAGCATGAACTCACTATTTCTCATCCTTCTCTCTCTCCATCTTGCAAAGTACAGCATCCAGCTGCAGATAACTGGCTAAATAAAACTTTTTTATTTATTTAATGTCCTTGTTTGTGCATTTAATTTGCTACAGGTGCTACATCGCTTGATCAACTACACCATAATGATTTTTAAGATCACTTCCACCTAGACAAGGATGATCTAGTGACAACTAGGACACATACCAAGATAGGACTACTTTAATTTTCTTGAGTTGCCATAATTAAAGACAGGCCAGGTCAGGAAAGAAACAGTGAAATCAAGGCACTGAATTCTTGTCTCTGGTTAATATAAATTAGAAATATTTTTTTCTGAATTAACTGTAGTTATGCCATTTTCATAATGTCACAGATTCAGTATTCAGGGGTGGCCAGTTTGGCATAGGTTTTGTCAGCACATACATCCACTCATGAAGGTCAAAAACTCCTGTCTTCGACAGAGGTAAAGATAAGCAATAGACCCTTCTCCCTGATAGCCACATAAGGTTGTGCCACAGAAGAATACTAGAGCAGAGAATTCCAACATACACAAAATAAATAAGTACTATAAATAAACACCCAGAATATGCCATGCAGTTTAATATTAATGTCATTTTCAGACTTATGCTGGGTGAAAATTAAAGTTTTCAAACTTCTGTCAAAGGTTCACCTTGAAAATACAGATCAAAGACACACATTATTAGTCCGCTCCGATCTCACTTCAGTGTTATTTTTCCTGTAAATGTGCCCATCAGATTGTCTCATTGTTTTAGATTTTTTTTTTTTACTAGTTTAATATTTGTCTGAATAGGTGCTACATTCTTTGATCTATTTTTATTGGACTCATAAGAAAACTTCAGAACTTCTGCCAGGGAGAGGCAAAGAGAAAAAATGTGTTTCTGCATTTATGTTTTGTTACCTCCGTTTAGTTATCAGGGACTTTGTATCTAGAGTGTATGTCGTGTAGGGCAGTATTATATAATGCCATGTAAAATAAAAAGTGGTGGTCAATATTCACGTTTACTGTCAGAATTAGCATGGAATTATTTAGCTGTATATTGAAAACAACTCTACCTACTCCCCTACCCATACTGTTACAGCCACAGAATCACAGAATGGTTGGGGTTTGAAGGGACCTCTGGAGATCATCTAGTCCAACCCACCTATCAAAGCAGGCTCAGAGCAGATTGCACAGGAATGCGCCCAGGCCAGTTTTGAATGTCTCCAGGGAAGGAAGCTCCACAGTCCATCTTTCCCTTAAAACCATTTGGTTCAGTCATTGCCACAGAAATTCTTGAGTAGAATCATTTTTGCACTTGTACCTTCCTTTTGTATTGTTGCTTCTAGCATATCTATATTTCTAAAACAATTCCCTGGGCAGGATTCTTAGATATTCACCTTCTACACCAGTGGCTTGTTCATGCTCCATAATGCCATTCATCCAATACGAATTTCTTTGTGATAGTCAACTGATATCTCAATGACAGTCTGACGCAGTTGCAGTATGCATTCTCTTCCCTTCTTGTGTCAGGGGGCAATATATTAAGCTGCAGTAAAGACAGTAAACTAATGTGTTATTAACTTCTGTAATGGTTATGCCTCATGTCAGACACAGCACTGTATTCATGTTCATGATATACTAGCTTAGTTTCAGTTAATTCTTTATGATTTATTCCAATGCCCAGTCTAAAATAGCCCCCTAGGCTGTATTATATTTATAAGCACAGCGTGCATCTCTGCCTGTAGCTCTTGAGGGTCTCTGGTAAACCTGTGCAGTTGCATGCCTAGGCTTGGGTGATATGTCCTGAAGCAGTGGATATAATTCTGTCAATGGGACTTGGATGGCAATAAAATGGTGCTGCACTTCTTGTGTCTTACTTCATTAGTACATTTTCAGTTAATGCTTGACTGACAAGGCCAGTGCTGTTCTGTGGCGGGAAATAGAACTTTTGGCACATTAGGAAATCTAATCTTAGAAGAAAGATGCTTAAAAATACTTTTTCTTCGAAGACTGGAGGCACAGCCCTCTACTGAAATCTCTCATGGACTTGAAAACATTCTTGGGGCAAAAGCAGTAGAGCACACTTACATTCACTTATTATTTCTAGCATAGGCAGTTACTGCTAATGTTGAAGATCTTTTGTCTTGGAAGTTCATGTGATTACCCTGCACAGAAACAGTACCTTAGTAGCAAACAGTTAAAAGCTTAGCAATATAGTTTAAAAAAGAAAACTAGGGCTATTCTTAAAATTGAAAAATGACATGCAGAGGAAACATTGCCTTTGACTCTCAGTTGATCTTACAGGAAAAGTCTCGAAGTCTTATAAATGTTTTCGCTTTCCCAGCTTGCCCAAGAAAACCTTGCACAAACTATGTCACCTAGATTTCATTTTGCCATCCATAAAAGTGGAGACACCACATCAACAAGTCAGGTTTCACTCTGGAATTTGTGAAAAAGAATAACTACATGTTCTTATCTCAAAATGAAAAATAATTTGGGGTCTTGTACCTTCTGGGGGTTATGTCTGTGACTTGGCACCTGTTTCTTTCTGTCACTTCTTCCCCAAATCCTTGCTTTCATAGCTTTATAGGTCTGCCCATGGACCTCCCGTTCTCCCCCAAGAATGCTGCTGAATATGAGGAATTCTTCCCTAATGGTACCTAGAACCATGTACAATTGCAGGGACTCTATGACAGCTGGAAGGATTTCAGCCTGTATAAAATGCCTTTGGGTTCAGGTCTCACCCAGTGCAGGACTGATCTAATCACTGCTGTGTGTTGTGACTAGTCCTTACCATAAGACTAAGTCTTTCGTGACTTCACTTTTGAGATTTACTTCTGTTTCAACTTTTGTTAAAATGTACATCAGTTTTTGGTTCTTTGTATGTCTGCCTTCAAACAGCTAATTTCAAGAAAAACAAAAGAAATTTATGGCATTTGACAATGACTGCTAGCTACATGTGTTGCTCATCATGAGAGCTGAGCTCAAATTTGGGAAAAGCACTCGAAACAGAGACATCAGCTACGCAAGCATACAGAGTTATTCTGAAAAGACGGCAGCATATAAAATATATGTGCTTCACTGACCCTTCAGTCCTTATTACAGGTAACATTTTGGGACTAAAAAGGCATTACAGTTCTGCTGAGTAAACTTGCTAGAGGGTTGCCTTAGGCCACTTCTACCTCAGTCCTTTCTGATGTGCATGTGCATAGAGCTTTGTATTTCTTACACTATCATTGACTATTTGTAAGCATTCTGCAGGTACAAACCTACAGTTACAAACCTAGATAATTTAAGACTTAAACTGAGGAATTAAGTATATGAAATGCAAGGTTATTTATCTGAGCAAACATAACACAGAAACCAGGAACATTTTGTGGTACCTTGTTGTGTGATTCTTGAAGTTCCAATTAGTGAATAAGTTCAAATTTGAGCAAGTTCCCTGAGTGTATCTTTATCATTTGTATCAGTGACGATCTTCTGAAGATGTCCAACTGGAAACTTTCCAGATATTTGGCTAGCTTAGCAACCATTTGGTAAATGTCAAAGGGTGAAGCTGCAGTGGGTCAGCAGAGCAAAGAGCCTGCAGAACAGAAAACAATGTGATACTTATACCTTCACCCCAGAGACCCCTCTCCAAATAGAGATATTTTTTTTTTTTCTTTGAAATGTCTGTATCAAATCCAGTAATTCCTTTGCTGTTTTTGTTTTACCAAAACATATAGTGGTTTCTGGTGCTGACAACTCCAGTCAAAACTGTATTTAAAAGAAAACATTCATACAAAGGTCACATTCTGTATGCAAAAGTACAGAGCATTTTAAAAAGTTCAAAATACAGATGTATTTCACAAGTCAAACTTTTCTTGTGTTTGGCTGGGCACATCTGTTATGAATAAGAAGTCTCATAAATCACTGAAGATGGAAAAAGAATGTTCTCAGATCTCTCAAAAATGCATATAATCTCTTTTCATTCAGTGAAAGATATAAGTTTTCAAATTCAGGGTCATTACCTCCGCATTGATCCATACAGAAATCTACAGTGGTATCTTGTATTTGTGGCTTTCAAATCTCTGTTTAGCTACTAGTACTTTTAAGGAGCTCGATTATGCAGTAGAAAAATTTTCAATAAGAGAAGGATAAGAATGAGAGAATACCACAGAACTGACACAGAGAAGTCTTTCTGACATCAGTAACATGCTGTTAGCTGCTTCTCCCCTTTATTTTTACAAAGTGGAAAACAAATTTATCAAAAATGTGAGACATATACTTGAGTTTATAGAAATGACGCAGATTGAAAACTTGGTTATTACAGTGGTCAGCTAGTATGCTATTTAGAGAAGAGCTTTTGTGACCATCTTGACCTGAAATACTTAAGGGTAGCTATGCAAGAACTCCCTATTTTTTTTTTTCCAGTTCACTGGGTACTTATGGGCTCTTTTTATCTTGCCACACTTCTTGTAGCTGTCCTTCCCGGGAGCTAGCTTGGCACACTGAAGAGAAGCAGAAACTACTAAGCCAGGCTGAAATTTCAGAGTAAACACTAGCTCCTTCTGAATTCCAGTTCTATCTTGCTATAGTATATAAGCAATGTTGCAAACACTACGGGTGACAGGAAACTTTGCTGTAAGCAGCACACTGTCATATCGAGCAGCAGTAATTTCTACGGCACTCGAGACCGGTGTGATCAGGCAGAAGGGAATTAAATCAATTCTCTGTAATGAATCCTAGGTCCAAACACAAGTTGGTCCATGAAGATCTAGTCAAAAGCCTGTTGAGTCAGGCAGAAAGAGTTGTGCATTCAACAACCTTTGGTAAAGGACACTGAGGATACACAAAATCTTCCTTTCTTGCTTTTTCCTTTGAGCCATTCTGGAGTATGTATCCTGGCCTGTTAAAAAAGTCTGGCCTTTCTGCAGGGCATCAGGCGGTGTATCTAGTTACACTACTGTCAGCACTACAGAGGTCCACGGGTGGTGTCTGTAAACAACATTGCTAATTTTCTCAAATCACTTTATGAAATCAAACTTGTCTAAAAGTGAGAATTTTCTTCTCCCTGCTTCTTTCACCAAGCCATTCAATAAGCATTAGAGAAATCATCCATCTCCTTCTAAAACAAAGTATTTCATTCATTTGTCCCATAATTGAGAAGGATAAAGCCATTGGATTTTAGCTTAAATCATGATCTGCTGTAGAATTCACAAACAATAACTCTATCTTGTAGCAGTTTGTTTATCCTGAGATAGTACTGACTTACTGATACAGTAGTGAAATAAAAATCCTGGATATGATTCCTCACTTGAAACTGGCTTTAAAATACCCACTGACCTCTCTCCTTTGATCTGTAGCTCTGTTAAGGAAATTACAGACAAAGAGGGAAACTTTTGGAGAAGTCCATTGTCACAAATTCTGGCCTAACAGAGATATTGGTATGTTTTATAACAATTGTGGGAGTATGTCCTACAGAGTAGGCTTCAAAAGTTCTAGCAATCCCATTTTTTCAGGCATGGAAATTTCAAAGCAGAGGTATTACCTGGATGCATTTATCCAGGCTTTATAAGTTTATAAGCTGTGCAGAACTCCAATTCCACAGGACCTCAAAGTAACATATGCTTGGTGAAATCAGTACTGTCAAGAGATTTGTAGAAGGAAAGCCTCAGAGCCTAGTGACAAAAAAAGTGCCTAGGGCAAGGCTGTTATAAGAAAGGTGGAGGAATTTAATATATTTAGTACATTCAATTCTCCTTCTTCCACCAAAAAACCCCATACCAGTCAACCAGCAGTAGAAATTGCCCCCACATGCAATGTTAGGACTGTATTTAAATGCTGAAGAACATAAGCACAGAGCACATGGAAGGACCAAGCAAGGTACTGGCTCTCCCAGGCATGTTAAAGTGAGTGAATCTGAGCTATTTACTGTAGGCCGTTTCATTTCCCCAAACTGTCTTCTTGTTCCAACACTAGACCTACATAACTGACCTCTGTAAGTTACTTAGAGGTTGAAACTTTAAAAGCAAATAATACTATACTTTGTCAGATGTGATTCAAACATTTCAGTAGTCATCACTGAAATACTTCTTTAATATCTTCAGTCTACCTACAAAGTGTGCAGTGAACTTTACTCTCAATATTTCATAGCTTTTGGTATTTAAAGGTGATTTAATAGATATATTGATCCTGAACTAAGTATTTTTAGCATACCACCTCAGAATAAGCTCTCTTGGACTGTGAACACGTCATCAACCAAGCCAAGTGCAACCTTTGCCTGGAGGACATAGAAATGTTCCGAAAAAAGAGTGAATTCACTTTTCACTAATGAATGAATAATAAATGCTACTGATATTCCTGTGACTTACGTGGAAGTTCTCTAGTTGCAAATAGTAAACTCGCAAAACAGCATTCAAAAGATGAAG
This sequence comes from Pampusana beccarii, assembly GCA_013399365.1. Classification (NCBI taxonomy): domain Eukaryota; kingdom Metazoa; phylum Chordata; class Aves; order Columbiformes; family Columbidae; genus Pampusana; species Pampusana beccarii. The sequence continues at coordinate 694,499 of VWYH01004005.1, forward strand.
ATATTAGAAAATATTTTATAACTGCTTCAAGAATACAACTTTTATAAGGTGTTCTTTTAAGAGAAATGTCAAAATACAACGAATGACAAGGTGGCCTCTGAAGAAATAATCAAAGCATACCAGTGTCATCTACAGGTAATTTCTCTTGATAGTACAATAAAGTACATGTCTTTATTTCCCAAGATCCTATAAATGGCTTGATACATCTTGGCTGAGATTGAGATTTATGTAATGCCAATAATATACTAGCTTATCTTTCAGCTGAAGAAACAAAAATTGGCAGATAAAGATGTTTTGCTCTGTGGCTACTGGTGTCTTTATTAAAGGATTTATCAAAATGTTTCTCAGCTTCCTGACTGCACAACAGAGAAGGTAACTGAATCATCTATTATTTTGAAGACATCAGTGAAGCTACAGTAGGAACATATGACAAATGTAGGAAGAGTACTACATCACGTTGTCTGAACCCTCAAATGTTAACTCTTGGACACCAGTTTGTTTACAAATGAATAGAAAATGCAAATGACTGCCTGTTCATACTAATAATGTGTTCCGTTTTGAATTACTGACGTTGAATAATACAGTGAAAAGCTATTATAGGTTATGAAACAGTTTTCTAACTCAAAGAACCTCAGAATGCAGGGAATAAGACTGTACTGTTTTTTAGTACAGAAACAGAGTATTTGTAGAATTCTTCCCATTACAACTTTTTACAATAAGAATCATTTCAGTGAAAATAGATAATGCTTAGAGATATCCAATTTATTTTTTAACATAATTGATGATAGAAACAATGGTTTCTGGATCTTGAACATAAGAATACATGGAAGACTATGAACTTTAATGGAAGATAAATCATGTGGTTTCCATTATTAAAGTGAAAGAGCAATTAATCTTACATTTATGTTCTGCAATGTTTGCAAAATAGCTACGGGGGAAGCTTTATCATATAACTTCATAGGAAGCTAGTGAGGTTAGATTCTTCAGCAACATGTGAGGGAAACTGGCAGAAATCAGTGGCCAGTGTCAGGCCTATGTTCAGTCAGGACTCTGAAGTAGGGTGACTACAGAACAATAGTATATCAGTTCTAGACCAGTAGATCTGCTTGGAAAATTATCGGGAAGATAACGTTATGAAGCCTGTAACTAACTACCTCTTGCAAGGATTTTTTTCAGGCATACCCAGTCACCTGGTAAATGAATTGGGCCCAGGCACAGTGCACAAGTTACTGCCGTAATTATGGACACTTGTAGAATTTCCTACTCATGTGGCTTCAAGGCACAGAGGAGGCAGGAATGCTGTCGATGCCGTGATATTAACACCCATATGAAAATCAGGGCCAAGTACACACACGCACACCACAAAAATTGAAGCCCTGGCTTTTCCATTTTGTTACTACTCTTTCAAGATACTCCTTCATTTGATAGACACTATGAAAATACTCTGAAAGCCATTCAGACTGTAGAAATATACACTTGTGAAAGAAAAGGTAGAAATGTAATTTCAAACTGAACTAGTTTTATTCACTCCTTTGTCCCCATCACTGTCACCCTCAGAACAGAGTTGCTTAAGATTTTACCTGTTTCAGGAAGAAGTCACCTTTTGTTTAGAAGTATCATTGTTATTTTTAGATGTTCATAACAGGAATATTTAAAATAATAAGTTTTTTTCCCTTCAGCTAACACACAGGAGCTCCAAGAAATTCCTTTCACATACCATTGTCAGGCTCCACAGGAATCCGAGTTGCTGAGCAACCATCTTCCCTATTAACTGTAATTCATCTTTTAACTAATAGAAAGAATTACTGATGGATCGAACAGAAAATAAAGAGCAAAAGAACAGGAACCACTAAATACTGAATTGAGCACCTATAATATTAATCAATTTTGACAAGTAATGAAAATTCTAAGCAAAAATAACCCATCTTAATTAATAATATCTTAAAAGCTCACTTGCCTTTCAAAACATTGTATTGTTCTACTAGCGTGCTCATGAAGCTTTCATAATACTGTTTTGTTGGGTCAGAACACAGCCTGAAAAACAAATAATAATGTGCTACGTTATGTGGGAGTTTAAATGTCAAACTGGCACACACGGTGTTAGTAAATGTAGGGTAATACTGATCCGTATTGATGATATTAGAGTTGCCTTTAGAGGCCTTCTCAAAGCCTGCTAAGGCACCTGTGAGGAGAGGAACGTGGAACCTGTGACCTGTGTGAGCACCACTGTGGATCTACACAAGGTGTTTGCAGGTGCAAAATGCCCAGGGCAGTTAGTCATTGCAGCCATCCTGACTGTTCTCCTTTCTTGAAGCCATAGGAAGTCATGAGGCTGGAGAATCCTGCATTTCAGAGTGTTTGCATCTTGATGGATAAGCTTCTTGTCCAAGGAATCCACAAATGCAACGACTCTGCAAGAAGGGAAAAAGCTGTCTCAATAGAGTCCTGCCCTGGGAAAAGCTATACCAAAAATGAAATGCTAAAAATGAGCGGATCGAGAAAGGTTGGTTTTGTATTCAGCCTTTAAGCCTTGTTGAGCTGAATCTGTGACCCTAATCCCAGAGACACATAAATTTAGATGGCTGCCAACAGCTTGCTATTTTTCTGCCAGCCAGTTCCCAGGGTGTGGCACAGCCTTGATATAGGGCACAGCTTTCGGATCTCAGCTCCGTGGGCTGATGTAGTCCTTTTAGCCACGCAAGTTAGTTTTGCAAGATCCCAAGACCATCTATATTTAGTTGCTAAATGATGGCTGTCATCACACAACTTACTCATTGTCTGCGACCGATGACTGGGAAGACAAATCTGGAATGAATGATTTACCAGTGGAAACACAGAATTACCTTCTAGAAAAGGTATCCTGTTGTGGTGGTGACAATTTAAGCCTTCACTGTACTCAGTGGCCACAATGACAAGTGTCACAGGTCCTCACATACTGAAAGCAACTTACAAACTAAATGTGGCAGTTCTTAGATTAGTTTAGTAGTTTGATAAATGCTTCTGTTCTTTACTCTTCATAAGTCTGTGGATAGTGCAGAAATTGTTAAAGTCACTGAGCAGCCATCAGAAGAGTTGCTCTGCATCTGTAATAGGGCTGTTATTCTATTCAGATTAATTACATTTGCATTTCTGATGGTAATTCACCAATTTACATTAATTTCCTTTTGTCTGAGAACAAGGGAATTTTCAATCAGTTGCATTTTTTTCTGCTTGCCAGGACAGACAAGAACTCTTTTTTAACAAAAAACAAACTAAACAAGCCATTTAGGGTAAAAAAATTGTGCTTCTTGAAATTAGTGGTTTCTAGTGAATGTATAAAATGTAAAACACCAGAAGACTTATTTCTGTTACAAAAAACTTCATAAGCAGGACTGTTCCATAAGATCTCTTACCTAGGCTTTTTTACTGGGAACAGAAGTTGAAGACTACTCAGAAATCATAATATATTTTTCCTTCTAAAAATGGATTAATATCATTGATCATTTTGATGTCCATATTTATCAGCTGAATTTAGCTATAAGAAGCCAGGCTTCAGAGCTAACATGAATATTGCTAAAGAGGGTGAAAAATACTTTTCTTATGACTGTTGCAAGATATTTTTAGTAATTGTGACTTGGATAATCTGTGCAAAATCATAACTACTTTACATATTATCAAAGACAACTTAATCTTGAAACTGCTGTATAGAATTAGAGCAGCATGAATTGAATTAAGTTTTTATATGCCAGACTACTAAGTAGGGGTGGGAAACAGCTTGTCATATAAAAAACAAATTGTGGGTAAAAACACTTATCCAACAGATAATAATTATTAAAAGAAGACTTGAGTACTGTGGAGAGACAGCTGTTTTCATGGAATTGAAGTCTGCGGGCTGAACAGAGGAAAAAATGCTGAACTTCCTCAATAGTTAAAAATATTTTGTCTTTAATATATACAAAAATATCATGATACTGAAGAGAATATTAATCTTAAGGAAAAGGAAACCTCATGTTCATCATCTACATCCCTCCTAAGGAAGCTCTGCTGTTATTGCAGCTCATACTAGACTTAAGCCCAAAATAGTACTAAAAATTGAAGTGTCCACCAGTGTCACTTTTTCCCCTGAGCATGCAATGGCTCTGAATGCCACATAAAGCAGAGCACTGAAAATGTAAACTTTAACCATGGGATTTTGTGAGCTTTCATCTATTCTTCTTTTGCCCTTGGCAAAACTTTAAAGAATTGGCTGGCTTGTATCTGCATTTAAAAGTGGGTTAATAGGAAAAATGTGCAGGGATGTTGATAGCATAATTACAAAATAAATTAAAGTTTATCTTATCAGTAAAATACTGCTTGTGCACATTTTGGAGTGGAGAAGGTACAAAGACTTCCTTCTGGTGCTTTAAACTTTTCCAATAGCCAGTATGAAGCCCTGTTTGAAAAGAGTCAAATACTTGCTAAAGCTTTGTACTTGTGTATGCACATTTATATCATACATTGCATTATTAATTCACCATGCAGAATGCATATATAAGAAAGTTAAGTTTTAATACAGTGTATGATGCGATCTATAGGAATTTGGTCAAAAGCTCTTTATAAATCATTCTTACTTGAGGCAAAAAAAAAAAAATAGAACTCCTCTGAGAGTTTTCCAACATATTGCTGGGAGCTCCTTCACTGGATCTAATCTTATCAGTGCCCTGGGAACAAGCTATGTAACAAGATTCACCAAAATCATCCTCTTCATTTTCCAAACAAATATTACTGTTCTGTGAGTGATCAGTAGCTCATAGCTACCAATTAATTAACCTGAAGTTTCAAGGGCACTTGAGAACATAATTTCTTCCTGATGTAGACTTTGACATCTTGGAAAACAGTTATAATGCTGAAGGTGGCACAAGCAACTGAGTGTTATGGAAATTATCTATGAGTGAATTCAGGTTTTCATTCAACCTTTGGCCTTATCTCAAACACGTCATTGTCAGCGAGGTGGCAGAGAGGACACTGCAATTATCCTGCTTACACCAAAATTTGTTCCTCATGTAGAAAAGCAAAGAGCAGTAGGCTGGAGAAAGCACAAGAATCAGTTCATTGCTGAGAAATAATCTGAATTAGGTCAGAAAAAAATAATCTAAACTTAAACAGATGTTTTCTGATGCTTGCTGGAAATCAGAGAACCATGAAGGAGCTTGTGTTTTTTTAAAAACACGGTTGCCCAAGAAAACAATGGGTTGTCAAAATGCTCCTGCGGATTTAAACCATGTTTTTACTGGATAGTATCAAGGAATAAAACAAAGGTCTCTAAGCAGAAATGGCTTTTTGTTATAAAAATAACTAAGAAAGATTAATTTAAGGACATTAAAACCCCTTCCAATTACAGAAGTATCTCACTAATAAGACAGCTACCTTGAATATCAGAAAATATTAACGTCTGCTATTATTTTTCTCAAGTGTATTTTAAAAGCTGGTGTAAAACCAGGGCGTGCTAAAGGAGAAATATCTTTTAAATTCTTGCTAAACAAAATATTTCAATAAACTCTAGCAAAAGGGCTTCATTTTTAATTTTGAATGTGTTCATTGTTCATACTGAAAAGTTTAACTCTGACCAGTGTGGAAATTACCTACATAATTGCTTGCTTAAAAACGCTCTTACCAGTATTAAATTCTTTCAATAAGAACAAATTTTGCATTTATTAAATATGTCAGAATTATTTAAGCTTTGGTTTTTCATTAAGTCAATAGAGCAGAAAAACCACGTAATCCATAAACCTCAGCTTGTGTCCTCTGCTGATGTTGAATAAGAGTAGACAGTAGCTTTTAAGTGGTAGAGAATATATAACTAGGCAGTGTATTTCTTAGCTGTTTCAGGCCTTCTTGCACATTTCCATGACACAATGTCTGTGAGTACAATGGCATAATGCCCACTGGGGAAAAGACTGGAATGCTATTTGTTCCCAGATCTGCATTTCCTTGTAAGGGAACAAGCTTAACTTGGCAAATGGTTTCCAACCTTTTACCAGATTTTCAGATAAAAGAGAGAGAGACAACCTTGATTTTATTTTTATTTTTTATTTTTATTTAAGATCAGAGGATTAGGGAAGGAGAAGTAAACATCTTTCTGTGGTTGGTAATACTGAACACAAAGATTCTTCCTTTCACAGATCCTAAGAAGTTCATTCTTAATGTTTAATAAACAAGCTATGTCAAGAGTTATTTCTTAATTATATAAATAGTTACATAGTTAAACCTAACAATGACTTCAAGTCTCCTAATAAAATGCTTCCTGCTGCTGCATTGGTACAGCATAACACAGAGCTGCACTGATAGGAAAAGGCATGGTCTCTGATGGATGCTGCTCTATAAATGTTTATAGCATAATAAAAACATACTAAATTGCATGCTCTGACAAAATATTTTTTAATTTTCTGCAGCTGACTAACATTTCTTCCAGAACAGCAGCAATTCCAGAAATGGCCTTGTAGGAAAGAGCTGAAAAGTCGTATAATACATTGATTGATACTGCCTCTGAATTTAGATCTACAGTAACTGTTCAAGCATTTGCTAAATGTTTGACATCATCCTCCTTGTAGGAGCTATTTCCAAGGCCTAGGATAAAGCCATACCATAACATAAAGCATCATTTAGTTTCTTTGGAGGTTAGCATTTCTAGTAATTTTGCTTGAATGAAAAATAATTTAGCTGTACTCCTTTTAAAATACCCTCCCCCTTTTCATGCATTGCTCCTCTTTTTACGGCAAAGGGGAGGTTTTGAAGATGGATAAGATTCCAGTGAGCAGGAATGAAAAATGATGGAAAATGCTTCATGTTTTTAGAGCAATAGCAGGTCAATCTAGAAACTGGGGGAGACTAACCCAAAAAGGAGCTGTGCTGAGGAGTAAACTAAAAACCCATTAAAAGATCTGTGACTGGAAGGCTAGAAAATAAATGTATGAAGTAAAACTGAATGGGAGAAAAGACTCTTTCGACACTGAACTGAGCTGGAGAACGAAAAGGTGAATTCTCAGCTGTCAGAAACATCGATGATATTCCTGTGGAGCAGGAAGCCAAACCTTTAGGCTCACACCTCACCTCCTGGCTCACTTGTAGTTCTAAACTTTCTTCAGACTTCGTAAATAAACTAAAGTGTCTCCATTTTTGCCTGGATAGAAGACACTCAATGTATGTCTGATTAAATAAGAATGACCGAGACATAGAAGCCTGGCAAAAGTTGATACTTCCTTGGATTTACCTGTCATCGTTGGTGAAAGATGGGCCTGGGCCACCCTTTCCTGTATACAACTCAAGCAGTATAGCGATGCAGTAGGCTTCAGGGTGTCTGTGTTCCACATTTGAAGGGAATATGTGCTGATTTAAAAGCTTTCTGTGGAACTGTGGAGTTTGCATGATGTTTCAGTGCTGCTTCAATATCTGGCTGTACACAGAATCTATCCTCTTGAAGCAAGCAAAGTTCTCAAACACATCAAGGTCCACAAATGCTCAGTTCTATACCTTGCACATCCTTAATTTGAAGCTGCAGGTACATAAAAATAGCCCTTGAAAAGTTTGTCTAATGAATCAGTTTAGTGAAAGAACACTTTACAAAGGGGCATACAAAACTTATATTAGCTATTTTTTCCTAATAGAGGAAAATCAAATCTTTAGGAAACATCTGGCTTCCCAGAATCTGTAGGAAGTCTATAGTTAACTCCCTCTATAGAAGCATAAGAAGTATTTGTTGGCTCGAATAAGAGTGATTTAATAAAGCAGTAAACATAATCTTGCTAAGGGAAATTGCAGTGATGGATAAGACACTCATGAGAAGTGGACACGTTTATTCAGTGTACCTAAAGCTGCTGCAGTGGGAAAAAGAGTGTTAAATAAGCACAACAATACTGAGCAGCGCAAGCCAATGCTTAACACAATACTGCTAAACTTCAACAGGGCAAGTAGCCCAGCTTACCACGTCTGTTTACAGCTAAGCCTTTCTAAAGAGAACATTTGAACAAAGTCCTACTCAATTATATATCACTAATAAAATGTATAGGTGACAGGGGGAGGAGGAGGTGTTGGGAGAGTGAAAAAGAATTTCTGATTTTCATCCAAAAAGCAAAGTTCTGATTTTAAATTGTACTTCAGAAGCTTCAGGAAAACACTGATTTTTTTGGCAATGCAGACAAACAGCTGAACCAGGGAAGAAGTCCCAAGAGACGTTCCATAGCTGGAAGGCTACCTACAGTTATCAGATTCGGAACAGAGTACAGACAGAATGCAGTTTTAAGATGTTTGCTGCCATCTAGTGTCGCTCATGCTGCTGCCAACCTTTAAGAAAAATTGCCATCCTATTTGCCGAATAACTCCAGAAGATAAAGTAGGCAACAATACGCTGTTCTGCAGCTGACATTGCAGAGGAAGACAAAATAAATGATGTTTTACATAAGTTTAGGGTCTTGCTTGGTGTAGAATCAGGATGGAAGGTCCTTTGAAAGTGGTAACTGTAAGTCCCTGCTAATGAGTCTTGTTTTGTTTCAGTGCAATAACAAGAAATATAATTTCATGTAGACTGGAAAGGAATATTAGAGCATATTGTTAAATTTTATTTTTGATATGTGTATTGGCAAAAAAATCTCCTAAATTATGTGACATTTGGGAGCATCCAAAAATTTGGGGACATGCAAATAAGCAAACACCTAGAAAATAAATAAGCAAACACCTACTGCCTACCAGCTAAACTGAAATGAGGCTCTTTTGCCACAGAATAGCAAGTTTCAGCTTCACTTACTACAATTGTTACTTTGATTAAAAAAACTTGATATAGCTGGAATTTAGCCTACAGATAATACATCACCTAAAGAACATCATCTGTATCAACAGTGCAAAACTGTAAAATACTTGGGCTCAGAATCTTTTTGTAAAGTATTTTCAGTACCTAATAAAATTATTGATAAAATGAGATTATTATGGCAGAAAGGTTTTCTGAAGAATCACTAAAATAATCTCAGTTTATGTTGAATGTTTATGAAGTGAGCACAAAAAAAATCTACCTGTAACACAGTACCCAGGTACATATGTGATAATAAAAATAAGAAATCAGAACTGATGCTTCAAGGATCAGTCAGAGACTTAAAGTACTTGAAAAGAATAGTTGCAACAGGAAAATAACTGTCCCAAACTGCCTGTCCATGACATAAGAGGGTGCACTTGAACCCTAGAGGGTTGTGGTTAATATGTGCTACTACTTCAACACAGATCTTCAACAGAGGTCTGTCAATGAATGCTAGTATAAAACAAGTTTTCTTTGATGGTGTAATAAGATGTGCACTCGTATTTTATATCAAAGAAACAGTGCCAGAGCCACGAAAACAGTGGTGCTAGGGCAGACTGAGCAATAGAGGCAGTCTTGCTGAATAGGAGTAATTTTTCCTAAATTCAAGGATCACTGTTACATTGCATTATTAATGCAATTAATGTCTGTTCTTACGAAGTGTGTGTTAATGCAGGTTTAAAATTAGAGATTGATTGTTCATATTATGGATTTCTATTTTTGTAAGTCAAAGCTGTTCTAGAGTAATGATACATGCAAAAATACAATCACATTCACTTGCAAATGACAAGGGTTTTTTAATGGAAAAAAGAACTGCAATCTTCCCTTCACATTATCAGCATAACAGTTTACACATTGCCTTTTATGGTTTGGCTAAGATGGTTAACTATAGAAAGCCATATTCACAAATATGGCTGTAGCCTAATCTCCATTTAAGAAGCACTTCTAAGGCTCGCATATGCTTCGTGTACACTTCTGAAGCTTTAATGCCTGTGCTTTGGGAAATGCTTTAGTTTGCAAGTTTAACCTCAAAATTAATCTCAAAATCTAAGAGTACCCTTACTGTGGGCCAGCTCTGATTGCCTGCAGAATTTATTTAGACAATGTGCTACTGACAGAATGAGCCTACCCTATATTTCATAGAATAGTTTGGGTTGGAAGGGACCTTCAAAGGTCATCTAGTCCAACCCCCCTGCACTGAGCAGGGACATTTGGACTAATGTTGCATTTTGGGGCAGCCTTTCCTATTAAGATCTGTGCAACTTGTATTTGTGCCTCGTCCAGCCACCTTGAACCAGGGTTTGGAGTGCTATATATTGAAACTTGTCCTTGCAGGTTTGTATTTGAGCAGGTTTTGCTCTAAGCTGGTCAGGAATCTTGCTGCTTCACAGAGTGTGTGCAGGCGAAGTCACATGAATGATAACGATACTTCGAAACTGTAGCCAGAGCATGTTCTGTAAACTTCCACCAAATGTTAAAATTAGGTGTCCCTGTACACAGAATCACAATATTCAGTCCTAGTGCAAGTGCCCAGCACGAACAGCGAGGGCATACAGGAGAGGATAATATTAATATTTCGGAGGCAGTGAGGCATCCAGGTGCTCCTGTTAGAGATCAAATTCTACAGCTTTTCTTGATTTATAAACAAGAAAAAGATGAGGGACAAATTTTGAGAGCTTGTCTAGTGTAACTGCTAGGTAAGTACAGTCCATTACAATTCTCAAGCATCTGCTCCTAAGCAGCTATGAACACCAACGTGCCCCTATATATTAGGATCTTGGCTAGAACATTTGGAAAGTGTGCTGAAAAAAAGGGCCTTGAAAGCACACATGCTTCTTCCTAGGAAGAGATTCACACTTAAATACTGAGGAAAATACAGTCTGTCAATTCCAAAAGCCTACCATCACTCATCATCAAGACTCAACTTTACATTTTTGCTTTCAGTCTCTGTGGGACACCATTTGCAGAGAGAAAAGTAATTTAAGTCTTACCCTTAAAGACTATGCTATTACATTGCTTGGTCATATTATTACAAAATGCTATTGTGAATCCAAAATGTAGAAGGAGACTGAAAATTGTAATTTCAAAATGCGAGGCATTTCATGGGTTGCCTTGTCCTTTTTATAACTCTCCCATGAGTACAGGTACTTATTTTCATCTGACCTCCTTCCTTCTAGCTCAGTCCTTGTATATAACCTCTTTCTCTGCATTCCCCTCTCCCCCAACCTCTTTTCCTCGTTTGACTGATCTCACTGACCAGAATGCTGCATATTTGTTCTGCAGGTATTCAGACTGACCATAAGAAGTTCACCAGCTTTGTGGTGGTCAGTCAGATACTTCAAGTCTAGAAGAGAATGAAATATGGAAGGAACATTGCTCTCTTTTTATGGAAGTTGCCAGGTGAACTAAAACATGCCCCCTTGACTGAAAAATAAGTAGATGAGAGAGTACCAAGGTGATTCTCCACATTAAACACAATTTACCAGAATATACTTTTTTTTTTTTTTGGGTAAGCATCTCTCACTGTAATTTGATGGAAGTTTGAAATTGAATTCATATAGTCTGTTGAAAATCCCACCCTCAACTTTCGGAATCTAACCAGGTATTTGTTTTGAGTTGCTTTGGACTTAGAGATTCCCTCGCTTGTATTTAGGGAAGCACTTTGCATGTTTTAGGTGGAATTTATTAAAGTGTATTAGAGATAGACAACAGCAAAAATGTAACTATAAAGAAAACTCAGACTTGCTCTATGACTTTCTCACTCATCATTAGCCAGTTTTTGTTTTTTTTTTCACTAAAATAACCTGCCTCCTCAAGTGTTTAGGAAAACTGTATAGAATACAACCCTTGAACTACAGCCCACATGCCACTGCTAGTACTTCTGTTAGGGGAGCACTTTAAACACCCTTGGGATATGACTGGCTGAGGTGACAATTGTTCACCTCAGGTAGGTTGTTTATTGTGGGAAGTATTTTGAGCATCACAAGAGATGCCCTGTGGAAGAAAATCCACTGCAGGCTGGGGCCAGGGGATGAACGTGCCACAGCCCCACAGCAGTCATATGCCCCAGGTTTCGGAGACAGCCAGATTCATACAGCAGGCAGAGAGCCACAGGCCTGTTTTGTGTCTGTGGTGCAGGTGAATTCAGAGACCCTGACTATTGTCCTGCAGCTTCTGGGATAGGTTTCTAATCAGGAGATGGCTTTTTGAGGGTACTTGCTCTGGTTGGATCACACTGACCAAAGGCACTGGGTTGAGGTAGCTAGGTATAGCATTGAACTGCCTTTACACTTCGGAAAACAGGTAGAAAGTAATCTGAAATATCATGAAGAGTTCAGTCTCAACATAATATATAAAATGGTGTCTGTAGTTTGGATTTCTGATAATGGAAGTTAAAGCTTGTTCTCTAAGCACTGGAGGGCACTGCAGCACTGAGGAAGACACATGCTTCAAAAGGACGCTCCAGAAAATACTCAAGTTTGCAGATACTAGAAAAGGCTGAGGGAACCAGAAGACAGCAGAGCACCAGTCATTTATTACTGATCTGTCACACTCAGTCCCCCTTCAACTGGAAGTGTTACAGCATTATATAGCCCTGCAAAGGTCTCAGCAAACCTCTATATAGGCAGGCTCTGTAGCCTCAAATACGTGCTCAATGTTTCCTTTTAAAGTATAATAATTTTCTTCAAGTACTTGAATTGATTTTTTTTCATGTATTACAGTATGTTTCAGATTTTAGTGAACAAAATACACAACTAATTCTGCCCACCCAAAATAAAGAGCCAGGTAAACAGCAGAAGAGGTCTCAGTTTTGCAGTTTGTGTGTTATTTGGTCTGTCCATGATATAAACTTCAATTAGGTCGTTCTTTGTTTAGCTCAATGATGTTTTCCTAAAAGCCAGGATCAGGTGCCGCAGTACTTTTTCCTTCTTTCTTCAGCCAAATCCTTTAGCTCTTCATGAGAGCTCCATCTCTCTGCATTCAAGGGAAGGAGAGAATCTTAGAGGTGATGGCTTTCCCCTGCTTAAGAAACAAGCTAAGAAACAGAAAACAAAAAAAGCTTCTCTGTAGTGGAAATGGGAAAAAGAGTGATTAAAATAATAGTTAAGATATTTTAAGAAAAATTCTTCCTGTGACTCCCAAAAGCAAATCAGAGACACAGCATGTAGGTGTGATGGCATTCCTTCCTTTACACAGTCAGAACATGGATCAGAAATATAGCTCCTTACTTTTCACTTTTCCTCCCACTCATAGCATTTACACTCCTTTTCAACTCCAGTTGTCAATTATCTACCACTCAGGCATTGTAATATATTGCAATTCTGTCATTTTCCATGTTATTGCTCTCTAAGTTTTATATGTTATTTCTCTCCCATTGCAATTCTGTCCCTTCATCCTCCACCTTGTTAGGAAGCGCCCTCCCGCCATCCTTTTGCCTGCCAGTCTCCCACTCTGTGTCTCACCGTCCGTTCCAAACCCACCAGCTGCATCTCAAGGCAGTTCTTTTGGTTTCATCTTTTTGCACCTCCCCTCACACACACACTTGTCTCTTTGCTATACGTTTTCTGAAGGTCAGAACTTTCTTCCTGTTTGTTGAGGAGAGGCCTGGCTGCAGCCCTCTCCTGGCAACTCTGCTCAGGCCTCTTGCCAGCTAATGGGGAAGGGAAGGCTGACAGCAAGAGAAGCAGTCATTGACAGAGGAGTGAGACTGTGGTGTAAAACAGGTTGCAATGCTAATGGGAGAAGCAGGCAGACAGATCTCCCCAGGGTTTCTGTGAAATTGCTCCCAAACTCCAATTTTACGCAAAGCAGCAAGATCAGTTTTTACCTCCCAGGTTGCAACAACCTCAGGGCATGCACATCATCAATGCTTAGGTCTCTGTCTCAGGGTGGCAAGCAGTGATTTTACTGAGCAGAAAGCTATACCACCTTGTGAGAAAAAAAGGATGGCAAATACAATTACAGCAGACAGCATTAGCTCCCAGAGCCTGGAACAAGGTGTCAGGAAATAAATGCATTTGTCTTACAGGCCTATGATCTTCAGTCCCACCCATGCTGGGCTGTGTACCAAGTTAAGAAAGCAGAGCTAGATGTGCTTTAAGCTTGTGGCAAAGACCAAAGCAAGCTCTTGCTGTGGCTGTAAATCACATTCTGTGCCAGGTTTCAGCAATATAAGCTAGTTAGGCAGAACTGAACATGAAAAGAAAGTGAAGTGGTTATTTTGATTCAGGGATATTTATATAAATCAAATTAAAATTTTGTATTTTAAGCTGCATGAAGTTATTTATCAGTATAAGCAAAGCTTTCAACAACACCAGAATGAATTCTCTATTTGAACCTTATCCTAATAGGGTTTTGTTTCTCTGGTCCTTACACTTGGTTAGTTTTATTATAGAATTAGGCATCTTCCCAGACAATAAAATAAATAAATATATACACACTCAAGCTTATAAAATCTAAGTAAAAACGGATTTCTTGCTGTCTATCTACTAACGTCTGTGCTAATCAGTAATGGGAAAAAAAGCAAGAGCTATTTGTGTGCTTGGCATCACCAACTATGTCTTGTGATAACATTATGCTGGAATAATTTTTTCATTGCCTTGTCAAACCTGTTTAGATTAAAAAGGTCAATTAAAAAAATGAAGAATAAAGATTTCCTTGTTCTGAAGTGGTGTAGCATCCAGAAAATGTAAAGTTCTACTCACACAAAATACCATTTTCAAGAAGATGGCAAATCTGTACAGCATTCTACAAATTGAATAATTTGTTCTGGCATAATTTTGATATAAAATTAAGAAGCTTTTCATGCTCTAACTTGTTTAACTGTGCAGGGGCTAAAGAAGACCAGTACCACCCTTCTCCATGCTAGGGTGGATAACCCAATACTGCAGGAGCAGGACATGCAGCTTTCAGAATGGTGCTGTTCCTCATGTGCATGTAATCATGACAGGGCAGGGAGAAGGTTGTGACTTGCTTCCACCTCTGAAATACGTTGCGGAAAACCCAGCTGGACTATGCAAGCTTCCCCTTTAGAACAAGACAGTCCTAAGGGTTATAGATGGTACTATGGGCTATTTTTTGTAGGTGCTTGCTCAGTTTTTATGATATGGACTCATTCCCTGCCTAGAAGAATGTCATATCTGCACAACACATTTCTTTCTCTGTCAGACACCTAAGGTAGCTCAGAACTGTCTGGTTGTCTGTACCGGTGAGTACAGATACTCGGATATTGTGTTTGTCTTCAGTGTCTTTGGGAGGAGGTCAGGTTAATCAATCAGTTTAGTTTGAAGATTGTGCCTAGTTCTGGAGCTGGTTTATTTGCTAGTTAGCTGAGCATTTCTACTTCATTTTGTGGGTAATTAAGGAGTTGAAAAAAGCTTCAAATTCAAAATTATGCCAATGTACATGAAATATTTGTAATTGTCTCCAACTCAGAGTGTTAATGCTGCAGAGAGCATAACAAGCTGATTTGATTATGCCCAGCGTTATGCAGCAAGGGAAATGCATTCACTCAATGTTGCTAGGCTACCAGCCTTATTTACAGATAGTTAGAAGCTTCCAGGGCAGAGAGAGCTGTAAAGCTTCAAGAGCAGATGTAAGATGGGGAAATAATAAATGGCACTGATGATGCATTAGAATTCATTAGAATTTGTACTGTACTATGAGAGCCAGTGAGCGAACAGGTAAGCAGCAAACACCTCAGTACTTAACTAGCCCATCACGCTGCAAGCAATAGAGTGTGAGAAAACAGAGAGAGTAAGATGGAAAGAAACCACTGGTACAGCACAGTAGTTAAACCAGTTGAAAAATTTAACACAGATTTTCAGTTTTGGAAGTAGCAGTTGAAAAATCAAGTCACCAAGAATGTATATAAGAACAAGAACATGCACATACAGAAGAAGCTATTAACATAGAAATTCACTGTTAATAGATGCTAGCTGGGCTAACCTAATGAAATGGAATCTTCGTATTTGCATTTTGTGGTCATTATTTCATCTGGACACAGATGTACCCTGGGGCACACCTTGTTTAGCAATGTGACAACCCAAAAGGAAAAGCCTTGCCTCCAACAAGCTCCATGTAGCTCATTTTGGAGGCTTGACAAGCGTTGTCAGTGTTATAATTATAAAGCAAACCTACCTGCAGCACTTCACAGCTTGTCCTCAGGGTCCTTCACCAGCTTTGTCTTTGCAGGGCACAGCAAGGTCCAGCTGCTTTCTTTGAACAAGAACCCAGGAGCTGACGGCCCTCACCCATGGCACTATCCCACAGGTCTGGACACAGAGCCAAAGGCTGCAACAAGGCCCCTCTGGGCCTTGATACTTCTAATGTATTTTATGGGTTTTCCAATGAACAAAATTACAAGATGGGTGGGAGAATGAGTGCAGTCAAGCATGGGTCTGTGTGACTGTGTGTTGGGGGTGTCATCTAAGTACACAGTTTCCCCATGCTCCTAGTTTAAGCCCAATATGTTTTTCACTAATGAAACAATTTCCCTATACAGAAAACAATCTGATTTATGGAACATGGCCACATCAAATTCAAGGCAGAAAATAGTTTTTGCCAGTATAGCTCAAGTCCTGTCCTGTGAGGAAACAGGTACCTGCACCTCCAAAATAAATCACTTCCACAAATGTGACAGTGTCAGCTTCAGGTCTAACAGGTCTAGAAACAGATTTCTCTTGATGTTGCTACTGAAAGGTATGTAAACATACATACGATTGCACACCACCAACCTTAAAGAAAAAATCCTGCAGATATACAAGAATGGCTTGTTCCAGATGAAGGAATAGGAGAGGAAATTTGCAATGGCTGAAAAGCTGCAGTCTGGATGCTAGTCATAGCTGTGCTGTAAGCCTGATGACTAAAACCCGATGAACACTGTGAGTCATATTAGGCTGTACCTCCCCTACCCTGGCTGGCTGGGCCTGTTCATGTCAGTATGATACAGTGAGAGAGGATCTCAGCTGAGAAAAAGAGCACATTAAAAAACAAAGAGAGGAACAAGTAAAATGTGTTTACAGCTTGCTCTGTTGGTTTGCAGCTGGCATGCACTAACATCCACCACTTAAATGTTTAAGGCTCTATTACTCAAGCAGTCGAGTGGCAGTAGCTGCAGGCACAGAAGCAAATTTTACTCCATTAACCCTCAAATACCACCTGGAGTAACTTCTTATCTCTGGAGTTCCTTTGTTTTATCTTAGTGTAACAGAGCAGACCTTGAGTCATCTAATTCAGACACAGTGGGTGGGAGAAAAAGAGGCAAAACATGTAGGTGGTATCAAATGCAGGGAAGCCATTAGTACATTCCTGCTCACAAGGAAGGAGCTGTGAGGCTGCGCTTCCTTGACAGGCTCCCACAAGCATGTCTGTGAACAGCACACCCTAGTTATTGCCTAAGACCCAAGCCTGACCCCAGCAACCTGCACCCTCTTGGGTTTTGGCTCTGGAGGTGCACAGCCTCTCGCATTCCATGGTGCTCAGATATCGGCTGACACCCAGCCTCTCGGCCAGGGGAGGAGGCCAGCAGCACGGCTGCTGGTGTATCTCACCATGTTGCCCTCCAGCAGCAGTGGGCACAGTGGTTGTCTCAGGTCACCCTCAGCGAAGAGGCACATTGCCACTGGCATCTGAGCCGCCTGCGAGCAGGAGTGAGGGGCTGCTCTTCCACCACAGGGTCCTCATCCTACACTACTTAAAAAAACATGTCCCCTACCAG
The DNA here is from genome assembly GCA_013399365.1 of Pampusana beccarii. Taxonomy (NCBI): domain Eukaryota; kingdom Metazoa; phylum Chordata; class Aves; order Columbiformes; family Columbidae; genus Pampusana; species Pampusana beccarii. Next base: position 712,018 of record VWYH01004005.1, read on the forward strand.
CATAGCTTGGGTGACTCCTGAGAAGGTCAGTTTGCTCTACAAAATGAGTCATATTCTGTGGGACCTTATCCTTTCTGTGCACAGCAGTGGAAAGCAGGTGCCTACTTGGCATCATAGATGTTGTAAGATGCTGCAAAAGTGTGCTGAGGAGCACTGGAAGGTACAGGGTCCTTCCAGACTCGCACCAGTTAAAGACTTTTGTTTTAAACATACCACTAACCACTCGAGGCACATTTAAAGTCTGATTTGAAGAGTTGGAATTAGTGACTTTTGGAGATGATTTACAGCTTAGCTGTGTTAATATAGACCTCAATTTCTCTGCTTGTTTTTACTATGATGACTAATACCAGCCCCTGGCAATGAACACGGATTTTTCTATTAGGTACACATTCTCCTTATGCAAGTCTAATGCTTGATACCAGGTGTGTGTGGGGAAAAACAGTCTTTTCTGGATACCTATCTGGAATCTTTGCAGTATTATATTTATTATGGCATTAAAATTTAGTCTGTGACAAAAAATATGGAAAGGAAGTTAACGTATCAAACTTTAAGATTTCCAAATGTATGAGCTGAATGTCCCCAAGCAATCTCAACGTCCATGATGAAACCTTGAGGTTTTTTCCCCCTTTTTTAATCTCTAAAAAACAACTCTGCATTTTTTTCCTTACTCAACTATGATAGAAACATTTAGCAAAAGTAGGGGGTTTCTAGGTTTATTTGGAAGAACTGAGGAATAAATTTATCTATTGATTTCAGCCAAATATGTATGATTAAAAATTAATTACTTCCCATACTGTCTATTATCGAAAATATAGAAATTTTACATCAGAAATTATTTTATTTAGATTTAGTTTCCTATTTTTTTGAAAGCAACTGTTTGCTTTCTTTAAGGTAAATCTCATTTTCTTAAATGACAAAATAAAAAAGCCTGAAAACCCTTCTCTTTTTATTGAAAGTTAAATTTTTATTGGAAGTAGCTGAAATTTTAAGGGGGGAGTGTCTGTTTTCTTGATTAAGAAGAGTCAGTTAATCAATTCAATCAATTTCTTATCAAACTCAAACTAGTTCGGAGGTCTTAGTATTAATGGATGGAAACATTTAGCCTGGCCTAGATCCATTGCTCGAATAAAGAAGAAATGTGAATGTAATTTCAGAACTACCTGAAGCCCTAAAAGACTCTGGTAGTGTACTCCTTATAGCCTATTTCCCATGAAAGGAGTCTCAGCCCCTTGTTCTGTACAACCCACATTCTCATTGCATGCACCTGTCATCTGAAACTGATTCCTACAACATGCCCTATCTTGGGACTGACAAATCAGCAGATCACTGTGAAATTTGTGCTAGGGGAGGTTTAGATTGGATATCAGGAAATATTTCTTTACAAAAAGTGTTATCAAGCACTGGAACAGGCTGCCCAGGGAAGTGGTTCAGTGACTATCCCTGGAGGTGTTTAAAAGATATATAGAGAAGGTTCTTAGGGACATGGTTTAGTGCCAGAGTTAGGTTAATGACTGGACTCAATGATCTTGAAGATCTCTTCCAACCAAAATGATTCTGATTCTGTGAAAAAATAATGAGACTTTACAGTACTATGCCCAACATGTCAGTATTTCTGAGGTGTCCTTTTAGTAATTAAGACCTAGTGCTTTGAATGAGGCAACTTTGGCTATTCCTACAGCCTCCTTGAAGAAAAACCTGGCATGTGGAGATAAATCCTATTCGTAGTAGGTGTTCGATGCACTTTGAAATAATTTTGGACTGTCAGCTTTCAGGTAGTTCGATGTGCAATCATAATTTCTGCAGTTTCTGTTTCTGTCAATGTTTTCCCTGAAATTTCTTGGGTTTTGTTCACCTAGGCTTAGCACAGATAAACTGTTTGAATGAAAGGAGAAATGGAGGACCTGGAGAGATTCTAAAATCCAGAGAAGCTCCTAGATATTTTAATGAAGGCTTATATTCTTTCGTGTATTTCTGCTGCCTGCATCTGGAATAATTTTCCAGAAAAGAGATTCCCTTTTCCTACTCAGTCGTTTTTCTTTTAAGATTTTTTTTCTTTGCTTTGTGCTATTTTGGAAAAGTAATAAGATGCAAGTAGGCTAACCTTATCTGAAGTGGCTTTATAAGTAGGACAAAGTCTGAGTCTCTTAGCACAAACTTGCACAAAAGTACAGATCCTTATTTTTTTTTTTTTGCCAAGTTTTACTAGTATTAGTATTACGTAACACACAACATGTGGCTAAATTTAAACACAGCTTCAAATAAAAAGGTAGCATTAATTATTTTATACATCATCTGATTTTAAAATAAACAATTGTTAGGCTTGATTATTTCCTTTTTTTTTTTTTTTCTTTCCAAGTGTTTGTTCTCAACCCTTTGGCTTTCTAATACACTTGGAAATATCATTGGAACAGATTTTTTTGTTATGACAGCAGAAATGTATTATTAAAAGCAGACTGTCTTACAGTGTCGTTTCTACTTTGCTTCTGTTCAGAAGCAGTAGATGCACAGATTGGGTGCTCAGCTGCACAGGTACGCAGGAGCTGGGAGAGCAAGTAGTTAACTGGAATTTTAAGCCCAGCGAATGTTTGGGCTGTATTTTCTGGATGCAGTCAACCTCATCAGTTTAAGTGCCTTCCCTGACTTCGCTAGACAGCTCTCCTACTTGATCTGATGTCTCGCTAAAGATATCAACCCCTGCTGTAAGAGAGAAGCCCTCTTACTTTCCTCATGCATTTGTTGTAGCTTTAGGCTACAACAGAGCAGAGCTCTGGGCTCTAGATTGTCCTATTTTTTTCCACAACCTTGTGCCAGTGATTCTCAACATCTTTGCTGTCAAAAAGACGCAGTTCAGTGGGAAAGCATGTGATGCAAAAGGGTCGAAAGGAGGAGAGGTGATTTACATGGAGTGCTATGACAGATCTCCATCTGTGCAGTTCAGCTGTCCCATGCGGCCTCCCGGATGGGAACAAAAAGTGTGCTAATAGGCTGTGACTTCTGCAAGGTGTATAAACAACACATGCTTCTTTTGATGCATGACTTGCAAAATATTGTAGCAGCCTTAAAGATGTCACAACATGACAAACAAAAAGAAGTTCTGTGCAAATTATGGGGGGAAGTATTGAAGGGAAATGGAGGGAGTCTTAAAGGAAAAAGGGAGGTGCCAAATTCATCAGCCATGGAAGCTGCAGATGACTGTGGAACATAGGAGATCAAATCAGATAGTTACTTCCTGTTAAGTATCATCTAGAATTTCATTTGTTTGTCTTATTTTTCTGTTTTGTAACGTTGTCCTCAGGAACCCCGTACTTTGCTAAAGGATAGTACAGATAAACCTGTCAGGTTTCAGATAGAGTCAAATCAAAATGCATCTGCTAGATGTATATATTACCTCAGGGCTTCAAAGACAAGTAAAAGCTTTGTATTTGGACATTTCTGGGCCCTGAGACCTATCCAGGGAACTCTGGAACTGCTGTACACCTCCTGCCAACCTAAAGGACTAGGAGAAATTTAGTACTGTTGGAAGTTAGGTCATTGTAAACTTTCCTTGGTGGGCATGAAATACAATATTTTTTTTTTTTTCTGTACGAATGCAGTAAATGAAAATTGCCTTAAAAGAAGTGTTTTTAAAAATGAATTAAACATTTCTCTGGCTAACCAAAACCAGCTTTTGTATGGCAAGTGGTTTAGGCAGAGCAAGCTTCTGTATGTCCACAGCATATTGTCAATGGAGCTAATAAACTCTCTCAAAGCTTCTGCTAGGCATCAAAACTGATGCTTTAATCTATACAGGGAGCTGAAATGTCATATGTAGCCATGCTCCTACGTGTGGTTTTAATGAGGACTGCCAAAGTGAATGGGGGTCACTAGAATGTGAAACACTTTTGCTTTTGAGGTACTATGATGAATTGAAATATTTGCTAAAGTTTAGGAGATAAAAGTTCTCACTGTTTCAGAAGATACTTAAACATAACTTTATTTAATTTTCAAGAGACAGATTATATTGTTTGATATTTGCTCAGCCGTGAGAACACTACTAAGATTTTTTTGAGAAACAGCATATCCAACTCAGTCTTGGAAGAAGGAAACTGCAGCTGATTTGGCAAGATTGGTGTCTGAATATGAGATGTAAAGTTGCTCCTAATGAGGCACACAATCTATCTTGTGCATGCATCGCCAATGGTACAGCTGCAGGCGGAATGGGCTTCAAACGGCAGTAGGAAACGGTTCATGTTTTTCTAGTGGAATTTTCGACAGCTATTAAGGCATCTAAACTGCATTTTTGGGAAAGATCACATTTTATGTAGATTTTATTTAGCTGGTTTTTATGCAACTAAACAAGTATCATATTGCCAGAGTTGATCAGATGTTCCTCTGATGAGAGAATAACTTATAAAAATATAGGAGCCAGGCAAGATAATGCAAAGACTTGCAACAATTCTTAGCACTTTTATACCTCAGGCTCACTAACAAGGAGAGACTGATATAATTTTTAGCACTATTGAAACTTCTGCAAAAATATGTTTTTATACCCTGCTGCTGAAATGCCCCGTAATGGTCGCATTCAAGTTGTTGCAATTGTGTGACCCATGCTGTATTACTGTGGACAAGGAAATTGCTTATCTGAGGAGCTGGACTTTTGCCTCAGCCTATTCCAGAAAAAACTCATGAAACTCACTTGGATACAGAAACTGATAACTCTAAGTGAACAACTAAATATTAATTCTAAACCCTCTGCACATGAGTAAAGCAAATCATAGCAAATCATCCTAATCAGAAGTTGGATAGACTGCAAATTATGTAGCATATTATAATATACAGATCCAAAATTTTGGGCAGCCTGGCAACACTTCTTCGCACTCCTTATGTTTCATGAATTATTGAATCATACAGCAGTAACTTACTGGGCTGAATTTGCTATGCACGGTTGAAATGTCTTCCCTCTCTAGTCCAAAAGAATGAAGTAACATTGTAATAATTGTATAAACTTTAAGACTAGTCATTTAAAAAAATTAGTATTAATTAGGTGCTCCTTCATGAATATCAGCTGCTTTTATTTTTTAGAAAACTACATTATAAGGAAATGAAAGTTGTAAATAGCTGTAAATTCTTACTGACAGAAAGAGAGCTGAAAGACTGCTGCTATATTTCCACCTATATCTATATGTATATTTGGAGAAAAATAGAGAAAAGTACACTGAAAGTGGAGCAAAATTCTTTGTGTAACAACGCAAAGAGTAAAGAATAACATTAAAGTATGCAATAAACCAGCAGCAAAATGACACCAAGGCCTGTGGTTTCTTTCTGCAGAATACAGTGACAGCTATAAGGAGCCCTTCCTGCTGCTCCTGATTTTTTCTTTTATTTTCTCTCCCTGTTCTTTCTTTTTGATCCCTGGAATCCAGGAACCATCTCCCATTTGGCTGTGGTACAATGGTAATCAAGAGAGAGCTGCCCTCTTAGCTTAGGTACAGCCCTGAAGGAACGGAGCTACCGCTCAGAGCCCAGCAGCATTCGAACTTCTCCAACCTGCAGCACACAAGAAAATTGTCACCAGTTGCCAGAAAAACATCAGGTTTTGTTCCTCTGCAGCGTGACCTGGTTGCAAGTATGAAATTGGACCAATATGAAGAAAGGTGTCACAAATGCGTATTCTGTATGGAAATATGGAGTTTATTTCTTCTCCAATTGAGCAAATGGTACAGAAATAGACTTGACAGTAAGGTACATCAAGAGATGTAATATTACTTTATTTTGTATTCTTTTATTTTGTATTTTTGGCCAGCAATTTGTACGGCTTCTAGGATCTTTTCCCCAACTTGCTTTCTATGTATCTTCTTTACCTGTCATTACCCCAGTAAAGCTTTAGAAGCTTTTACAAAAGACACTTGCACAAATTGCTGGTACCCGTGCCAGCGTGGAAGTCTTGTGCTGCAGTGGGTTGCCTGCTTGGATGATGCAGGATGATGTGCAAATGCCCAGATGTTCTTCACCTTTCTCTCAAGAAGTAGGAGTGTATCAAAGCAAAAGTGGTTTGTCAGTGGTGGATAACCTGTGGCCTGAACTGGCCTGATGTTTTTCTGAGTCAGCCTGTACTCATGAAGCACTGTGTTCTCTTACATTTCATCTGTCATTTAAAATCTTTGGAGGATTGAAAAATGGTAAATAAAATGATTGAACCTTGTTTAAGTGAAATACAATGACCTATGAATTACACGTCAAATTATATTAATTAATTTTTATTCTGGTCTTAAAAGTTGTGAAACTATGGAGTGAATTAGCACATGCAGTCTTGACATTGCTGTATGCATCATGTTGATTGTTGGAGGTGTGTTTGTTTTCCCATGTGGTTCCCTTCATACTTCAGTCACTAGAAACAGTTAACCCAAATCTAACTTATATTAAAAATTCACTGTATGGATTTTCGAACCTGACACTCAGTGAGAAGATCCTTAAAACAATTTATCTTTCTTTTTAAAATTAATTGACATTCATCTCATGCCAAAAGATCAACATGGCAAGTATCTAAGCTTCTGATAACTATTGCAGGCTGAACTGATAAAATGGAAAATATTTATTTTATTTTTCAATGTATGTTTATTCTTTGCATCTCAATTGGTGGCTCTGCTCAGCAAGAATTTTCACTCACGTGATGGATACAGAGGATCCCAGGCTAACTTAAGAAAACTGTCTCAGGACTGATTGTCAATCCAAAACGTGCTTGTGACCAAATACAGAGGCAGGAGTTAGAGGCGTGCTGGCAGAAAAGTTGGTCAAGCTCTTGTACGGTCAGAGGAGTCACCCAGCAGCCTCTGTACCACTTTAGCTGGCAACCGGAGGCTGCGCCCTGTGATGGGTTCACCCTGTCTGACTGCCAGGTGCCTACCAAAGCTGCTCTATCACTGCCCTCCTCAGCTGGGCAGGGGGAGAAAAACATGACAAAAGAGTCATGGGTCGAAATAAGGACAGGGAGGTCACTCGTCAGCTGCCATCACAGGCAGACCAGACTGATGGGCTCAGGCTTGGCCAGCAGTGCATCTGCCTTGAGCTGGCTGGCACTGGCTCTGTTGAACATGGGGGAAGTTTCTGGCAGCTCCTTGCAGAAGCCACCCCTGTAGCTACGTACCCTTCCCCCCCAAAAAAATGTTACCACACAAATGCAATAGAGCCCCCAAGTTGCTTTTCCCAATCTCTTTGCCCTTTGGGTGGGGAAGTAGGTGTTTCTTTCTCCACAGCAACTTTTAAACTAAAGAATCTTTCCAAACTTAGTAAAATATATAATTTATCATGGCTAGAAAGAAACATTTTGTTGTGACACTCTGCAGGACTATTGCAAGCTGAACACTTTCTACGAGGTAGAAAATTATAAAAGTAGAGTCCATTACCTCCCTTCAGGCTACCATATATTACTGTCATCTCTGTATGTGAGATGCAAGTGACCAGTCAAACCTTAGAACTGCGTTCAGTCTCCCTGGAAACTCAACTAGAGGTTTCTGCATGCAACATTTCAAATAACAGAAGCAAAGAGTTTGGATAAAGTTGAAAAGTTGCTGTTTCCATGTTCTACTTTGTACCACGGAACAATGCTTTTCACTGGAGTCAAGTAGGTCTTTACATCAGCACAACTGGTGTTGTAAAATCTAGAGTGTTCTCAATAGCTTCACCTCCTGAAAGTGTAATTGCACAAGAACCTATGTTTTCTAGGTCAATGTTGCGGAGATAAAAGAGAAAACATAGTGTGAACTTATCCCTGGAGGTAGTTTCTCATTACTTTCAAACCAGCACAGCAACCTTGCCTTTATAATTTTTGAAAAATTCACTTTGTTAACCTTTGTTAATCACTGAACTATTTGGAATCCCCACCAATAGAGGAGAATTTATGTGCTAGACCAAAGTGTGAATGGCTTTAAATTGTCAGATCAACCTTCCAATCTCAATATATTCAGATGAAGCCAACTACAGCTGGAACAGAATAAATTATCACTGAAATACTTACTTACTGTGTGAAATAATCCAAATAGTTTCTGATTTCAGTCAGACTAGAAGAGAAATTCAGCCAGTTTTTGAAAAATGCAGTGAATCTACCAGATCCTTCCAAAAGCAGATTTCTTCTAGCTGGAAAAAATTCTTCACACAAGCCTACAGGTTAGTGTGAGAGGAACATATGGAACAAGCCAATATTCCCAGCCTATTTAAAGCCTTTAGAAATCGTGAACTTCTGCAAATTTCTCCTTGTGAGTGGTTGCAAACATAGTTTCCAGAATAGTATTACATTTCAGATGTCTGGCTCATGGTGATTCTTTTCGTTATTTGCCTTGAAACCGAGACTATTTTAAAAGAAGAAAATGAATCACAAGTTTTAAAGGTTTATTTCCATGACAACATGTAGCAGCTGCATTTCAAGCAGAGTGATGCAATCCTCTTTTTTGCGTTACCTGTATGGTAGACAGGTGTGGTCAAATAACGCCTTAATTCAATTTATACGTGTGGATTAGGTATGGCTATAACCAAGCACCAGTTTGTAATGTACCGTGTCACCACCACAGGCCTGGTGTTTCAGTTGAGAGCTAACCACTGGGAAATACAAAAACCAAGCTTGTTGATCACATGCTCTTTCTGTAGGTTGGGTGTCAGAAATGGTACAGCAAGGGAGGCACCTCTGTGCATTTGAGATCTATATCCCCAAGCCCCCCTGGTTAGTAGGTGTGTTTTCCCAGAGACAGGGGACACTCAGGCTGTTTCGTCCCTCAGCTTCTGCTGTAATGGGAGCAGCATTACTCCTCTTTCAACTGAGTTCCTTAGCAACGCAACTATTCGTGTCAGACTCTACCTGAACTGCTTTCCTTGGGATGCAAATGAGTTTTGCAGCCCTCTGTGCGCAGTGGACCGAATTCCAGAGGGTGAGGGTGGGCAATGGACAACAGGCAATGTGTCAGAAAATCACCTGCATTCTGCTCAGAGCACTTCTGTCCTTTTGCCATATTTCTTCAGAATTAATAACATTAGCTTCTAAGCTAAGTGGCTTGTCTTTCTGTGTGTTTGTTTACTAAAAAACCCTCATTTCACAACATTATGTAAAAAATAAGTAAGTAATCTGTCCTCAACTGCCATTATTTAGTGCTGAACTGAGTTAAGGCAGGAACATGACTGTAGATGTGAACAGGTTTTAGAGCTCAAAATTTGAAATTAATGCTATACTTATGTTCATATCCACAATCCATTCAATTGTCATGACAAAAGAAACTAGAGAAAGAATTATTTGTTTAAAAGCACAAATGCCCTAAACTCTTCAGGACCATGTACTGAAGTGAGGAAAAGATCAAAGATAACTTCACACTCGGGCAGGTTAAGAACAAGCAGTCCTGTAGGGGAAACAAGTGATTTAAATTTCTAAGAAGGTATCTTTGGATCCAAAATATTATTCACAGTAATGATCTACTGGGAAACCAGAACTGTTGTACGAAAATTATAAACGGAAAACGATACGTGTTGTCACTCATTCTGGCACAAAGAAGAGCCTGATGAAGCAGCACAACTCAGGACTGTCAGAAAGTGTTCTCTCTTGAGTATTCTGAAGAGTTATTATAACCTCTTTCCTCTAGTACTGTTAAAGCTACTACACTTTTCTTCCCCGCCTCCCCTAAAGTGACTCTTTTTTTCTCCTTATCATCAGATCTCATGTGAGTACATTTGATTGAAAAGTTATTTGAGATTTTTGATGTGTGAACAGCCCTTCCATGTTGGGAATTTAAGGCTACCTTCATATACGTCTCTTAGCATGGCAAAATGAACAGAAAATTGTCCAAAAATTATGCTGACTCCAGCAGTCAAATATGATAGCCTTGTGTTTTTGAAGATAGATTGTTTTGAATTCTCTAGACTAATATAGCTTTGAATACAGCCCTGCTCTTCTGTAACTGAACAACAATAAGGAAGATTTATTTAGGGTAGATATAATTGCTTTTATAAAATAAAGACAATTTGACACATATATGTGCTATACTCTCAATAAACTACATGTATTTGTCTGTCATCTTTTTAAAAGCACTGTGCTGAACAGCCAAAATATCTTGTGTTTTAAATGGAATGTTGTTTTTCTCATAGAGATTGACCGAGGTGACTAATTTAGCATTCATCTGTAGCATCATTTCAAGGGAAAAAAATTACAACCTTTACCTTTTTTTTTTTTCCCCATTTCTGAAGATCTTAATTTGTTTATTTTTTTTTTTTTCTCCTCATTTGACATTTTTCACTTAATAGTGCAATTTACTTCTGAATTTTCCATTCTGGTATAAATACTGTTGACTAATGCTGATACATTGCCAGAGAAACTTGCAGTAGGAGGGCTGTGCAATGTTGAAACACTCTGCATAAGCATTGCTGACATGGGACCTGTTCCTTCTCAGCACACCTTCCATTGAACTTGCTGAAAAAGGGAAGCACTAGCCATATGTGGTGCTGATGTCAGAGAAGTACTGCTATGTATTCTAAGAAATATAATTATCCTTTTAAAGAGTTGTGCCTGATATAACTTGGAAGTTTTTAATAACTGAACAGCAGATATCAGTATGATATTTTTGGAGTGAACAGAATTTATGGTCTTAATTCACCAGGATTGTTAAAAGGGTGATAATTGCTAAATGTCTTCTATTACTTCCTTCCCTTCCTTTCGTTAGCTTGCTTTGATTTAAAGACAGTGCCAGTGACGTCTTGGCTGAAAATAATGTGAAATATGATAAATGGGTGTTCTGAATCAAATGGGTTTGTTTTCCTCAAGATCATTAATGTATCTGCTGGCACATTCAAGGATTAGCTAACTCTGTTAAAAGAACTGACATACTTTTATAACATTTTGGTTGAAAATACATTTACTCAGTGTGAAGACAGGAGACAGAGGAAGTTATGGAAACTATAAAATTAATAAATCCATCTGTTATGTAATTCCCGTGTGACTATCATTTTACAAGCCACTCTTGGAAATTTACTCCTTTAATTTGAACAAACTCAGTCTGAATCTGGAACGCTAGCTGATGGCTCTGTACATGCCCTTACAAGGGCAGCATGACTGAAATTAAAGTATTTCTATGGCTATTTCTGTTCTTTTCAGCTCATTTCACAAAACCAGGAGCTGTCTCCAGAAAAAAAAAACAAAAACCAAAACCCACCCACAGTGTAAGAACCTGATGTGACTGAACAGTTATTGTATTTCAAACCTCCAGATTTTCCATTCTTGCCATCAGATGTCTGCAGAGTCTTGACCAATTGTCATGAATGGGAAGTGAGAAAACAGCAGTTAAAATACCAATGGCCAATATTGCTTTTTTCAGCAATAGAGCCCTAGCCTGTGGTTTCCTTTGTGAAAATAGCATAGCTGATAATAGTAATGGGAACTTTGATGAAAAAAATGAGGTAGACAAAGCCCTCTATTGCTGTTCCCTGTGAAAAACTCTACAGCTATCTTACCCACTCCTCACAGTCTCATCTTCTGTCTCACATTTCCCTTCTTTTAGGAATAAGCTTAACTTGTCCATGATTTGCACAAGGGCACAGTGAAGCATGAAGAAATAACATGGCAGGAGTTGCACAGGTGAGGTCTCAGATGCCTTTGAGGAGTTTTTCCGTCCTCTGCATGAACAGTAGAAACCACCGTAGCAACTACAATAGACCAGCTGCTGAAGAATATCTGAAAACGTATGTTAACCACAGTCTAGGGATTCAAGAAACCAGAGGTTTGTGCTTCCAGCTTTTTTTTCGTATTTGCAGTGTGAATATGAACCCAGTTGTCCATAACCAAATATACTGGACGAAAGATAAGCTGCTGAGTGTTAGAGGGAGTGTACCCCTCCTCACAGTGGGATGCTAGAAGGTTGGATATTAAAATGCTGATATCTCTCTATCATCTTAGCCCTGTGCTCTACAAATCTAATCTGTTCAGGTCCTCAAATAAAGACTTAAATTCAGGGCTAAGATATCTAAACTATAAAACTGCATTAAGAGTGGTCCTGGGAGGGGAAACATAACGACTCTTGGATCTATCTCATACTGTATGTGGCAGAAACAAGGATTGGTTAGTGGTTTTATCTAAAGATCACATCTCTTTGTGGGTTCTTAATTTGTAAAACTTTGGCAAAAATTAAAAGGTCCATTTTTAAAATGAAGAAGTTGAAAAAGAGTTAAATATAAGAATTGCAAGGATTTCTGAAACTTACATCCTTCTTTCTTTTTTCCTATTCCCTTTGCCCGCTTAAATAACTCTTTGTTAAATTACTGTATTATCCTGACCAATTTAAAAAGAAGATTTCAGTACATAAATTGTCTGAAAAACGTAACTCAACTCTGGTAACACTCGCTTCTTGTATGACGATGTTCTCTTTCCTGGTGTTCTACCTTCCCGCCACGCTAGTGAAACTGTGGTGAGCCCTATGTAAGTAGCTAGAGGGGAGGTCTGATGCTATTAATAGTCTAAGCCTCAGTGAAGGACTCTTTGTGCTCCCTAGGCACTATCAGGCAACCAGAGAACAACAGCAAAAGCCTTAAAGTATAAATTCTGCGTTACGTGTAAGTAGTCAGTAGGTTCTTGAAGTATGTTTGCATGTATGTCAACAGGAACAATTACTGTGCTATGCAACATTAGATAATCTACACCTGAAAGAAATTAGTGATAGTCCAAGGTTGAGAACTACTGAAGAAACAGCAGCAAATTAATAAAAATTGCTTTACAGCAGCCAGTGAGTATGGCTTAGGTCCAAAATCAAGAGACTGCTGTGGAAGTTTGCATTTAAATCACGTTTTGTGGCAGTGTCTTATGAAAGTTCCTCACTAGAAGGTATTTGCACTTGTTTAAAGTACTAGTAAATTAAAGCAACATTTACTAGACCTTAATTTCTACCCATTCCAAATTGCGTTTTCCATGCTAGATATATTGTAGGAGTAATGTTCTGACACAGTTTCTACTGCTTGTTTATATGCCTAAGCAGAATTACCAAAGGGAAAAAGAATGGACTATGACAAATGTGAACTGGAAAAGCATGAAGTATCTCTGATGTGTGCTGAGCACCCCAAAACAACCTTGAATAGGAAAGCTGCTGAAGCTGAAGTTTTTTCAAGTGGCTGCAGTATCAATCTTTCTTAAGCACGATTTAAACTATTCTCATGGTAAAATTTTAATTGTACTGTTCAGGCAGTTTGCCCCATGACATCTATTAATATTGACAGAAGATACGCTCATGCATGCCTAACACTGAGCATATAATATCACTCCATGCCACCACCAGGAACTGGTATCTATTGGCTTGTTACCAAACAGTGGCTTCTGATGCATTCTTAGTGGGAAAAGCTTTACCGTTACCTCATTAAGACAGTCACTGTAATGTTTTGGCTGTAAGGATAAGGCAGCAAAGTGCTGTTCAAATGCTACAGAGCAGTCAAGTGCTCAGACTTTGTCTTTATAAGGACAAGTGGACAGACTTTAGCCATTAATACCAGAGTACCAGGACATTTCAATGTAAGAGATAAAAAAGCAGTGACTTTATTGGAACTGCAACAGAATTTATTAAAGATGTTTAATGACTTCTGAAAAGTATGATTATCATGTCCCAAGTAGGAACTTGCACAAGCTGCTCTGGAATCAGACTTGGTTTTAGGAGTGCTGCAAGTATTATAGTTGGCTGAAATGACAATTGCAGGACACTCTACTGAAACAATCTTGTCTTTAAGTGAGTCCTGGAAACATCAGTTCTTAGCACAGATTGGCAAACACTTTGTTTTTCAGGGAAAAATAATTTTGTAGATTTTATTAAGGAAATTTCCAAATGAAAGTGAATTTGGGAACTCAGTCATGTGATGCTGGACAGCTGCCTGCCCTGGGAGAGGAGAGGAGAGGAGAGGAGAGGAGAGGAGAGGAGAGGGTTCCTTGAATCTTTAAAGAGGAAGGAAGTATTGTCACACCGATCTCAGTTTGGGGCCTTCAAAAATTAGTTGCAAAAATGCATGAAAATCTGCAGTAATAAAAGGCATGAGATGAAAACAGTTAATCTGACCAGAATATAGAAAACAAACAAACACAACCAAACCAACCTTTCTCTTTGGAAAGCCGTATTTGCCAGAAGAGTAACTTTTTAAAGATGTTACTTGTATATTCTTATAGCATGTGCTCTGTACCTCTAAAGAGGTTGTCTACATCTGATCCAAGCTTTTATAGCCTTATCTTCCTAGGTTCATCCAGATGAACTACACTTAACTCTGCATTTAGGTTATCTAGTATAATTCAAGGTTGGGTCACTATGTATGTGACACATAATCAAGCACCAAATAAATAGACAGTCTGCTTTTACTGGAGAGATCCCCGGGCTACAGATCAGTGACATGCATTTCACTGCCTTTAAAATCTATTATATTTAGGATCAAATAAAATTCATCCTTATGTAAAGGTCCTGCACAGACACTTTCGTGACAGATATGTCTCTTTAGACCCCAGAGCAGTAACAAAAGGGTACACAAACAAGCTGTGTGTTTAACGTCCTACATATTCTGTTTACCCACTGCACCGGGCTGAGTGCGTGGCTTTAATCAGTTGCTTGGAAAAGGAACTCCAGGGTGTGCATTCTTCTGCAGAAGAAAAAAATGTCATAAAGTATGTGTTGGATAGATTATAAGAAACAGTAATGTAGATTTTCAAGCATTAAAAAGCAACTGGGCCTCCTAGTTGATTTTTCCTCACAAATATTCGGAATCTGTAAAACAACTTTGAGTCATCGTGGGTGATTGTCAACGTGAGAGGGAAAATACATGACAAAAGCTTCACACATTTTAAGAGCATGATTGAGGTTTAGCTTGATAGTCCAGACTGTCTGGTCGTAGAAGCCTTCTCATTCTTTATCAGCTCTTATGGAATGTTCTTCTTTTGAAAACAAAGTTTTTTAAAATGACAAGTCAGTATAAAGGGCCTTAGCCCTGAAGATTTCAAAGCTCCTCCTTCTTGCTACACTTGTCACTGTGATGTGTGAATTCCATAGTATCAAATAGCCCTGCTGTTGTAGCAACGTGTCTTACACTGCTTACAATTTAGACATGAATCTACTTTGTGTATTTGGAAAATGACCTGGAAATGCCTCCAGAAAGCATTCAGAATCACTTGCTTCTTCTGAAATAAAGCCACATGTACTGACATTTTTCATTTTTCTGGCTAACATTTTCCATTTCTGCTATAAGGAAAAGTTCTTTTTTTTTTTTTTTGGTGTGTTTGTTTGTTTGTTTGTTTCGTTTTAGCTTTGAAATCTGTGTCTCTATAAATAAGTCTGTCTCTAAAATAGCCAAAGATGTTGTATTTATTGTTTCAGAAACTAAATTCTTACTGAGCATAGTCCATTAGAAAACATTTCCACTTAGCTGAAGAAGACTCAGCATTTTTTTTATTTTATTCAGATATTAACAGACCACAATTAATATTTCTATAATGCGCAGATAAGTATTCCATGAACAAATTTGCCAAAGTATTTTAAAAACCCATTGACCTAAGTTTTCCAGTGTGGTTGAAAAGAGAAGATGAGATTGTGTAAAGCAGATATTAGCCTGCTCTTGTCTGTCTCCATCTAAAGTTTCCGAGACTAAGCCGGTCACTTTGTCCTTTTCCACATCATACTACAGTCTTCATATACCCGGTCTATTCTGGATATTACCTGCCCTGCTTGTCTTTGGAAAAGTCACTGGTGAAAAATATTAGAACAGCTTGCTGATTGGGTCTTTGAACTACTGAAGCCAGCATTTAATATACCTTGTAATATGGCAAAATTCTTATTAAGCAAAAGGTGGGTAAACATGCAATGGTGGCTAGCAATGAAGAGGGTGACCTGAGTAGCTGTAGAATGCTTAGTTTGATATAAAGGTCAAGCAAAATAATTAGAAATGCTGCTGTGGGATGTGAGGATTATTAGCTGAAGAATGTAAGCACAATTAATGCCAGTCAATTGGCTTGTTTCTTTTAATTGAAAACCACTCATGTCCAATAAACCAGCCTATCAAATAATCATGACTCCACTAGGAGATAGAATAACCCTTTTAGTCTGAAAAAAAAAAAAAAGTCTTCTCGCACTATGTATTGTAACAACAAATAGGTGAATCTTAGTTTCACAAGGTCATTAGAAAGTATTACACCTCAGCTTCACAGTGATCTATTATCCCATGTGGTGATTAGCTTGCAGGAAACTGGTGTGTTAGTGTTGCAAATAACAAATGTCAATGTCACTTTCTGAATACCTTATTTTCAAATATAAACTTCTCTCCTTGTCATCTCTTGCCAGCTAGCTTACAAGTATACAAAGATCTACCGCACTGACGTGGTCTCCTGTCTCTGCACTCTCTGCAATTTCTCTGCTTCCACTGTCAATACAATCACCCCTAATAATGCTCTGAAACACTGATGGTGATTCCCCTCTTATCTACGATGCTGAACAGAACTTTTGGTCTACCGGTAACACCGAAATGGAGATTTTGTGATTTTAAATAAAGAACAAAGAGAAGCCTGCAAGGTGACTGATTGCAAGTCAAAATGCATTTACATTAGTGTGCAGAAGAGAGAAGAGAAGGAAATCTCCTGATCAACCACATTTATTGATTTTAGATTCACACTGTGGAATGATTTTGGAGGATGTAAGACAGATTCCTTCCTGACAAAAAGAAACCACTAATATGCATTCAGTCCAGAGTTATAACTACAGTGTAGATGTCAGATTGTTGGCACCAGCTACTTTGCTCTGCAGACCTACTGCACTGGTGGAGTCATAGCCTCTGAATATTCTCAAAATCATGTTTTGTGTTATCAAAAATGAGTTCACACCTAGATCATCATTGCTGCATTTTTTTGTATCTTATCTCACTTTATAGTGTAAATCTATGTGGTTGCCCCAGTGCAACAAACTAATTTAGCTGATAAGGGACATAGGTATGAAGGTATTGCATTATCTCAAAAGGACAGTTAGATTAATAGCTTTGTTAATAAGAGAGACCATACTGAGGATAACAAATTAACCAAGAATAGTCAGGACAGCTGGGTGACCTTGTTGGCAATTAAAGGCCCACATCAGAAAATGACATCTATGAACAATTCATAGGAGTATTTACATAAGTTTGTCTAAGTAGGTGGCCTTTCAATAGCCACGTGTCACCTTGAATCTCTCGGAAATGAATCCTTTGGGAGTTTCTGGAGTCATATAAGTTTTTTTCAGATGAATTTTAATAACCTCATTTGGGGGTGTACTGGCAGACTTTTTGAAAAATACTTTGTAACTTTTCTTCTTGATCTGTACATTTTTGTGCTTATGCCAAGAAAGGTAGTATTTTGGAGATTTTGAACTGAAGAAGTTGGTACAGAGCCTGCAGTGATGGAGCGATTTGGCTCATTTTATTAAAGCAATATTTGCATCAGCTGTAGTCCTGTCCATCCATCTTTGCTATGAAATCTGTAAGGACCTTCAGACTTCCGTGGTGTCCATCTCTACCTTGTCATGATGCCAGAGTTTTCCTGGCTATTTTGAAAGCCCACTTCTTCCTGAACTTCTGAACTTCCTGAACTTCCTGAACAAGCTCTCCAATCAGCTTGTGCAGCTGGAGTGGAGATTTACCCTGTAACTCTTTGGAAACTCTGGAAAAAATTATTGCTGTTCCAATAATCTCTTTTAGGTATCTCCTTCTAATATAAACGGTTTTGTTGAATTGGATCATCAAGAGTTAAAGTCTAGGTTTAAATGAAAATGATGTTTCAAAATATAGATTTGCAGTAAAAGAAAAACAGTACAATAAGATTACAAAGTCAACATTAATACCACACATACCATAGAAGATTTCTTTTAGCTGCCCCAGCATCCCAGCTGTTTGTGAGGGTGCCTAATGGCTTCTGTGACTTTTATTCCAAATCTGGCTCCTGACCAGCTGCTCTTTTCGTAGCACAGTAAGGTGTTTTAAGGATTTCTGATCTATACAATAAGCTCTGTAACACAGATGACTACAGAAAACAATGGCAGTGCCATTAAAGTGTCTTCTTGCAATCTTCAGCCTTTATAATTGTATTTTTGTTTTCCATTTATCCTCTCCTCCTTCCTCAATCAGCAGATAAAAATTCAAACATTTTAGCAAAAGCTATATGATCAGAAGTGAGCTTAAAGCTCAATTAGAAAAGGTACTATAACTCAAAAAGCATAATAAATAGGATAGCTAATTAAAGGATCTTCGGAGAAGAACTTAAGAAAAATTTATTGCAAGAATTCATACATTTAATCTTCCTCTCCCCAGAAGGTTGAGTTTTGTGTTCAATAATTTGACATTCAACGTCTATGTGTGTGATTCTCAGCACATTTCCTCTCTAATTTTGTCCTACAGCATATTTTGTGTCCTTTGGGGTACAACCTCATTTTTAGCCAAGTTAAAAAAAAAATAAATAAGCTTAGGGCCTTCTTCAAGGTTACTTCTGTTCTCCTGAATCTTACATGTAGAGCTTGGTTAACCTTATCTCTAGCCTCTGGAGATTACATTTGTCAAGGACAAAGTTACTATTGCCTATGGTGAAAATCTTTCCTTCTTAATTATCCAAGTACCAACTGAAGAGCAGACAGGTATTGTACCATAGTAACTATTCCACTCTTAATGTGATTTATTCTTATTTCTCTATCTCTGTGCTACTCTTTACAGACATCAGATATAGTATAAGCAGGTATTCCTTTACGTAAATTGGTCATACCTTCATAAAAAGAATGCCCTCCTGAAATATCAGATGCCCTTGACAAATAAAATACAAGTAATAAAAATGGGATTCTGGAATCCACCCGGCAGCATTACCGTAGCAGCAAAGGAATACAATAAAAATGTAATAATCATAATGAGTAAGTATTGTAAAGTGAACTACAACACATGCTGTACGGAAAAAGCCTGCTAGTGCTGAATGTATAAGTGATCGTGCCATGATGTTAGTTGAGCTAAAACATTCCCCTTCAGGGATATGAATTCTGTAGCTGCCTAAGATAGACATGGTAAAGACTCTGAGAAGTAGCTGTTCCTTTATTTCCACCGGAGATGGGAAAAGGCTGTTGCAACAGAGGTTTAAAGATTAATTTTTCTTGCCAGATGTTAAAAAATTGCTAAGTTTCTGTGCACTAACAGAGTATGTCATTGGTATTGCACCCTGGAGAAGTTCTTAATAGCATATTCAACAGAACACACTAGAACACTAAAGAAACAATTTAGTAGTTGCACATTCTAATTAACCACTTGACTACTACTGAATAGATCGACCATATATTTTTAGCAGATATGTATCTTGCATCCTGCCAAATCAAATGTACCTGATAACTTATAAATATTGAACCACTGATCTCAGGTAATTTTCTTCTTTAAAATGGCAGTGAAGGACTTGGGATAGGTTACCAACTCTTCATGAATTTCATTTTCCTGG
Source organism: Pampusana beccarii (assembly GCA_013399365.1). Classification (NCBI taxonomy): domain Eukaryota; kingdom Metazoa; phylum Chordata; class Aves; order Columbiformes; family Columbidae; genus Pampusana; species Pampusana beccarii. Next base: position 731,456 of record VWYH01004005.1, read on the forward strand.
TGTCAAATCTGATTATTTAAAAGGCTCTCTGGAATACAGAAACACCTCTGCTGGACCATGAAGTGGTCAGATTATTAATTCTGCGTAACATTTTGAGCTTTGACAGGTTTCACACCAGTTATAGAATGATCTGTGTCGCTGTAGTGGCAACTAGTTCTGGCCAGAGTAAGCCAAGTCAAAACATGACTTTTTTTGCATGTGGCACTACATGCCCTGGCAAAAACTCAAGCAAACTTGTCCTGGGGGCTCTATTCCCACTACATAATGGTATCAGTTGCTCAGCTGTTGAGTTTCCAGTTTAAAAGTAGTTTTTATATTTATTCTCCAGCTTCATGGATGCAGCTCTTGCAAGTATTTGTGCAGAAGCAGAACTTCGTGCAGAAGCAGCACAATTTCAGACCGGCATATTACCTGTGTCACTGAGAGAGTCAGTGGTCTGCCAATTTAACAGGTTTCTGTGGTCTAGGGAGTGGTTAAGGCCCCGAGGTGCCACCATTTCATTCGTTGGCACGTCACCTGCAGTCAGGTACAGAGGAGATACCACCCCACGCAGGGCCAGTGCTCTCCTCTGTCATGGGTGAATGCTGGTGACCACTCCAGTGGGGAACAAAGGCTTGTCTTCAGGATCTCCGAGGGAGACAGTTCAAACCTGGTTTGCATACACTGAAAGCTGCTGTATTTGACTTTTGAATTCTATAATACTCATCAGGAGTCTCTTATTCCCTCTGCACTAACTTCCTACTCATGTGGTCAACACAATGAAATCCTCAGTGTGGCCAACTACATTTAGAAGTATGTATTTCTTTTGTCACATAAAATAATAATGTTTACAACTGCAGATTTCACCCCTATAAATGCAGCTCAGCAAACTCAGTCTTGGCTATTAGAAACCCTTGGCTTCTTTCCATGTTGCACATTATCACTTGTCATAAAAACGCTGCATGTGAAATGATGCCCTTTTGTTAGGTCGATGATGCAATTACCTTAGTGTATTTGGCACTGACACGATTAAATAGATTAAACACCTCTGCTGATATAGGATAGGGAACGGTATTGCAGCTCATTCAGACTTGTGTTGGTTTTGCCAAGGCTATACAGTATAAAATGTTTCCCCAACATGAACTGACATGATTCACAGTGCACAGCAGGACTGGTTTTAATGCGCTGGCACAGGCAGTCACTTTGCAGAGCAGAGCTGTATATTAGAGTCTGCCTCTTGCATCTGTTAGGTCATATTTATGTAGAAATGGATTTTCAAAGAATATACATCTCTGTCCTTATGACATCTGCTGAACCTCTTGGCCCTTTATCCTTGCCAAATCTGTCAGTTCATGTAGCCTCCTTCAACGGGTCAGCAGGACTTTTCTTCTCAATTGCATAAAGTGAATGTCAAGAACCTCATCGCACCCTAACAAGCATTGCATGTAATTCACAGTGCAGACTTTAGGGACAAATTAGAAGACTTGTTTTTAAAATCTGAATGTTAGTATACAAAAGAATTCATCAAAATGGATGGAAAGAGCAAGATTTTGCTATTCCTGCCTCTGCAATGAGCTGAGTTCACCTTTACCACTCTCAGGAAGAGAACAGCTTGTTCCTGCTCCTCACAGCCCCAGGCCACAGACTGGCTCCCAGAAGGTCTGTCTGGGGATTCAGAGAGGAGAGAAAAATGTCAGGCAGGTTCCCTCCTCCAGTTGCTGTCTGCAGATCAACACCAGACTTCTAGACTTTGACCTGCCAGTGTTCCCATCCTTTTATCTCAAAAGAGGTGGTAGTTGGCTTAGGATGGGGAATAAAGGTCAAACACAGTCTAGCTCAGATGGTGTGTGAATGTTGATTTTTTCTTTTAATCCCAGTTTTATTTGACACATCTTTTAAGACGCTGTTAGAGGGCCAGCAGTTGTTTTCTCGCTATGTATTTTTGACTACTCTGTCCACTCTGAATGTAAAATGAGTGGTGGGATGGACATCTCATTTCAGAGGAAACTGAATTCTTTAGGAGACTCTGCACTCCACTGAAAATAAAAAGCCCTCTGCTCCCCGTTCTGCTTTAAATTTGCTTTTTTGTGATAAAATAATACCCTTTCTGCTCACCATTGGGAAGAAAAAATGGTTTATTTTAACTAATTACATCTACACAATGCACAGTAGAAAGCTAGAGCAACAAAAATTTATTTTAATGTATGCTAATCATGCTTGCATACAATCCAGTGAAACTGTGGCAGTATAGCCTACAAGGCAAAGGTTCATAGTTAAATTAACCATTCCTTGGGCATCACAGTAATATATTCATTAGGACTAAAAATTGAGAAAAGTATGGGGATGTAATCTGAATCTTCAGTTAATTATAATGTAGTCAAAAGACAGCTAATGCCAAACATACTTTTCTTCCTGTTAGACATGACACTAATTGTGAATTACTGTACAATACTAATCCAGGGTAGGTGATATGATGTACAGTCCAGGATAAGACAGCTATGATCAGATAACACTGTAACACTGTACTAATTAGTGATGTACTATGGTAGAATTATTGAAGAAGGAAACACACTTGGATATCCATATTACTGTTAAGTGAATCAGCTGTGATTAAGACTATACAGGCAGTCTGAGAAAAAGGCATGCTTATACTCTTCAGAAACATTTAAAGTAGAAACTTCAGTATGTGTGTCATATTTGGTTGAAATACCAGAACAGTTAAAGTAGAATGAATATGCCATTAAGTGATTAAATGTAAACTGTTTTCAAAGCCAATACCTGTGACTTGTATTCTTGGGTGGCCTTTGTACTGTTTTCATAATTGTTTTTATAAGTGAATCAAAATCATGTTTTGGACCACTAGCAGATTGCATATTTCAAATTGTCTTAAATATCAGCTCATGACGCTAGAAATCTTGGCTATGTTCCTAAAAGGAGAAAATAGGGAGAAAATATTTTGGACAAAGATATTACAATTAGAAGTAATGCTATTTGTCTTTCTGTAATGATTCCTCTTAGAGGGCTAGAATTTTTCAGATGTTCCATGAAACATCTTTCAGAAAAATCAGTGCTGAGTAAGAGCTCAAACATGCAGCTAAATACTCAAGGTTGTTGACTTGAATCGAGTTGCACATGCTCACTGATGCTTTCAGGACGAGCTTTTTCATTAAGAATACACTGAGATAGTGCATAATATTGGCAGCAACAGGTCCTTGCCTACTAGTTTATTGTATAAAAAGTGATTTAGAATACTACAATGGCTAAATTACTAGTCGGAATTGCATACTACCAATACATACACTTCAGAAATGAAAAAAAACCTGAACAACAAGAGCAATTTCAGTGGCCCTGTAACATTCATTCTGGAGGAGGTGAAAAAGCGATAAAACGCTATTAGAGGATTATAACAAGCCATGACTTTCAATGTTCCATTTAAATGTATTTATTCGTTTTTTCCCCCTTCCTATCTCATGATTACTCAAACACTCAAGTTGTATGACTTGCAATAGTGGCTATATTTTATTTTACTCCTTGCAAAAACTTACTTATCTAACCATTTCTTTCCTTTCTCTTATGAGACATGTTGGACCACATACAATCCAGAAATTGAGTACCTACTTTAAAACATGTTTCTGCTAGGTATAACCATCTTCTGTAATGAATAAAATCACAATCAATTCGTTGTGATCCCTGCAAATGCTATACATGCCTCCAAGTTTGTATGACAGAGCAAAGGAGACAGTGTAACTGCTCAAAATTAAAGAAACAAGATGCATTCCAGGAAGTCATGACACATACATTATCTACCTGCTGTAAAGAAAATCACATTACCTTTGAAAGCTCTTTCATATACTGCAACATAATTTATTACATCAAAGCAATATTTGGAGCTGAGACAGCACTTGTATCACGCCCTGATTTCAGTTGCTTTAGTCCCATTTAGTGGTGGAAAGTCTCATGCTTGTTCTTTAGTACATGGTAAATGTTTTGGGAGAATTTGAGTAAAATTGCATTTTCATTTATGATATTTTTACAGTACTCTTGTCTGGGTAATTTTGTAATGCACATACAGTAATAAGAAAACACGTGTTTCTATAAAGTGTAACGTTTCTAAAATAAAAATTTAAAAACCATTGTAGATCAAGTCTGTTAAGAGAGGCATCTGGGCTACATGTAAATTAATCTAAAATTCTGAATGAGTTACACGTGTTTATTTTGTTTATCAATAGACTGTGCTTAAAACACATTTGAATTCTACGTACATGGGTATGAGTGTGTGTACTTCTTGCAATTCTGGACAGAAACATATAGTTTCAGGAAATGTTTGCAGTATGGTCTTGCTACCATCAAAATGTGTGGCAATGGCAAACCACTCATTGTTCATTCTTGTCTCATGTATCTTTCAATGGCAATCCAAACCACTCAATTTCATATTTAACGAAATTCAGTTTTAAGTCATTTAAACATGTTTAAAAAAGAATAGGAGCAAAAGACTTTTGATATATGTTCCTGTCTTTCCTTTAATGTCTGACTGAATGTCAAAAAAAAGAACTAATAAAACAACTAATTTGTATTTACAAGAGAGAGAGAATATGTAAGTATAAAGAAAAGGCCAAAACAGACAAACTTTGTTAATGCTGATTTCCAGGCATTTGGACATATTTACTTTTGGACCTTTATTCAAGAATAACAATGCTTCGTTTGGAAATGTATGAAGACTGGACTCCTACACCTGGGTTGTCAGACTATTCCTTGCTTGAAAGAGTACTATAATAAGTAATAATCAGAATTAATAGACTTGGTGTTCCGGCGGATACTGGTCTCAATATTAAAAAGAAAAAAAAAAAGAAACAAGAGAACAGGAAAAGAAAGTTTTTCGGTACTGTAAATGTGATTCTGTAGTCACAAAGCTCAATAGATTAAAAAATCGACTGTTTTTCAATGTAAATGCCAGCAATGCTAAGACTGGTACCAATGTAATTTTAATAAGCCCTAAAGTGTCATAGAATAACAGAATAATTTGGTTTGAAAGCACCATAAAGAGTTTCTCAGCATCTCTGGTTTTCTAACCTTTCAATTTGTGGCTTTCCCCAGAAAAGCCTTTTGGGAATAGTGTTTACATTTCTTAAGGTGCTTTCTGTACAGGGATAGCCTCAAAGGCTATTAGCTCCTCACATGAATGATTTCACTCCATGCCACAAACTCCTGTGATTCAACTTTCTCCTTTTGCAGGTACTTAAGCTCATCTACAGAATGGGTGCTCTGGTTATGAAATAAGTGTTCGTACAGAGAACTGACGTGCACTCGTTGTACAAGAAATGCCTACTTTAGTGTATTAAATGAAAATCTACCTGCATAGAAGAAAACCTTTGTGACTTAGGTACTTGAAAACTACCATCTCATCCAAAGCAGAAGCATATCTGTAATTTTCCAGTCCTATAACATGGCTTATATAAATATGTGCCTCCATAGACTATCACAAGACTATGTGTGTTAAGTGACAGTAGGATTAAAACTCCACCCTGTTTCTTTCTCCTTAGTTCTTTCTGAAACGAACACAATACTTCTTTGTTGTCTGACAAATTAATCTAAGCCATTTTGATTTGGATAAAAGATTACATTTAAAGCCAATCTGACTATTGTTATTTTTCAAAAGGCAAATAACTTTATTATAAAATTAAGACTTGATAAAAACTCATACTGCCTCTGTCATTGCTTCAAACCATTGATATTTTCTTTTGCTAGCCATTAGGAACTGTTGGTCCTGAATCTAAAAGCAAATTGATTTGTTATCAGTACAATGCATGTACTGGATAGATCTGTTTTATCTTGAGAATATAGACCCTGCTTTCACTCTGTTTTCCTCAGATTTGCTGCATTTCCTAAAAAACCCTCACAAACTCAGCACCCTGCTGATGAAATTAACTCTTCAGGAACAGTTGGCATGTCATTAATAAACGAAGAACAGGAACCTCTCTGCAGCACAGTAGTAATCACTATTTCCAGTGGGGCTGTGACCTTAAAATGCTGGGGTTTTGTTTGTACACCTACATCCTTCTTTCATTTCTTCTACCAATGCTAACCAAAAAGTCAGTATCATTCAGAGCTTAAAAAAATTATATCTGAAGTGTTAGTCATGGCCAATTTATTACGTACTACCTTTCAATTCGATTTTCTTTCTTAGGTAATGGCTCTTCTCAAAAGGAAATCTCTGACAGACACACAATTTATACGGTCCTTGTCTCCAGTAATTTTGCACGTGATTTTGAGAAAACCTGTGTAAAGGAGATCAGAATCACCTTCTATTTATACCTCTGAGGATTTTTAATATATCTGAATAGGCATAAAATGTATTTTTACTGAGATAAAATCCAAATACAGGCAGGATTTCTCCTAGCAGAAGCACTGGAAAATTAGCCATAAACAATCCTACATAAACCTCTCTGAAAATCCCTGGTACTACTTAGATGCTTTCTGTGTAGCTCATTATTTCCCAATTTGGATGATGTGCCAGCAGTACTGCGGAGGAAGGAAGCCCCCTCAAAACATTTATACCAACGTGTTCAAACTGTGAGCTTAGGTTATGAGATCTTAAGCTTAACATTTATGCACATTGTGAGAGGAGGGAGGATTTACTGAGTGGTTTTTATCCTGTCTATTTAGGTTCCTTATCATTCTCAGGAACAGTGCTGGGAATTCTAATTTCTGCAGTAAGAGAATTTTGTAGCAGCGTGTTCTTCTGTCTCCTCCTCACAAATGCCTGCACGAAATTGTATTTTGATAATGCTTTCCTTGGCAAGTTAGCATGAAATAGTGCTTGATTTAGTGTGTCAAGGCTGATTCATATGGCATAGTGAATAGTAAAATGTGAAACACCGATCTAAGAGAAAAAGTAATGTCAGATCTCTTCAATTCAATGCTTTCTTCTGGACACCAGTATGGGGCAAATCTTTGTTTCCAATGGGATGAGGATTAATAAAATCTGTCTTTAAAAGAAAATTTTAAAAAAATGCATGACTGACACATTGCATTGATGGAGATTAGTGAAAAGATTAAATTCAGCCTATTAGAAGTGGGTTTTGAAAAAAAGAATTATTTAAAATAAATACTTTTTCTATGGCTGGAAGACATCTAAGTAAGAGGGCATTATGGGAGCAAGTTTAAGAATAGGAAGAGGAAAAATAAGAAGATAAAAGGGTAGATGAGGTGACTGATTTGATAAAACTGATAAGAGACAGAAGTAGACATTGAGATGACTGTGGTTGTGGAGCATCTGTTATGTGGGTCAGAATTACAAGCATATGTGAGATGTGGAATTATTTTGCCTGCTGGATTCTGGAAAAATGAGAGAGAATCAAGAGGGAAAGAAAGACAGAGCAGTGTGACAGAGCTGAAGATGGTAAAATCATGGGCTACCAATCCCATTGTTAAAACTGAGAGAAGTGAAATTACTAGGATCTGATGAACGAACAAAGAGGATTAAAAAACTGTCCCAAGAGCAATGGAGCAACTATACTAGAGTGCTGGAATATGTGGCCTATTACAGTGTTTCAAAAAAAAAGGAATTGAAAATGAGCTCAGCCATGAAGCAGGAGATGTTGCTGGAACACGACTGAGAAGCACCACCTGCTTTGCTGCCACAGGCTTACGACCAATCCTGCAGATAACAGCCTTACAACCGATGTTGTGCATACTTGTTCACGAGATAAAATGGAAATGAGCTATAAAACAAGATAGAAATGATCCTTGAAACAAGTGTGTAGAGGAGACACTTTAGAAAACTGGTAAAATTAAAGCTTCCCTACTTGATCTCCATTCAATTTAATCCTCTTTTCCACTCCATTCTACAAAAAAACAAAACAAAACAAAACAAAAACAAAACCAACCAAACAAAACCAAAACAACACTCAACAAAACAAAAAAAAAAATTCCAAAAAACAGCAACCCCCCCCCAAACAACAAAAAGCCCAACACTAAAAAACCTACTCCGCCTCCCAAAAAATCAACGTAAAGCAAATTTTAGTGCTAAATAAATTAAAACCATAAAGCAAATCAGAAAATCTCGATGCGAATCATGATAAGTAAAAATATCAGAAATGCACCTTTCCACTCAAAATTTTGTCTGAGGCTCACCACACAAGCAAATGAAGTTGGCTGCATTTCAGAGCCATTGGACCACAGCACTTTCTCGAGTCAGGATCTCCACATATCCTCTTGCTGAAGAAAACAGAATGCTGACTGTCAACATCTGAAAAAACCCATATTTGAGACTGTCCTCACAGTCTTCGATAGTTGGATCTTTCTTATTTTCTCTTTACTTGAATAGCTGAATTCTCCTTCACTGGAATGCTTTGCTAATGCTTTAGAAGAAAAAGCTCAGTGTTCACCATCTTTCTCAAGTTAAGCTTTTGAGAAACACAGTTTCAATGAAAGGTGGTAATTATGAACACATTAGATTGGGATCTTTACTCATTACAGTTGCTTTTTGATATAGGTAATTTAAACAATACTATTTTCATGGTAAACAGATGTCATTAATGTGCAGGTGTATTCGAAATCTGAGATTTTATCTGGTTGAAAAATACCAACACATCTTTGAGAAAAATTCTTGAATATATTTGAAAAACATAGCAGAAAAAAACTCCTGTGTGTTGTTTTTTTTTTTTAGCTGATATAAATGAAAATTTTAACTAGAGCTGAAAAACATTTTTCATCAAGAAAAAAGTTCTTGACATTGTTTTTTCTTATCGTCACTGCCATGCTACTCTTTCCCAAACCCTTTAGCAGTCTGAAGTTATATACAGAATTTATAGGCACAAGGCTGTGTGAAGTAAAGTCAGCAAAGAAACTTAAGTACCTGCAGTATTTATTCTAATGTTTCATTTATATTCTGCCTAGGATAAATTGAATATTCGATTCAGTGACCAAGCTTCCTTATTTTTAAAACTAATGTTCTGGCTATGAGAAAAATGTATTCTAATTCCAACATTGTATCTGCTGTGTGGGGTTTTCTTTAATTTTAAAATTTTTTTTAATTTGCAAACAACTAATTCAGCCAGGTGAATCTTAGAGAGCGGATATGCATAAATTACCTTACTGAGTTCTTCAACAGATAGGCAGAAGCCTATACATGTTGTAGGTGTGCTTCCATTATTTCTGAAAACAATATGAATCAATTTCAATTCATTTGTATTCATACGATCTAAATGCTGCAATGTGGAAGACAATGAGATGTCCATCATGCCCTCTGACTAATGGTCTGTCCAAGTGCAATTCTCAGGGGCAGAGCATTTGCCTTGCTCTGCTCCCACTGGAATAATTATGAATATTGCAAGAGAACAAATGGGAAGCAGAAATAGGACAAAAATTAGAGATTTCCCAGCTGTGTGCTCTCAGCCCAGCTTTTGACTAATTTGTTATTATGTTCAGTTTTACATTTGCTGAAAGAGATACCTGCAATGCTTGAAACCAATAACCATTTAAGAACTTGTTCCTACTGTGGTAGGCTTCTGGGTATATCCTACTTAAACTTATACCAAACTTGCTTTCTCAGATTTTTCAATTTGTTTCCAAAAAATGATTGAGACAGCACTAGGGAAAAAAAAAAGAACAGCAAACAAACAGAAATAAACATAAGAATTATTTGCAGTATTTTTTATCCTTCTAACAATGTTTATTTGTTTTCCTCAGGCTGGCAGACTAGCCTGAAGAAATTAAGCATATATCCATATATCAAGAGTGTTGTGTCATGGGTAGCATCCTTGGAAGCTTGAGTATCAGAAACACTATAGCTGTTACCTTAAAATGTAACCTAGGGTAATTTATCCTAAATTAGTTCTCATATTTCTGCTAACTCATCCTGCAGTAATTTATGTGCTTTGAGACAACACTGCACTGTGTACATAGTCCAGAGTTGCAAGGGAGAGAGATCTACCTGAAATTCTATGTTTAATTATCAAAAGTGAACATTGAAAAAAGTTCTAGCACAGTATCGCTGCTGGAATGGAAAGGCAACTGGAGCACAAAGGCAACTGAGAATGACTGATTAAAGCCGTATGTGTCCTTTGGAGGGTGTTAGGATGCTGTGCTAAGGGATGCTAGGAAGGAGATGAGTGGAAAGCAATGAGAAGAACATTAGTGCCAGAGGCACAGAAGTCAAGTGGCCCCAGAGAATCATTCTGTTCTACAGTATAGGGTCAGATGAATTTGTAGGCACATTGCACTGTCGTTCCAAAGATTTCTGTATCATGTACAGCTGATGTTGCAGGTTTCTAGGGTAGTTAAAAGCTGTCCCTGCTTACTTCACTACTTCTGGCCCACATATAGTTTAGAAGTTGCACCATCTCTAATGCCTTGCTATTAAAAAAAGAGCCTGCCCAACAGACAGGTAAAACTGTTATTGGAGATAGTTGTCTAGGCTGATCTCAAGTCTCACTGCCATTACTGGTGACTCAGAGTGGAACAGTAACAGCAATGACGGCTTACTGTCCTTCTTGATACAGAAACCAGATAATCCGATGATTTTGTCAAATTTACTTCTCCATACCCATACAATAAAGTGCAAAAGTGAGATTTGAGACCATGCTTCTATGATGTCCACCTTTAGTTTGCACAGGGTTGGGTTTTTTCCCTCCTTATGGAGGCTTATGGAGATGATTCTTCATATAGCAACTGCAAACTGCTGCCAGCTCCATGTAATAATGTGCACAGCAGAAAACCATCAAATACTTATATGAAAGGAGGTAATGAGAACAAGCTGAGTAAAGGGACTGGCCTGAGTAGAAAGGATCTAGCAAAATTTTGAAATGCCATTCCGATTTGCTGTAACTCTATATCATGCTCACCAGCATTCCTTCTTCAATTGTATTTTATTCAGTGTAATTGCTAAGGGGCATCCAGACTTACTAGTGAGGTAAGCATTTGTGACAGTGTTAGAAAATGTGATAACGGTAATGATCATCTATAATTGGAAAGTTGGACATCAGCTGCAGTGATCTAAAGATGTGGGCATAAGAAAGGTTCAGAGCTAAAGATTTTTTGGGTTTTTTTTTTTGCTTAGCTTGAGCAAATAGCACAGCTATTATTTGACTGTATGGCTGCCTTGTGAAACTAAATTAGAAGATTTTAAAGACGTAAATTACAATCTCTTGATGTAAACACATAGCTAATAGCTGTATACAGAAAACATACGTGGGCTTGGTAGAGATTGTTCTTGTATTTAGCAGTAATTAACTGTTTATTGAACCAATGACTAAAATATGTTTCTTCTCTGTTATCACTTGTTGATCTTTCATTATTATCTCAGTAATGACATTTTAATAGCCTTATCTGTGGCATGCCAAACTCCTAAATTTGTTGCTGAAAAATGAAAAGCAAGGAAATACAAAAAACAAAGGACATGACAAGAGAAAAGCACAGGACTAAAAGAACAGGAATTAAAGAGAGAGTAAAAAGGCAGTGATAACGATCAAGAGATGCAAGTAATAAGCAAATCTAATTTCAGAAAGACTAGTCATATTGCTGAAATCTGCCAATTAGGAATGCATGAGGCTGACATCCAAGTAGAAGCCAGCTTAGAAGCCATTGTTTAATAACTTTAACAGTAAGACAAATTTCTCAGATGTTCAATATAAACTGCATTCCCCAGTCTGCTTGCATAACTATTGAAGGGTGCTACATGTCTGTAATTCAAACTAGCTTTTTAATGCTGAATTTCCACTGATAGAAAGGTCAGAGAGCAGGGGTGATGCTGAAAACTTCAGGTCTCAAAGAGCTGTTTGCCTAGAGGCTGGATGGCTGGCAGAGCCCAGGCAGCTACTGAGCACTAGTCCCACACTTTGCCACTGCTCCTCTGTGTGGCCTTGGGCAAGTCACTTAGACCAGAAACTCAAAGACATCCACAGAGGTGCGTCACCTCTGAGTCTGGGTTTCTTCTGTCTGCCTGAGCACAGAGGTAAATAGTAAAACCCTGGTTCATAGGCCTGTAGTAAGAACTAATAATGAATACTGTCTAAAACTACCAAATACTTAAAGTGGATATCTTTTAGGATCTAATCACTGTTCTATTCTTTCATGTACAAGTTCACTGCCAGCTCACAGATTTGCGTAGCTCTAGGCAAAATGGAAAACATCTGCCCCTCACACGTCTGCAGTCACCCATGAAATGACAGTCAAAAGACATTTAGCTGCCTCTGCTACCTCTGTCATGGCCAGCCATATATATTTTATATTGTAAGCTGCATCCAGCTTTATGCTGAACTGCTCCAAACTGATTCTTTTTCCTCCTTTCTGGGGACATAGGAAGTACAGGAAATGGCTCCTGCACTGTCTTTTCAAATTCCTGTTCTCTGCAACAGAAGCAGAGGCAAGATTTTCTCAAAGGAGAAGAAAGGAACATTTGAAACCACATCTGTCCTCATGTATCATGAGTAAGATTGGAAAAAACTAAGAAACAGAAATAAGGAGGGAGAATGCTGGAGGGAATGAAGCTTTCAAGGATACAAGCTCTGAAAGAAATTAAATTCACAGACACCACTAGAAAGGGGATAAGACTGGGACTAATAGTTGTTAGACTTCTTGATAGTTATCAGATGGAAAAAAAAGGCATAGAAGAGAGAAGACATGTTACAGCAAGACAGTAACAATGTTTTAAAGAAACTAACTGGAAAACTCAAAGCAAGTTTGATGCTACTGAAAGAAGAGAGGGGCTTGAGGCACAACATTCAGATCTGACCTAAAATCCCTCTTTTCGTGCTTGCTTTCCAAAATGGCTGTTCAGGAAGTGAATTCATCATGTGCATTATCTCTCTCTATATTTTTTATCTAGAATATTGTTTAGAAAATTATTTGGAAACATCACACCTATGAATGCTTGATTGCTTATTTGCAGACAAAATTATAAATAAAAGAGTTGTTTCAAAGATAAGTTGATAAATCTCATATACTAAATGATTTCTTCTTCACAGTAAAAACTGAAAGAGTGATAGGGATAGTAAGAACTGCCAGCAACTATCCCAGAACAAATATTGTAAATATTGAAAACAGACTACTTAAAAACAAGCAAACAAACAACAACACCACAATAAAACCCCACACCAACCCAAACTTACATATTTCAGGCAAAATTTTCCAAACCGGCTAAAACCTAAACTTGTAAAAAGAGATAGACTTACGTGAAATTTAACTTCAAAATGTCCAATTTCCTTATAACACATGTAGGGAGAAATGGGCACTTTAAAAGGAGGTATAAGTAAACTAGCTCAAAATCTCCAATAGAAACTGCTGAGAAGAAGGTTATGTCCTTACATGTGTTGGAGCTGTATTGCATCTAGATGTTGTGAAAACTGCACTGAATCATGCATTTTCTCGCAGAAGCAGAACATCTTCCTAATATCAGATTTCAAATCCCTGGTTTGACACAGAAACTTAAATCATTATCTTCCAGAGAATTGATAATCATTGCAGATGATTCCAGATGTGGTCTAGAATGCTGGGAAATTTTGTCTCTAGAGTAAATACTTTATTGAGGCAGAGGGCAGCTGAACGCTATCAATAAATTTCCAGAGAAGGAGGAAATACCTACTGAAGAAGTTTTGCACCAACTCTCTGCTATATATGGGCTGATGTATGTGTATACAGACCCAACTGTAGAAACACTGTGGATGGAAGAAGCTGATGTAAATTTAGGTGGTTGGAAGAAAAGTCTGTGGCAGGTTAGTAAACAGATAAATTAGAACAGGCCAAATAAATCCCCTGCGCTGAAAACAAACAAACAAAACCCCAACAATGAAGGACAGATGAGTTTTAGGTCTCCTTTCCCTGACTGTAGCCTCTGTTAGGCACTTGCTTATGCTTGGTTTTGAGCACAGAATACTGAACTAGATGAACAATTCAGCTAAACCAATAAAGCTATTACATTTTTGAAAGAGATTTGAAAAAGAACAACGTGACTATATTGCATATATTTACAGGAGTCAAACTCAAGGATGGCACCCTTGAAGAGGATTTGTCCTTAGGCTCTGCTGAGGATCTTCTGCTGACCCCTTTTCCTTGTGAAACTCTTAAATTGCTTTTCTGCAAGAAAATAAGTAGATATAGGATGATTACAATGGGCTTATCTGCTTCAGAACTAGAACAATTCATAAGTGAAAGCCAGGTTTTCCTCAAAAGTATATGGCTACTTTACCAGAAAATTAGTTTAACTCCAGCAGGTCATCCCTAAGTGATCTTTCTTACTCAATGCAGAGACCTCTTCTGCTATTTTTCTGTGAAACTGGGTAATTGGGTCAAAGTTTCTTCCTCATTTTCTTTTATTTAAAAGTTTTGCATGGTTTCACATCCCTCAGATCTCTCCTATACTCCCAGAACCATTCCAGCTCTTGCTTAAAGACGAATTGAGTTTTTCTGAAGATCAAAGTGTAGGGACTAATTCAATATGCCTGTAGCAAAAGGCATATACATTTCATTCTTACTTAAAATATGCAGTCTTGTGCATGATTACTTAACATCTGATGTAAACTTCTCAGTAGGGAGAAGTATGTACATTTAAGATTCTTAAACAATGCTTCTTCATTGAAAATGTTTTATTTTAGGGCAGAGCTCTGATCATTTACTGCTACTGCTCATGAAATTTCAGTTAGCATATTCGTCCTGCTTGTAATGCTGAGAGTTTTGGGGGATAATTTGCATCGGTCCTTCTATATCCATTTATTTAGATTTTGCTCCTGAAGAAATCTGCAGGACAGGAAGTTGTGCTTCTTCATGAAGGCAGAAACCATAGTGGGTTAACAAGCGAGATTTCACCTCTTACAAAATGTAATTACAATCTACCTTTACCTTTCAGTGGTATAAAAGATAATCCTTAACCCTTATTTCTTCACGAAGTTTCGTTTTTTCTTTCTTTGTTCCAGTCAAGTTTCATTTGTTAAATTTGAGAAACTACAGCATTCTACTAAATATTAAATCAAGTTTATATTTTTAATTGTTGAACTAATTTTAACTAGTGTTTTATTATCTTGTGTTATGCTTCTTTGGGGGAAAAAAAACCAGTGGTGTTTCAAATTGCCATAACAACAGGCTGCACTCCCTAAAACAAGATAAGCTGTGTGTCAAAGTAAAACTGTTGCCATGGTAACTGGTTGCATATTTAAAGTGCAGCAGCCTGGTTTAATCAGTCAAATTGTCCCTTTTCAAAAAATCAACTGTATAGGCATTCATATATTATAGCAGAAATAGTGAAAGGAGGAAAATATAAAAGTTAATAAAAAAAATAGAATGTCCTCCTTATTTTCCTGAGTGATAGCTTTTGATTCAGAAAGGTCTCTTATTCTGTTTCTTTCTCACAAACCTGCAAATACTGGATCATGCCTTTTGTCTTAGGATTCTCAGAAATTCCTCTCAGCTGTGCATGATATGTTTCCCTTAAACAGGTTAATAAGATACTAGTATCTAAGCATGTAGCTGTAAGTTCATGAAACTGCCTGGTGACAATAATGCAGATTTATAATCTCTCCATTGGAGAAGACTTAAAAAATGGCAGTATCAGTATCTGCCATTTCTATGGTCTTCATGATTAGGTGGTCAAAGCTAAAAGCTAATTCATCCTTTTTTTTTTTTCTTTAAATAAAAAAAAAGTATTAATATATGCACTGAAAAATAGATTGTTTCTCTTTGGGAGGAAGAAGAGTTTGCAGCATAGATGTCTGTTGTACCATACTTAGTTCTATTGTGTCATGTCAGATTGCTGTCTTTTTGTCCCTGAAAGTCATTGAACCATCAAGAAAGTGACATTTAAGCCTCGGAAGCATGCACAAAAGCAAAAAATGTAGTATTTTAAATGCTACACATACAACCCACAATCACTATATGGTTCTTTTGAGATACTAGTTGATATGACAGAAGGTGAATAGGGTACATTACATAAACATCACTGTTGTGCAAATATTAGTTAACCTCCCAACATCTCTGGGAAGTGCTATTAGCTTACCTTCCCTAACAAGGATTTTGAGTCAGAGAGCCCAACTCTCAGTCTCAGTGGTAGAGTTGCTTGTCCTATTTCTTTTTTAGCCTGGAGAACAGAGTTGCATATGGAAAAAGACAGATTCTGCATATTTGGAATGGTTTCTTTCTTCTCATGAACAGCCAGCCAGTGTTGCATCAGGAATTGCAGCAAAACTCTTAGAATGAAAATGTCCTCTTTTAAGAGCAATACTCATAATTTTGTTAGACTAAGTAGAATATCACAGATGTCTTACTGCTTTTTCAGGAGAAGTTAAAAAACTCTGTGTAATTAAAGCACTAGATTCTTTTTGCATTCCCCACAGAGAACATACATACTGTTTCTATTACATTATTGTTCTTTCTATCAGTTCTATTAAGCCATACCGAAAAAGAAAAATCAGGATTTCAGAGAGGCTTTGCCATTTTCTGATGCAGTATCTCTATGTAAGATAATACATATCCTGGTGAAAAATAGGGAAATCTTCCTCCAAAACCTGGTGAACAGTTATTAATTTCTCACATAGAACAAATGCTCAACATGACTAATATGATTACAGAAAAGGCTGGATTGTACTTTATGCTTGCATACCTCATTGCTACTGTGTTACGATTATTTGAATGTGATATCACAACTGTGACTTTCAGAAATTAAATATGGCTAGCTGTTCTATTTTATAAATGTCTGTCAAAATATTTTTTTCCTGCTCATGGCGATAAGCCTTCCTTTCTGCAGGTTTTATAGTGTTACTGAGACACTGTTTTGTTATTGATATGTGAGGGAAACTGCTAACGCTGTCTCGCCGAAGATAAAATCAACATATAAGGGTTAATCATCAGTTTATGATCAGCCCTAAGGACGTTGATTCAGGCTTCGAAGGTGTTGGAGTGACATGGTCCCGAATCCTTTTCCCCCAGCCACAAAGATCATTCTTATATTCACTTGCTTGAGTGACCACCAGCTTTAACATTTGAATGAACTACATCAGTCTCTGCTGCACCACAGCAGATGTTGGGGCCTGTGGGTTGGCCTTTTTGTTTAGGGAGAAACTGGGCAAAAAGTGAACCTTTTTTTGTAAGGGCAATATAGCTATAGCAGCTTATAAACCAAAGTAGTCACTGCAGTGTGAAAATAGCTGCTCTCAAAAATCCTGGTCCCAAGTACTACTTCTCTACCGCAGGAAGCAGATGGTTTCCGAAAGCTGACTCGGAGGATATTTTTATACTGCAGCCAAGATACAAGTACAGCTTATGAAGACGATGAGTGAATCTGAGGTAACAGGGAGCTCAATGCAGCCTGCGGTCTGTGGGAGGGATCCTTGGTGAAGACGCATGCAGGTATTTTATGTGAAGCTTTATGCCACAGATAATTTGCCTGAAGCTGAACGTCACTCCATGCTGTCCTTGCGTTACTCCTGAAGCTGAAAATTGGAAACTAATTGGAAGCTGTGGTGTAAATACCATCTCAAGATGGCATTCCCAAACAGAGAAGGACCAACATTGCAGCATTTCTTGAGACTGAATCCTGTTCAAGCATGACCCTTTATAAACTGCAAATAAAACACAAAACTCCTCAGCATGCTGCCTATAAACATGGATGTGGAAGGCAACCTGGGAACAAGATGCAGCAGCTGCAGCTGCTGAGAAGCCAGGCACCTCACCCAAACCACCAAGGCTTGCCCCATGGTGAGCAGCTAAGAGGTATCCACAGATTCACAGGAAGACATGGGAGGGGTGACCTCGAGAAGCAGCCACTGCAACACTGAGTGCAAAAATGGTTAGTTTGGTCTGGACATCTAGGGTAGATGGCGTCAGTTAAGGGAGGGCATCTCCCCTGAGCTGCTTGATGGGCATCCCATCTCACGCCTAGGTGACCACAGCACTGTCGCATTGTCATTTGTATCACATCGTGTGTGCCTCCTCTCTTGGGCTCTGGCCTAGAGCCTGCATGGGCAGCTCTTTCCTGCTGGTGGCCATGGGCAGAGGCCCAGGGCCAACCCCCAGATGTGCAATGGCCCCTGCCACCTTGCCATGGGCTTTGGGCCACCCCTGTCCCCACTGCCTTGCCTGGCATGGGGACCAGCTGCTCCCCTGGGGCTGCACCCACCCTGGCTGCCCAGCTGGGTGGGACGAGGCCCTGCCCAGGAGGCTGCAGGGACAGTCAGCACAGGCTGTCCCAGGCTTCCTGACATCATGGTGCTCTTGGACAAGCCAGGCAAGATCCCCTTGGGTCGTGCTCATTGCCTGCATCATTTTGTCCCTGGCACTTTCCCATCTGTGGGTATTTATGTGTTTACATTGTTTATAGTTAAACAACAAAGATTAAATAACATAACACTTCAGTCTGACATTTAGTATGTGTTATTCTTTTCTCATCTACATGTTGAAATAACACTGCTGTACTGGCAGTACGGAAATTTCTACTGATGTGATCAGAAATACAAGTTTGGGCTTGAACTTTTATGTTTATATTTCAACAAAATAAGCTCTTGCTCACACAAAAGGACCTTTGTTATTAGTGTTCTGTTCAAGTCTCAATTAGCAGCTGAGCTTTGAAAAAATAAAAAGCAAAGTAGTCCAACCTTCATAGCAGTTTCCGTTGTGCTACAGAGAGAAGCAACTGTAAGGGACACTGTTTGCTGATCTCTCCGTTTTCATTTACTGATGCCAGTCTGGTCTTCTCCTAAGAAGCCGGCTGCAAGAGGACAGGCTTACAACAAAGCCTGCTACTTTTAGCTGGGGCTTCTTTTCCGCCAGTTTACCAAATGGCAGCCACAGTTAGGCAGGTAGGGCCTAAACCTATTCTCGTCCTGGTCTTCTTGTCTTCTCCCAGCTGCAGCTTCCAGTCCCAACAGAGCCTGACCTGGGACTGCTGCAGTGTGTAATCCTCTTTGTGGCATGTGTGTGAAAGCGCTTTCTGCTGTACTAATGTACCGTTGCATAATACAGTAGCATTTTGTTGGTTTTGCCTTTTTAAAACAAACAAACAAACAAAACCAAAAAAACCCTTTCTGTAAACTTTCTCTGTAGTGACGTTCAAATCTCTCCCTATAACACGAATTTGTTTGGGATTAGCATGAGATTTCAATCCTTCACTTTAATCTGCTGCAGTGTATTTGTTCTTTCTAAATGTAGCTGTTGCATGTACCCTCTTCACACCACATATACTTTTATCTTCTCACACATACTAGTAGCAGCTAGGAATAAAAAGGGAGGTGTCAGTATCAACATAAACGATTGGTATGATTTATAGAGACTGCTGCTGCATGGCCTCCTTCTCACCACAAGCCTAAAGACATAACCACAGGTAAAGAAGAAGAATTCTTTGTAGCCTGTGCACAAGGCTGATCTGCATACAAAGAGGAGCTTGGGTGTTTGTGGTGGCAGGGCTAGCATAAGACAATAGAGAAAACAAAACTGAAAACCACTGTGCACTCCTAAATCCACTTCAAAATCCTGGTCTTCTGAAGGCAGACAGGACTATTTGTTCTGAGTAAGACACTCTGCTACCTAGATAAATACATGCCATTGAACCTGGCATGCAATGTTTAACATCACTACAATTTCAGAATGAATTCAGTTGTGGTACTTTTCCTCCTCCTCTTTTGCTCTTTCTCTTGGGCATTAATTAAATACAGCATTCACAAGCATGGCCCCTTTAGGAATGATTGTTCTCTATATGTTACAAATCTCAAGCTGTGAATGCATGGGATAATTGTACTAATTTCTAATAACCATTTTTAACAGGCAGCAGCTGGGCTGCATCTGACCAGCAATAGATGTCTATAGGAATTTAAATACTTTTGTCCATTAGCATGCAAATGTAGGACCAAAATGAATCAAATAGAATCTTATTGATAGAACTGCAAATTTTATTTTTTTTTTAGAAAAATTCATAAAGAACTCAAAATAGGCCATGGTCCTCCGGGAGACAATAGTTTATAGTCTATACTTACAAACAAATGCCTCTGAAGTTTGTGCAAATGCATGTGGGATGTTCATATGGTACAAAAAGATCTATCCAGCTGTGCCTGAAGAGCATGTAAAAGAGCATGTGGGAAACCCATCAGAAATATATAACATCTCTGTCAGAATGTGACTAGATTACTAATTCTAAAGAAAACATTTTACTTCTGAAAAAAGAAACTATATATGCAATACACTTTGCATTTTATATTTTATATTTTTATTCTCAAACCAAATTGCCTTGCTTGTGCTTTGTTCATTATTTTGCCCTCACTGGTGCTTGAAAGCACATTATTTATTTAGGAAAAAAGCATACTCCTTTATGCAAGTAAATTCTACTACAATCAGTCCTTGACCTAGATTCCCACAGTTCTCAGAAATTATGTTTCTGAAGTTGTTCAGAAACTCCATTTCATAATAGAGTTCTTGGAATGTGGTATTTAGTCAAAGCTCAGTGTGTGAATCAAAATCGGACAAAACTCATGTTGTTCTACTCTCAAAAGGCATTTTTAACATGTTCAATAATTACTTCACAGCTGGCTTTAATAAAATCTGTGTTGGAAGGGAGTCAGGTTCATGCGATATTTAAATATATGTTTAGCTGGAAAATAAAATGCACTATTGCAATGTGATTTTTAAACTGGAAGTCATGAGACAGACAGACCATGTCTTTTAGTGCAGCAACAGAGAGCTCAATGAAATATACAGTCCCTTCTTGTAAGCATCAAAACAACACAATGCAGTTTGAGTATTAGAAAAATGCAATAGCTGGAACTGAAATCTCAGAGCTTGTTTATAATAGCGGTCCTTTTTGAGATCTTCAGAAAAAGAATATATGACATTATTTAAAGAAAAGAGGAAAATAGGAGAATTGTTTACCAACATCCAGTCTCAATAATCAGGAAGAAAGACTACTTAGAATTGTAGTGCAAGGTAATAATTTCTATTATTTTTCCAGTGTTACAAGCAAATTAGGAATGAGAGAGGTGCACGATCAAGCTCAGAGATTGGGTTTGACATTCCAGGTCAGGACAGAGCTGTTCTTGCAGTCTAAATGAGCTAAGGTCAAAAACTAGCTAGAGCAGGAAATACGACAGTCCAAAGGAAGGCCAGATGGCAGCCAAAACCTGGAGCAAGGGTCAGCATTTCAGTGTATCTGTACCTACCACATCTAGAGGTAAGATTTTAGGCTAAAGACAGAAAGACGACTGAGGAAAAGAGCATCTGGAACAGGAAAAAAAATCAGGTCTACAAATCAGGAGCCACTTTCAACACAGAAATAGGAGAAGGCAAGCTATGGATTAACAGAAAGGAGAAAAAGGAAAGTACAAGTCTGGTTCTCAAAGTGCTGAGAGGCTTACATGAGTTGAATTAGTTCTTTCAGTCTACAGATGTCTATTCTTCAGCACCATGCCCAACAGGAGCCAGCGAAAGTGTAAAGCATCCATACGTATGTGCCATATGGTTCAAGGAGAACAACTAAATTCTATCCCATTTTTAGCTAGTGTAAAATTTGACTACATGGGTTTCATTTTGTGGATAAGACTTAAGCAGCTGGGTTGGCTAAGGGAAAATGATATGAATTGCCTTGGCTGTGATATCAGAATTTCTTAATTGAAATAACAGTTTTTGCTAGTAACATTTGCCATCTGAAGAACATGCTAGATTGTTACTAATGTTTTGAAAGGTCAGAAAGTATCTGTAGCCAAATTTAAATTGATTTTTATTGGTACTTGACATGACAGATGCAATGTTCACAAAGAGGAGGACCCAACTGCAGAGACTTTACTACCATGTACAGCATCCACAGATGTACTGGGAATGTCTGCTTGCATAATCACAGGTGCTATTTTGCAAAAGCTTCTAGTTAGCCTCTGAATTATGAGTTAGGCACTATTTTTTCATTTAAGAGCTGCGCTTGGTTCTATCTACAGTATTGTGAAAGGCATCAGAACAAACACATGACAACAGAGAACTCTTCATCTGGAATTTTTGTCCCTTGCCTCCTGCCCCAATTTTTGCCCTAATGCTCTCTCCAACAAGCCGTAATGGTCTTCTGTGGGAGAACATACATAGTAATAAAAAGGGATAAGTGGCATCCTTTTGTTTAGTTGAAATTTCTTTGAAACATGGGTTTATTGAATGTGATATGTCACAGAGATACAGTGGCTTCAGCAAAATTTTCACTAAGAAGGATTTTTTTTTTTTTTAATCCTGAGCCTCCTGCTAGCTTTTAAAGTTTAAGAAAATGGAAAAAAGTGTTAGAGCAAAGGAACAAAGAAAAAAAAGGGCAAATTTAATAACTCACTTCTTCATAGATATATCAGCATACCTCTGATATTGTGTTGAAAAGTATTGCCTTGCATTCCAATACAGATCAAAAGCAAAAAGAAAAACCTCAAAACTTGCCATGAAACTGAATATTTATCTTCCACAGGCTTTAGTGTTAAACATACTTTAAATAGGTGGCCTATTCATCTTTCTGTAGAGAGTAAGAGGAACAGATTGCTATCAGAGAATTTAAAGGAATTATCATATTTGGGATCAAATTACATGTATAACTACTAAGGAAGAGCAGAAAACAGTCCCTGAAATAAAAATCTGGAAAATAAAACTTTGTAGCCTTTCTGATTCAGTCGGACTTGGTGAGTTTTTTTTGTCCTTTGATGCTCAGAAAAAATATTAGTCCGTGCATAATTAGATCTCTCTCACATTCATACATAGTACCTCTGCATATAGAGATACTAGCTGCACTGCTTTAGAAGGAGTAGGTAGTAGTAGACCTATGATGCAAAAAAGCTTATTGCAATTGTTTCAGAAAGGGACACATGAGCTTATTAACTATTAATCTCCTTGACAATGTAATTAATCCTAGTATTGCTGTTCAGTCATTCAAAGTAACTAGTATATTATTTTTTCCAATTTATCCAGTATGTACTCTCGTAGATAACTCTTTAAACTGTGATTAAATGAATCGAGTTCTGAAGTCAGAAGCTGATAATAAATCATTCTAATGGGCATCCTTCTGTTTGTCATAGAATACGACTGTAAATTGAAAAAGAAAATTACCCGACATTTATATTTTGTTTAGCAGATACTGGGTTTTTAACTATTCATCTGACATCATGGACATGGTTTCCATGCACAAGGGTTAGGTGTTTTGCTCCTAATTTTGGTTGTACCTGCCTCTCTGGTGTTCCTCAGAATGTCACACATATCACAGGAAGCTTAAAAATCTTTTCCAGTGTACAGATGCACTGCTATGTTTTGCAAATGCTCAATCCAGGCAGGGCACTTGAGGTCCTTGTATATCAATGGCAACTGTTCAACCAATTGTTAGTCAAAGAAACACAGGTCACCTGTTGAATAAAGCTCTGATGACATCTTTTGAAACACTGTTCTGGGTAAGTATAGACATTCTTTTCAAGATAGTACCAGCAAATTAAACTTTTCTGATTATTTTCACCTTGTAGCTACATTGTCTAGTTATATTTTAGTAAGTTATCATGCCCCTGTGTGATTAGATCTCTAAACAGTTTTAGAATCAGTATATGGAAGATGAAGATAAGGGAAATACTAACTGGATATATTTTGGTATGTAATCATATACAAAAATTAGTCATTGATCAAAATCTAATACTATCTGCTACACAAAATTGTCCTGATTAGACACTAAGAATATCATGACCTTCAGTACTGCCAAGGGTTTTTTGGAGAGAAAGTTGGATCTTTTGTCCTTACTTAAGATTAAATATTTAGCATAAGTTGTATGCATTCAGTCTAAAAGTTTTATGTCTTGTCTTCTGTGTACTACCTCTTATGCAGTACAGAGTGAGGCCTCCATCTTCTGATAGTTCAAAGTGGGCTTCCGAATGAGCATATGTGTTCTTGCCATGTTAAATCAGATGGAACAAAGCATGAAAATGCTCAGCAATATCTTGATCTCTCTGAAAACACTCCTTAAAACTATATTTTAACCAAGCAGAACTTCTTTAAAAAGTTATTTCTCCTAATTCTGTTTTGCATCTTTTAATAAACTCAGTAAAGCTATGTAACTTTTAAATTTCATACTGTGTGTAACTGCCTGACTCACAAAAAGCAGAAACTAGTTGTGACATACCATACCAGGTCAGGGAGTAAGTTCTGAAACCACAGTTATCAGAACTTCATCCCCAGGCAGCTCATGCTTCTTTCTAAGTTTTACGGGTCCTAACAAGTGACTGGAGTGCCTGTGGAAAGGACATACATAGAAAGTAAAACAACTGCTATGTTTCTCTTCAGAAATTAGAAAATTAAGAAAATGCCAAATAAACAACCAATTTTTTCTGATAATATCATAAATGGCCAAGCAAAGTTTTCTCATGCATACTGGGACATCTAGGCAAATATATGTTATGAAGAGCTTCTAAACCTGCATGTTATTTATGTGGTAGATATAAATGATCACTTGAGAGCCATTATGGTCTATTATGTAAATAAGCATTTAGGGACTTTGGAAAATTTGTAATTATGATGGTGCAGTAGCTCTAAATTGATTTTCCATAAATGTTTTATGAGACATTTGTTAATAGCACTGTTAAGGTAAATCTCTTAATTAAAACATTCTACCTTTTTGTCACCAACAGATTTTAAACATACTGGAAAGATAATCTTTTATAAAGCATTTCTCAATTAAGCTTCGGATTCTGATACAGCACTTTCTTCAACTGGTTATTCAGTAGAAAAAAAGGTGTCAGTAGATACTTCTAACATCAAGACCGAATTGCTGTTAAAACATGAGCTTTAAAGTTCCAGCAGTTTTCTCTTGTTGTTTCCCCAGATCTCTAGGGAAATACATAAAAGCATTTTATTTTTTTATTGAAATCTCATCTGTGAGGTTGGGACAGACATCTTGTGAATTTTCACCTATGTCCTCTTTACTTCAGGATACTCTCCTTCAGGAAGAGAGGTCTGAATTGGAGTGTCTCTGTGGAAAGGACGATCCTCTAAGTTACAGCCTGGACTGTGATGTCTTATGTAGACCAGCAGCCTTGGAAGTTGGCACACAATGGTCTGGCTTCTGATGCAGCTGGTGAATAAAAATGAATTTGGGCTTTCTAAATTATCTCCAAGAAAAGTAAGCACATACTCATATTCACATGCTAACACTGGGTAGCTCTCTCTCAGAAGTTGTTAAAGTGAGGCCTGAGGGTGTGAGATGTAGCATTCTGCAATATGGACTAAAGGATTCCTCACCATAATTACAGAAATGCCTGTACTGTGGAAAGCTTCAGTTTGGTCTTTCTTACATCTCTTACATTTGATTCCATCAGACAGAAGTAAAATTAAAATATTGATCAACTTCTTGAAATATATTGTCTATTTACTTTCCTTCTCTCATGCTTGTACTAATTTTGAACAAGATAACTCTTCTACCTCTGTTGATCTCTTCTACATTATGCAAGGATCAAGATACCCTGGAGACATTCAAGGCCAGGCTGGACAGGGGTCTGAGCAACCTGATCTAGTTGGAGGTGTCCCTGCTCATTGCAGGGGGTTTGGATTAGGTGAGCTTTGAAGGTCCCTTCCGACTCAAACTAATCCATGATTCTGTGCAGTCAGAAGTCTCCAATATATAGAAGTGTTTAAGTAGGAAGGAAATATTTTCTTGAGAATACATTATTTATTATTCTAGGACTTTCAAATTTAGAGTTAATCTGTTATGAAGCAATCATGACATCCTAAGTTCCTTAGAAAGGGTTCATCTCTTCAGAAGTAAGAGAGTCTCAGAAGTAGAGTTAGATTAAATACAGACATCACAAGAAATCACTAAATGGAACAACACATAGAAGTTCATAAAAGTTAAATCTGATCACATCAAAGAGATACTGTGTAAAATCCTCCACTGTAGGGGAAGGATTTTTGTCCAAAAATAGAAGGTGGTCATTCATCATATCTTACGTGCTTTACTCATCTTCAACCCTGACATTTAGATTTGGGTATTTTCTGAACAAGGTGCATCTTTAAGCTTTTCTGTCATTCTCTTAGATCTTAAAGTACTAGAAAATCATTCCTCTCTTGACCACTAAGGGGTTATTTGCAGCATAAGCATTAAAGGACTTCTCTGTCCATTGCTTTTTCATGCTTTTATGTGGAGACAGCAAGGAGACAGGAGCCATAAAAGAGCCAGTAGCTGGAAGTCAGACCTCTCAGAAATAAAGACAGGAGTAGCTTCTGGGTTTTACATTTGGAGAAGAACTGGGAAAAGAAAATAAAGAGGAAGGGAGCAAAAAACACACACAAGGATACAGAAAGAAGACTAGGTCACCTGTCTATTGAATGCTGTGGAACAACCAAACAAGATTTTATCTGTAAAACTGATGTTAACTGATATGGCTATAATTTTCATTTCATCAGGTTTGCATAGAGGCCTGTATTCACTGAATTTATTTCTGAAATAGCAGCAGAACCCACAAAGTTCTCACATTGATTCTATTTTTTGTAAATAAGCTGTGGTTCCACATCGCTGTGACTTTTATTATTTTATTTTATTTTATTTTATTTCTTTTTTTTTTTTTTAAGTTAGTTGACTAAGCAAACAAGACCCCAGCAATTGTTCTGGCATCTCACTCTTAGCGAATTTTTATCCACTTTGCCACCTTCACTCAAAGTTGTCAGGTGCAGTAGAGGTTTTAGAGTAATTAACTTCATACAAAATTTGAGAAAGTAGGCAGCAAAGCTGAGGAAGAATGTCTGTATCGCTGTAGTGAGAGCCAGTAGCGTGAGCTCAGTCATCGCTTCAGACAGTAGAGAATCCTTACTGGAGAGACCCACCGTTCATGGAACGACCTTTAAAATGTTTGCGTTATGCTTTTGTCATCATATTCATGCTATTAGAAGCTATACTGTTTGGAAAACACCCTTTGGTTAAGTCTTACATCAATATAAAAGGTAATTGATACTGTTTTGCAGAGGAGATGTTGAAAAACCTATTAAATATGGAGCGCGAGATACCATGTTCTCCAGCAGGAATCGTATGGTTTTGGATAAGGGATACAAGCATTATATATTTCAGACTAAACTTCTGAAGCATTTTATAGTAGAGAGGATGTTTTTAGCAAATAGCATGCCAAAATAAGAACTCTTCATGTGTTTTAGCTTAAACTGCTGTAATTTAATCACGCATAGCCCAAGATGCAAAGCTTATCTGTCATTCATTTTTACAGCTTAGATACTTTTTGAAAATAAGCAGAAACATTGCTAGAATTCTAATGACTGCTTTGCTGCTGTGTCTTATGAGAACTATGAAATGCCCTACATTTTAAATCTACCCTTTGGCATTGCTTAACCAACATTCTTGAGACCCTGTATTGTACTCACTTCTACTAATTTCCTCGAATTAATGTATAAGACTATCATTCACACTCAGGCTTCTCAGAAGAAACAGTTTCCAGGAAATGCAACAGAAACCAGTGAACAAAAGCAGATGGGCATCCTGGGAATCCAGAGCGATAAAAATAATATAAGAGAACACATTATCAGTGCATATAGCTGGTTTATGCAGCTTTGCGATCTTATTGCTATTACTTTCATCTTCTCTCTGCTTTTCCCTCTTCTCTTTAAAGTCACATTTAGTACGGAATTGGTATACAACATTAGCCCTCCCCGCAGGGCGTGGAAAATAAAGGAACCTCAAGTGTGGAAAGAGCAAAAGTGGTTTAAAACATTGGGGCTAAATCTAAGCAGAAAGTCAGTGGCTGCAAAACTCAGCAAGCACATCCCTTCCAGCACCAGAAGAGCAGAATTAGCCACCCAAGATTTCTACATGAGGAGAAACTTATAACTTTGAGAATAAAAGCGATACAATCACATGTGCGGTTGAGGGGGTGTGAAGACGCAGATCTCAGGTTGTAGCGAACAGCAGATTCCTGCCCTGTTTGGCACGGGGCTCTCTCTTTGTACCTCCTGCTCAGCTTTGAACAGAATAATTAGATTCATTGGACCAGAAAGAATCTATAGTTTAGTGGCTAGGGCACTCATCCAAGACAAGACCTAATTTCCAGTATTCATTTCAGTCAATACTGAAGTAATTGACATTACTTATTCTTTGTGGCAGAGACTGGAAGGGGGCATCCCCCCGAGCCTGAGCTCTCTGGCCACAAGACCACGTTAATTCTATCTAGTTGGGTGGTGTCAACTAGAGCCTGGACACTCCTCCAGGTAGGATCCCAAATAACGGTACTAATCATAAAGTAATGAGAGACTCATATTCAGAGTGTGATAAAACTCCTCATCAAACAGGCACACGGTGGATAAAGCTAGTGAATCAGGTCTTAAAGGCCAAAAAAGACACAGAACTGAGTTACTGAATTCAGCTAAAGGAAGGTGGAGTCTATGCTGAGCATACTCTGAAGCAGAATTTTAGGCACAAAACAAACATTTCTGGTGAAAATATAGATATCTGGCACTTTCTACTTGAAGTCTTAAAAACCTATAAACCAAAAGAAATGAGTAAATTTCTGATTTAGTGATTTCAATCTGAATGCCCACTTTCCATTTTAAGCCTTAGAAGAAAGTAAAAAAGAAATTAAATATTTATCCTAGGAAAAGATGAGACAAATTTCTGCATACTCAGAATTGATCAGCAAATAGTCTAATTAAATATTAAACATATTAGGTAAGTATTAAACATTAATTTAAAATAAATATTTAGTATACAAAATATTTAGCATTGTGTCTTGTAAATGCTAACATTTTAATAAAAACGGTATTTTAAATAGATTTTATGATTCAGAAAGCAATGATTAAGTTCATATTTTTTGATGAAAGTGTTTCTGAGCAGTTTGAAGTCCTGCAGCTATTAATCTTTCCTACAGTAGGTTAGCACAGTATTCTATATATATCTGTAATGTATAATCTCTACACATAATACATAGCAACCTTATGATAATGATGAATCCATAGTTTTATTAAAATCAGGGTAAACCCATTAAAATTCATCTCCATTTATATAAAGGAAGAATAATTAAGAAATACATTTAGGAAAGCAAGACTGTGCTATGCTATCAAATTATTGCAACACATGTAATATTTCATCTACTCTTTATCAAATGAGATTAGCTTTTGTTCATTTTCATCATAACAAAAGAATAAATACGTATCAATTAGTATTGATATTTAGGGATTTGTTTCAGTAGACAATTATTGTGGATCTTGAGATAGAAAACCTTTAAAAACTAAAGGGCTGCGTAATCATATCTGTGACAACAAATGAGAATTGCACTCAAAAGTGTTCTATTTGAATATTTATATTCAATTTAAACACAGACAGAATTTGAAGTACTAATGTTTCTTCAATTTTTCTTGCCATGTCTGCTTGTATCTGTATTTTTATATCTTGACAAATTGATAAAGGCAATGAGGAAATTAAATTTTCTTAGGAAACTATATTAGG
This sequence comes from Pampusana beccarii, assembly GCA_013399365.1. Lineage (NCBI taxonomy): Eukaryota > Metazoa > Chordata > Aves > Columbiformes > Columbidae > Pampusana > Pampusana beccarii. The sequence goes on from VWYH01004005.1 coordinate 760,830, forward strand.
AGTAGTATTCTAGGCAGATTTTGACACAAGGTCCTGCCTAGATAATTACTCATCCAATTTTCTTGTTGACTCTCCTTCAGTGCTAACATAACTAAAATTCCCCTTAGGATCGCTATCCAGTCTAAATATACAATAACAAGAACACTCTGACTGAAATCAGATACTAACGTTAGTCATAATTTGACTTACTAAAATAATTGAGTGGATTTCATTTTGTAGTTCATTAAACAAGCTTATCACTCTGTCAGAAGTGTCCAAATTAAAACAGGATGAGAAATTAATTGGTATGCTCAAATCAGCATATATATGTCACACAAATGAAACAAAGAGAGGAGGGGTTATTTTGCATTGTATTGCACTTTTTCATCATAATCAATAATCCACAGACACTTTCTCCTGTTATTTGCTGCTTATCCTACTGTTGGGACTTGCCAGTGAACTCCACTTGCAAATGTCATTATCTTTTAATTTTGAAGAGATAATATTAAGCCATTAGCTATCTGCACGTTTACCCATATGACAACAGTTACTTCTTTACCCTTCTAAATTGTTTATCCCCAGTGCAATTACTGAGTGACATTTGTACAGTTAGCAATTTCGTATTGAATACTCTTCACTGTTAAAAGTAACTGTAGTTTCACTCCATCACGGCAGCCAGATCTGGTTTTCACTCAGATACTCACGTTTAGATTAATCCAAGAAAGCAGGAGGCAAAGGGTCAGGGAATATCTGCTCTCGTGTCATTCATTTTTGTTGAGCCCAAGCCCGATAGTAGGGTAGGATTCAGGATACATTGAACCAGTGAGGTGGACCAAGAGGAACCTCTGTGGCCCAGTAATTTGAAGCTATCAGCCTGACAAAGAAATCCTACTTTCCAGGTCTGTTGTAACTGTTGCTCCTACGTATTATCCTGTATATCCCACAGTAAAAATACATCATAATAGAGGCTAGAACTGATGAAGGCAGCAAAGAAACTGATTTCAGGATTCCAGTTAAATTCAGACATCAGACAGATGTTAACCTAATCGGTCTGGTGAATACTAGATGCTGTAGTATATACTGAAAAGTAAAGCTTCACATTTAAGGTGCTTTAATGAAGAAATATGTAACTAGGGATCTCCAGAGTTAGGTAACAGCTTTCATAGGTATTTTTATGACGTGGCCTTTTCTGCCCATTTACCTATCTTTTGCTTATGTTTCAGCTTTGGCTTCTTAAGTCCTTCTGGATATGGCCATTGAACTTATGTTTTCTTATTAAATGGGGGAGGAGGATCTGATTTTTCTAATGAGGGTAGAAAAAAGGTAAGAGTTTCCTGTTTGTTTTCTATTAATTCTTTATGCCTTTATGTGTCTCTCTCCATGCTGAACAGAGATATATAGATTTGATGCTATAATCACTGGAGTCAATCATACAGCTTTCTGATATGAAGGGTTCAAAATGAAATCCTATAAGCCCCTGCGGTATCATCAATAAGGGTATAATTTCTCATTGATCCAAGAGGATCAGGATATCTGATGAAAAAGTGGTACCTAGCACACAATTTATTGTCAGGCTCAAATAAAGCCTTTTGGAAAGAATTAAAAAAAAAACATTGAAAGTGTGGGCAAAAAGCTAGTTGCTCAATCAAGTCTGAATATATATTCTGTTTTTCCCAAGAAGCAAGTGTTATTTGAGAAGACTCCTGGAAAGTTTGCTTTAAAAAAAGTTAGGCATACTGCATACCATCCTGAAGGTGCAAAGCAGGATTGTGAATTTGCAGAGGAATAAATCACAGAAGATGTACCTGCACAATTAAAATGGAAAACTTTATAACTGAAATGTAATTACCAGACATCAGAAACTTGGTTTTCATTAAAAATGGCTTTATCTCAGCATCTGAGAGTAGAAAAGTTACGTATAAAAGTATTGATTTTAATAATTGGTCATAATTCAATAGGTGGGTGGCTTTTTGGACGCCAGTCTATATGAACTTTGCTTTTGGAAGAAGAATGCACAGTATTTCTTAATCTAGTTAATATGTAGTGTAGGAAAGAACGCTATAATAGAAATGAAATGCATGCTTTGTAATCGTACTTCCTACTTCCTCCTACTTCCTTCTTTAATCTCTCAGTTTTTCCCTGTCTGCTACTCACTGCTAAGCTCATTTCTCTCATCTCTTGTTTCTCAGTTTAAATCTATTTTTATCTTATTGATGAGTCACTCATCAGTCTGTAGTTTAACACATTCTGTGTTTCTCCGGATGGTCTCACATGCTTTTTATATAAAGAGAGAGGAGGACTGTGTAATTGCATCGTGACTCTATTCTGTTTCACTCTCAAAAGAAATTAAGGTGGTATTTATTTATAGCCTGAAGTATTCTCGATTTTCCTTTCAAAATTTCCATCAGATTCCTACGAGTGTATTTACCCAGGCCTGCTACTACGTTTTTCCTTCACTCAGAGCCTGTTGTCAGTTCAGCTGCAGCTGAAATCATTAAATTCTCATATAATTATAGTGGTGCCATTCAAACAGCTAGAGTTAAAGTGTCAGCAATTCCATTACAAATCCTTAATTTAAATGGCCTGCAATAACTCAACCATAAAATATGTTTTGAGCTGAACCTTGGTTTGTAAGGTTTCAGGCCAGGAGCAACTTCCTTTGCAAACCAAAAAAAAAAAAAAAAAAAAAAAAAAAAAAAAAAAAAAAAAAAAAAAGTTCTCTAACAATTTCAAAAATGATTTCAGTGCTTTTGAAAAGGCTCAGTTTACTACCTCAGGAACTGAACTGTGGTAAAAGTCTGCAGAGACACAAGACGTGAACTACAGGACTACAGGTTTCCTGCAAGATTCTGGCCCTATGAATTAAGATAATAGCTTGGACCCTGTGTAAACTGTCCTCTGCTTTAAGGCTGGTATCAAGAGAGTCATTTAACGATGATTTTGATAGTATATTAAGGGATCAATTAAAAGCAGCCATGATAGCCAGCAGAGGGTACTGGTACCGCCAAACTACACGTTTCCATTCACCAAGGGACTGTTCAGGATAACGTGGCCTGAGTCTGAACCATGGCCTGGAGGTGAAAGACCCTCATTATTTTGTTCATAAATAATCTGGCTCCCCAGTTGCTTGAGGCCTAACAGGGAGACACTAAAAAGAGACTGGGTAGAGGCAACATGACCATATAAATGTGTTAGTTCAAATGCCTTCCACATTCTTTTTCCTAACACTTTTAAACTGAGTCATTTTTTCTGGGTTTCTCAACTGTACCAAAGCACACAACCAAAGAAGGGCCTCTGCCTCCATATTTTGAGGTAATTAGCTAAAGATGTCCTCCTAGAAATCTAGCCAGCATTCTTGATAACAGGAGGACAGGCTCACTCAAATAAAAAAAGAACAGAAAAGCCCCCAGATGTAACAACTTACAGCACGTTCTTTGCCAGGTGATATCTCACAAAACCCCACTTAACATATGAAAAACAAATAGCTTGTAAAGCTCTATTGATATTTTAGATAGTATAATCCATATTTAGTTTGACATGAGCTATAGCTGGCACAGTTCAAAATCCATATAGAAAATAGGTTAATGATGAGTTTTAAAAATGGATTGAGGATTTTCCTAGTGAAGTGCTCTTGACTGTGCATTTCAGCAAGTCTCAGCTGATTGTCTTGGGATTTCGTATAGAAACTTTTGTCCTGAAACTACTGTCCCTATTATAGTCAATAAGGAAACTTCAGTTTTCATTGGGTCAGGCTCTTAGTACATGAATCGAAAGATGAAATGAGAGATAGTTACTTTTCACATTTATCGTTTGTGGCAATATTGCCTATAGAGACAGTCTGAAGGTAAAGACTCTGCTATACTGAGTTCTAAGTATCAGCTTATCGCTGTTTCACACAAAATTGTTATTGTATCAAATCTCATGAAGATGTGATTTTCTTTTTTTTTTTCCCTTTTTGTTATTTTTTTCCGCTTATAATTCATCAGCCTTCAAACTCAGTCTTATGTAATTTTTTTCCACTATATTTTTCTTTTCTTCTTCATATTGCTTTTACATAGTGCATTTTCATACTAGCAGTATAAGAAGAGTCCATCACTTTAAAGGAAAAAAAAACAAACCATAAACTCCTAAAGTTATTAGCGTCAATCTAAAATATTTTTAAAGTCTGTTAAAGAAGATATTCAAAAATGTCTACTTTCTGAAATATGACTGATTAACTTCTAATTCTTCCTGGAAGAAGGTTGTGCTATAAATGAGTCCTTGCAACAGTAATTGTAATAAAATATAGGACTAGACCTCATTAAAATCTAAAACTGAAACTCATAATTTTCCCTTAGTTTATATATACTCTGCTACCTGAAAAGACATCCAAAGCTGTTATATTTCATGAAGGGTTTTTGATCAGCAGTTTTGTACACTCTTTTATATTGGTTAGCTTGACTGTGTTTTCAGTGAGAGTTTTATCTCTGTCTATATTATCTAGAAAGTAATACAACCATATCTATGATACCATAGAATATGAGGAATGTTACAGGGATGCTATCTACTAAATGTACAGGAGGAAGATAGATAGACTGGTAGTTCACTGGTTATCTGTTTCCTCCTTAGTGTCATCAGGTACTATAATATGAAAAGGTTTTGACATCCCTGCCCAGGGTGGACAAACCTCCACAGAGCCACCACAGTCACAGATGTGGCAAGCAGTGTCACCCTGAGACTAGAGATGGCTTAGTTACGCCTGCGGAGTGCATCGCTTGTGTACAGCACTGCTGTAGTGAGGCTTTAATTTTAAGACTCGAGACAACCTTTCATCTCAGCACCAAGCTGTGCTGTGTGTCCTGAAAAAAAATCCATGAGACACAAATTCAAATGCCATGCACACAGACACATACAAAAGAAAGCATGGGTGGCTGCAATCTATTGCAACAACACATCATCAGTAGGGTAAAACTAACCTGTCACACAATGGTCTGAAAAAAAAAGCAGTCAAGGCTTCTAGCTTTATAACTCTTCTACCATTTTACAATAAATTGGCCAAGTAAATTACAAGATCTGTATAAACAACTCTCCTGAAGTTCTAATTCATACTTTCCTGGTTTCAAGATTTGTCTTTTGATTGTTTTCCTATGTCAACAGCTCTGATAGTAAAAGATGGGCAACACTGAAATCACTCACAAGATTCTTCCATCTTGCAATAACTCTTCCATTCTTAACAGTGTTGTAGTAATGTAATTACTTGCTCAAGTAGGGCAGTTGACTGCACTGAATGAGCAGTTTTGGTGTTCATCTTAATGACATAGAGAAAGGTAATGAAGGGCAGCTTATTGACATGGGCAGTGCCAGTTGTGTTTGTTCTGCAGATCCTGGGATCATTGAATTTGATGAAGGATTCCATAATCATATGAGAATCGTTCCTTCCTTTCCTCAGGGGTAGAGAGTATCATTACATTATGGCATGGTGCAGGAATAAGCAGCAGTTTATGCTTTAACCTATTCACTATTGTGACTCACTCTTTCAGGGAACAGTTGTCTTTAAAAATCACACACACACACAAACAAAAATCAAGTTTCTATTCTTTCCGGCTGGCAAGCAACAATGAGAAAAAAGTGACAGTAGCTGAAAACAAACCAAATAAAATGTTCGGCTCAGCTGACCTTTATACTTAGCAGTGAATCAGTTGTTTGTCATGGGCTACCTGCAAATACTTGCAGGGTTTCCCACTGGATGTTGTTCCCACAGTCAGCTTTAAGACTTTTGCCATACCTCATAAGCAGAGATGCTCTTCAGCTTCTATCACACAGTACTCTTAAGGTTATTTTTGACAGAGTGATAGCTGTGATTTCAACATAAATGGATGCAAACAAAACTATTTCGGTGTTAAATCACAAGTATCTGGCTGCTTGTCTTTCTTCCTTTTCACTTTCCCTCTTCTTGAGTACTTGATCAGATTTTGAGACATTGACATGTACAGTATGATTTCAGGTGGTGGGATTTCTTCCCTACCCATACATAGAACATAAAACTATTGTGGCCAAGGTGACATCCTAATTTGTGTAGTATTCAGAATGCTCTTTAAGACATTGATTTAAAACAACAAAAGAAAACTTTAGAGTCTGATCCTTTCCACATATTCTTCCCAACAAGTGCATTACTCCTTGTGAGAGCTTTTATTTGAATCCAAAATTGTTTCTCTCCCTCAGATTCCTATTTTCTACTTCCTGCAAAAGAATCACTAGGGAACATCTTTTACTGCTAATTTGGTGCGATAAGAGAAAGCTGAAAGTTAACGTGGCCTAGATGTGTGCCTGTGCCTTAGAGATGCAGTCTCTATCATTAGCATCTGAGTCATTGTCAGTAATTACCCACTTCAACAGCACAGGTCTGTTTTGTTTCCTTATGGAACTTTTTAAACCTTGTTTATATCAAGAGTTTTACCTTTCCATTATTGACAAGATGTTACTTAAAACTTAATTTCTGACAGTTTTTCACCTCTCACAGGAATATTTATTTATTGTGCATTTGTTTTACATGGGCTTTTGCTCACTAGGAAGGTTAGTATAAGCAGTTTCAAGTTAACTCTTTTCCTCTACAGTTGATGGAAGTAGGCTTGACATTATTTGCATAGTATGTCATGACTGTTGTGATATCTGACTTCAAAACCATTATATTATACATTCTTGCAGGCAGAAATACTTGAATATGATTAGAGATAACCTGCGTTCATTTGGGGCCTTCATGCCCTTAAAGTGTTCCATTTGTAAATTGAGGTTATTGGTTCCTCCTAGAACTTTGGAAAGGATCAATAACTGCAGAACTAGACAATGGGAGACATTTTAGTCGTAATAAAAATGAGAAAACCAGAAGGTCAGTACCGAGGGGATACTTGTCTTAACACACCATCAGGAACTTAGCTAGTGAAACTGCATGCAGAGACAAACCCAGCTGTAGCAGCTGCTACTTGTTTTAGTTCTTTTTGCCAATTTGAGAAAAGACAGGATCAATAATGCAACTTGAAGCATTACTATCCAGGTCCACAGTGATACCTTGCTCCATAATTTATGTGCCCCTGATGCTTCTGAAACAGTTGTTCATCTGACACCCATCTCCATATTTGCCCTAGCACTTTCCACGGGTTCTTGCAAAAAAAAATAACTTACATCCTGATATCGGACCACAATTAATAAGCTAGTCTGCCAAAACCCTTGTAGTCAAAATAGATATTCTCCTGATTACATTCCTAAACTAAAATAACTCTGTGAGTGAACCACTCACCTCAATACTGGAGCAGCTTCAACCACAGAAGAGGTTCCTCCTACCCCATCTGCTCCCAGAGACCAAGTCCTTCTGTCTGGAGGCAGATCCTAAGCCCACAACTCCCACAGCCCAGGAAAGCATCCTCACAGAACTCTGTCCGCCTATATTCAGCTTGTTTCTCTGCCTGCTAACCGTGCTCTGAGAAATCCCTTCCAAAATAAAAGGGAGAAGAAACCACCACCACCACCAGAAGTCTTATTTATTGACTGCAAGAGGTCTCAAATCTGACAGGTGAGGGCAGTTACCAGGCCCATGGCTGAGGAAAAGCTAAACTCCTGCAGCTTGGGCAACCTTGGTGCTGGGAAAAGCAGCCAGCAAGCCTTCGGGGAAAGAATGGTGGACTTTGGATTTCATAATGCACACCGAATCTTTCTTTAGAGAGCAATGCGAGGGATCTGAAATAATATGTGGCTGGAGATTAAATTATAATCAGTGTTATTGGGAAGTTTAAATCATTACCTGAGGAACATCTTTCTCCCAAACGTGCTGCTTCTGGTAATTAGTGCAGATCCTACACTGAAGAGCAGGTGAACGCTCATAACATGACCAACCCTCCAGGCAATTTTTTAGAAAAGAATTCTTCTTTTTCTGCAGTATAATTAATGTTGTTTTGTATAGTTTATGTGGTCTGTCTGTCTGGGTAGTGTAAGTACACTTAGGGTTCTTATTCTCCAGAAAGTTGCACACGGAATCCCAAAATTGGGAAAAAACGAATGCTCTTCTGCTAAATAGTTTTAGCCAACTGGTATTTAAGCTTTTATAGATCATTCTTACTTACAGGAATTGACAAGTTCAAACAATCTATTAAATATAAGTATTCCTTAAATGGAAAGGCTATAGATACTCACGCCTTCACAGATTTCAGAGAGTGTTGTGAAAGCTTGTTGAAGAACTGTCTTTTAGTAAGATGCACAATTTTGTCTCAAAGATAAGTTGCAGCTGAGTTTACCACCCCCTGCAGTAAGCTGTTCTGATACTTGCTTATATATACTTCAGGTTTATTTAAAGGCTGGATTTCTCTGATTTTTCCTGTAGCTATTGAGCCTTGCTAACTCTTTCCTGCAACGACTTTTTCCTGTGCAGATAAATACATACTGTGATTGAGTCACGTTTCAGCCTCTTAAATAAGCAGAATAGTTAAACCTGATCAGCCTGACATCACAGATTTGTTTTATAATCACTTAATAATTACACGTTTCTCTTCTATGCTTTCTCATTGTTTACTTGTTTTCTTGGGGCCATTCCAGAAATGCATTCTAGCATTGTTTTTCACTAGTGCTGAGTATAGAGGCACAAACAGTTTTCTACTTTTATTTGACACCACTCCTTTTCATAACAATGTAAAGAATGTACTTGCCCTTTTAGCAAGACATTGTAGGAAGAATTCACACTGAGATAACTAACTACACAACGACCTGTAAGTCATATGCAAGGGATGTTTTTTTGAGGCACTAATTCTGTAAAAATAGTTGAATTGCTCACATTTTAGGTATATCATATTGTATTTAACTGTGCTGGATTGTATCTGTCTGGATCATTGCATTCAAACAACACCAGTCCCTTCTCTTGCCTTTCTTATTTTCCAGGATACACCTACAAAATTTAACTTCAATGTATTAATATCATTTTTTTAAAATCACAGTTAAAAAAATAATAATATAACTGACAGAAAAACCAGTAGGCAATTGACTCTCTAGTAGTTTGCTGACACCTGCTTCTTAGAAAACATTTATTTTGCATCAGTTTTTAAAAGCCAGATATTTATTGTAGAAAACCACAAAATTTAGACTAGTGTTACTTTGTAATAGATTCTGGAGGTGACTTTTTTGTGAAACTGAAGATATCCTAGGAGACAACTTTAGTTTTACATCCCTTGAAATTTACTGAAAATCCTCATTTTACTGGTATCGCTCTTCACATTAAATGATGTTTCAAAAAAACTTCCTTCAGAAAGTGCCTTTCGGAGTCCAAATGACCTTTATTCTTGCTGGAAGTCAGCTTCCTCTCCAGTATTTCATACGTGCACAGGAAGGAAAGAGAAATACTGCAGCACTGTGTGGGATCGAAGCAGTACCAAGAGATTATCATAACTACTACATTGAAAATAGGATCAAAGTTATAAATGCTGATTCAGTTATCAGGACACCATGGGCTTGTTCTTATTTATAAAACGACAAATCACAAGGGCCCATAGCAATTATTAAGGGTGATGTGGTGAATTTATATGTCCTGAAAGTGAGCTATGCACTGCTGCAATAGCCAGGGAATAGGTCAGGAAGGGAATTATGAATAAGTTACAACTCTTTGCCTGTTTCTACTTATTCCAAGGAGGGAGTAATCTGTTTTGATCTCCATCTGCAGAAGACTATCTTTAGTTCTATGGGGATTTTATTGTGCAGGCTTGGTTTTTAGTTGTGAGTGGTAATGGAAAGGGAAGAGGAACAAAATGGGGTTTTGCTTGGGTTTAGTTTTTGCTTCAATTTAACCTAAACCAGTGACAGAAAATGTAACTGAAAATCTTCCCCTTATGACCATGTCCTAGATAAAGGATGGCACTCCTGTAAAATAACAGAAAAATAGAGTGGGGGCAAGACTTCACAGTGAAGTAAATGTCTCCTAATACTTTCTAGCATACTGGGGACCAAGGCTCGAGTCTGGGGCTTTGCTTCGTTCAGAGAAAAAGACTGGAACCCAAACTTGCTCCTCTGAGGCTAGTGCTTCAACATCCAGGGTGTGTCTTGTTCTGGATAACCTCATTACTTTCGTCTATATGGATGTTTTGCATTCTGGTTTGGCGTTTTCCTTTTTAGGAAATGGCAGATGTCAGATGCAAGTAAAAGTCTTCTTTTACTTATTATTGAAATAGAAAAATTCAACCTTGAAATCATTCATAACAAGAAATCTCATGTCCAGACCTAGCAGTGATATACAAGCTGAGGAAATGTGGTTTTATACTTTATTTAAGAACAGCAACAAAATAGCATGACTGTATATATGTGTTTATTTTTTAGGAAGAAAACGTACAAAATAAACTTAATTCAAAACTGACTTTTGAATGTCATGTCCTTAATTAGCACTTCATCCTTTTGTTGCTCCTACCTCAATTTTTAAATGAGATTGTATTGCATTGCTGTGAGCCACTGAGAGAATCTAATGGTTCAGATATTTCCTTTAATTGAGGTGCCTGTTTGCTGGCAGGAAGAAGGATTCTGTCAATTTGTATGACCCCCCACTTTCAGTTTCCTCCAAGCAACATTCTCACCTTCTGTCCTCTGTATTCTATTGCTGCCAGCACCAGTCAAGTGCCCCTTCCCATTGTCCTAGAAAGTGCCATTCACTCTGTCCCACTCCATTTGAATGTAATCCTTCAAAAAAACCAAAAAAACCAACACAAACCACATGTGGTTTCATACACCTTTTTTACTGTCCAAAGGCTTTAAAAACCTCAGAAGTCTGTAAGAATGAATTAAAGGTAGTAAATTTTATTTGTCCTAAGCTTTGACTTGGATGCATTCATGCTGGGTCAGTCTGTGTGCTTCCATAATTCCATTGGTGATGTCCAGTCACTCCTGTTATGAAAGAACTGAATTTCTGAGATGTTGCCAAAGGTCAAGAGACCTTGAGGGACATTCTGCTTTGCAGCCAGAATAACTCCCAAGAAACAACAAATGTTGTTTATATTATAGTTAAGCTGGTAATTGTAAAACTTGAATATTTGGCTATTGACCTAGTATCTATGGGCACATTATTAAAAAGAAAATAAAGATTTTTTTGTTCCTGTCCCCATTTCTGCCCCCTATCTCTCTCTCTGACTCTTCTTTCCATTCAGACTTGGGTGCTGTTTTTTTCCTGTGTTGTGTTATTGCAAGGAACTCACCCTATTTTCCCTGACCACATACAGACCCTCAACAATGCCATCTTTCAGAGAAAGGGATTTCTAAAGGGTAACTTCAGCTGGGATATAAATAAATAAATAAATCCTAAAAATTTAATTAAAATCTTAACTAGCTTAAGCTCTGGCAAACAGGCAGAGTGCAGTTAACATTCTCCATTAAATTTTAAGTACTTGACATAATGTGGAGACTTTGAGAACTACAGGCTAGGCACATGTTTTATTCAGAAACCAATGAGAGTTTACTGCTGTGCCAAGTGACTGTCAGAAAGCTGGCATAAGAAGTCCCCTGTGATCCATTCTGGGATACTTCAAAGAATTAAAACAGAAGAACAGACTTTTTTTTTTTTTTCTTTTTTTATTCTGCTTCAACAAGTACCAGAGAATCTTGAAAAAGTGGAGATCTGTTAAGGGTGAAGCCTTCCTGCCACACTATCAGAAGAGGAAAGCTTTTGGTTTAGTGTTAGCGTTTTTGGATTTTAAAATCAACTTTAACTTACAATTTCAGTTCACTTTCCAGAGGCTAGGCTTTGTGCTAAATTCAGTAAAGTATGTAACACATAACCTTCTATAGGGGAATGATACTAAATACGGAAACTCCAAGATTTGTGTCAATATGTTCAGTATAACGATTCCACTTTTTTTTCCCTGTTTATGTTCACCATTTCTTTTCATAGAAATAGATGCTCTCTTCAGATCTTCTGCTTGTTACCCAACATTTTACATTTTTCTCGACTCTAGGACCGGAGGAGTGCTCTCAGTGTGTAAATTGAAGTCACACAGACTAAACTCTGCTAATGTCCAAGTGAACTGTGGGGGCCCAGTGAGGCAAACATCTCTTGTCCTAGTGTATTCAAGCAAGGAACAGGTGCAATTCAGGTAAATTTGCCTCTGAAAATGGAAAACAATTTCCAATATCCAGCGTGGCTTGCAGAAAAATCTAGGGAAAATAGACCACAGCTTGGCCATTGCCTCTCAGATCTATGCAGGGGAGAATATGAATTGAACCTTGGAACTCTGGTGCACTTATTGCATCCAAGGCTGGGGACCTTAGCTCTTGTCTGTGCTTTGCACTCAATCTTTGTTTCCATGGAAACTAGGGATAAAAACAGTCATATTTGGATTTTATATGCAATAAAAATCAGGGTCTGCCCAGGATTTGTACCTTCCAACCTTCAAGCAGTCTTTGATGCATCAGATCTCTGCTTCTGGTTTCGCCAGTACTACTGTCTTCATAGACTCTACTTACAACTGTTCATTCTCTGCCACTATGGCTCTTTCTGCAAGAACATGACTACGACATTTTTGAGACACTGTAAGAGTAAGGATCTGCTGAACTGATCAAACATTTCTGCTGATAAGTTTCAAGTGAGGAAACCAGTCTTTCCACAAGAACCGTGATATCTTGTACAGGTTTATGGTGACATTGCTGGCTGAGCTGTTGCAAAAGACAGCCCTAAAAAGACAGCTTTAATTAGAAAAAACAAATATCTTAGCACACAAAATGAAAGATCTTATTTTATTATTGCAGAATAGACATATGGCAGAGGGCAGAGGGAATTAGTTTTTGTATGCCAAATGAACAACCAAACAAGTAGCGTTACAGTAATCATTCATCTCAGTCTGGATGGACCATCGTGGGGCGACAAGGGAAGGTAGAGGTGGTAGGACTGTAATACGGAAAGCCTTGTTCCAGTTATTCTGTATTTTGCCGCTCTACAGCTGTTCAAGCACTATTTTACAATCTAAGTATTTGTGACCTCTATTTTGATAGCAGTTGAGTAGAAAGCAAGGCAGATGTGGTACAGGTAAACTTAAAATTCTGTGAGAGATATTGTGAATTGTCTGTGTATTCTGCCTTCCCTTCTGCAGTAGCATTTGCAGTATAGATCACAATTTCTTATGGTTTTACTGTAATTATAAAGAACTTTACCCATACTACAAATGTAAGTTTTAAAAAATGTTTTGCAACTTGTCATTGACCTTGAGTATACAAGTACTATGTTTCTTGATTGGATTACATTTCTTAAACAGTAATTCCTTTTTTATCATGGGAAAGCAGACATGTATAAGGAAAAAGAATGGCAGCAACAGAGACAGAGCAGAAAGAAAAAAAAATCCTGCTTTTAAAATTTTTTTTTTAAGTGTTTTGTTTTTTTTTTTTGGTGCATTTTCTCTGAGATGAAAGACTAATTTTACAGAATATAGCCCATAGGGAATTTTAAAATTAAATCAGAAATGAGCATACTTTTCTTCAAATTAGTATCCGTCATGATTTATTTATAGTGACCACAATTTTATTCAGAACCTGACCTTCAATCTTCTTATTTTCAGATTTGCATTACAAAGTGATATTCCAAAAACTGTATTCAGAAATGAACATTTCTTTCTGAATATGTCTCTTTGATTTAAATACTTGAATTCCATGAACTGGGGATACAGGAAATTAATACTTATAATATCCACCTACATACTAAATCAATTTGCAGCAAATTAACAGGACTGTGAAAGTTACATTGCACCACATAAAGGCAGATACTTCTGTCTTTAAGGCTGGTGAAAGTGGGGTTTCTTTGAAACACACTATGTACCTAAAAATGAGGGAAGATATCTACTGAGGTATTTTAAAAGCCCATGCTATGATAAACTTCCATTAATAAAAAACCCAAATCAATTTAAAGCAAAGCACATAACTTAATACTTTCTGGCATTTAAGCAACAGATAAGTGGCCTGAGACATTTTTTTGTTCTCAGAAATACTGAGACCCGTCGCCTTACACTGAGATCCATTTGAAATTCTGATTGAGTATAAGTAAAGCTTTTTTTTACTGTGAGCAGTAAACTTTTTACACAGGCTGCCCAGGTGGATGAGTCTCCCTCCTTGGAGATACTCAAAATCTGAATGGGCTCTAGCTGACCCTGATATGAGTAGGGGGTTGAACTAGATGATCTCCAGAGGTCTCTTCCAAACTCAACATCCCATGATACTTGTTGGAAAAGGTCATCAAAGGGGCTAGATTTAGTCCTCTCTGGATAAGGTAAAAGCTATCCAAAAGACCCTGGCATTCAAATAACTGTCTGAAAAGACACTGTCTCAGGCAGTTTTAAGAGAGATATCTGCAGATGTTTTAACTAACTAGAATCCTGTGTAACCTCATCTAGGTGTTCCTGCTCTGTCAGGGGGATTTGACTAGATGATCTTTCGAGGTCCCTTCCAATCCCTGACATTCTGTGATTCTGTGAAACTTGTAATAGCTTGCCTCAGCTTGAGTCAACAGCAAGTGGAAGACTAATATTATTGCTGTGGTACAGTACCTCAAGAAGTTTTTGCTATCAAAAACTTCATATCTATTTGCTCTTTTCAGGCAAACTTCACTCATACTATCTGCTTTAGTAAACACAGAAACATTAACTGAAATAACTGCTATACTGACTAGATAGTCATAATAAACGGACAGCTGCAGTTCTGTTTAGCAGTTGCATTTAGCTCAATAAAACAATGCAACATGCATAGGAAATAATTCTGACTATATTTTGTTGGAAAAGGTGACAGAAGTATTTAAAAGAGAGCATGGAGTATAATCAGTTTATAATCACAGACCATGCTGTCGATTAGAAGTATTATTTGATAGGTTTTTAAGCACTGCTAATTAGCAGAAGGGTAAATTAAGTACAGCAGTTAATGAACCAGCCAGAATCCTTGAAAGTTATTTTCCTGTATCTTAATGCTATTGCAAGAAATGCAAAAGCTGCTTCATTCCTTCATTTTTATCATAAACATGATCTTCACAGCCATAGCTCTGCTGAGATAGGACTACAAGTAAAATTTTCTGCTACACCTGTATGTAAATATTTTAAATCTTGTTCTCATTGAAATCAATTAATGAAGTATGAAACTCACGGAAAATAAATGTATTCATATTTCAGCCTAATGCAAATAAAGAGAACATCCTAAGGGTGCTAGGGTAAATGAAAAAGTTATAACACCTCTATAAAACAGAAGACATGAGCATATTTCTAAAATCTGAGGGTAGTATTAGTGACTTTTTTTTTTTCTTTCCCCCAATCTGTATTGGTAGATGTTTCCATGAAGACTTAATGAAATTTTATAGGAGGATGGATTTTCTTCTTTAGTTTAAGATACTCAAGAGACCTATCTACAGTCCACTTAAAAACCCATTAGCTCGCTGCATGAAAAATCCCAGTGTTTCTTTTGACTTTGACAAAATAATGAAATGTTATTATATGAGTGGGTACTTAGATAGCATTTTTATAAAAGCACTATCTTGAGAAACAATACTAAAAGAACATTAAGGTTACAGATACCAGAATTCACAAAGTAGGAAATGTTGGAATAAATGTTCCCCTTAGAACCTTAATTTGATATTTTGTGCACGCCGTACGTGTGTGGTACCGTGCCTTGTTGACTACACATTGTTCAAACACTCTCTGAAAGGACAATTGGAAATTTATTCAGGTACTTTTCTGTATTACCATAGTACTGGAGTGCTGCTTGTGAGGAAATGGTTAATCCATCATGGCACCTTGTGTATGAGGACAAGGATTATATCAATTCCATTATACAGACGAAGGCTGTAAGGCAGAGACTGCATCTATCTGCATGTGTACTGGAGAAGATGCCTGAGGCTTGTCTGGAAGACAAATGTACTCACTCCAGGCCTGCTAACCTGCTGGAGGCTCCTTGTGGCTGACCTGCCTTGGTGACAGTCAATATTCAGAGAAAACATTTTACACATATCTTCTGCTTTAAAGGACAAACGCTCCACAGTGTTTACCAGAAGACTGGTCACGCAACAAGACTCTATGACTGGTCTGGCTACTTAGATGTGTTTTGTTTACTATAGAGATGGTGACATGTGGCCTTTGTCAAAGGATCCCAGTATTGCTTGTGACAACGGTAGGAGGATTTTCTGCAGACGGGGCATAAGAGCAAAATGTGTTTGTATGCAGCCGAGTAGCAATGAGGATTATGAGCGTACATAAATGTAATGCTTGAACTTTTACTTGTTTCAATCTCTTTGAGCCTTGCAACACTACATAATATAGCATCATACTTTTCCAAAAATAATCTGCCAAACCAGCGTCATGTAGAAATCCCATGGTAGAAGCAAAGGTAGGACCCAGTTTCCCAGAGTAAGTTTGCTTTACTACTTCTTTCTTTCCAAAATCTACAGCAAGTCCTGTAAGCAGGCTCCTTCAGCACACATCTTTGATTCCTCCTTAGTGCAGGTCTACTTTGTACCCTGATTAAGATGTCTCATGGATAAAAATAGTTTGCGATCCTGCAGTTACTGACTTTTGCATTGATTAAATGGCTAAATTAGGGTTGCTTGAACCATCCTAGTTCTGACCCCTTGACTTTTCAAACTTAAGAATATTCTTTTAGCACAATATGCATGCATGCCTTGTTTTCTAGGAAATGAGCATGCGGCTGGGGTTTCCTCCTTCTTCCCAGCCTTGCCCCTTTGCAACCTTGAATATCCATCCTCTGGTGATATTTGATCCATGAACAGAAGGCAAGAGGCGTTGTGTGGAACCCTGGTACTTGAACTGACAGATCATTGCTGATGAACACGTGTTTTGGCAATGGGCTTGACAAAGTGTTTAGTGATGTTGAACGAATGGTGAGGCTCAGGAGTCTTGTAGTTAGTTCTAAACTCTGGAGGTAAAAATGGTCAATAACAGTTGCCAACTCTCTTGTCACTTCTGGTAAGCTGGTCTCTCGGCTCAGTCTCTGACACCAGCCCACAGTTCCATCAAGCACCTTATTCCCTGGACCACTATCATGGTCAGTCTCCTAACTCTAAATATTTAAACCTCAGTTCTCTGCAAATCTGGTTTAGGTTCTCCTGCGGTGCTCCACATCTCTCTGCTTTGGTCTTCTTATGCTTTTGGCCCACATACTACAGTACATGGGCCCTACCTATGCTGTTTTTGCCACGGAACATCCTTGGAGTAAATTTTTTCCTTCCATCAAAATCACATCAAAAAGAAGACTGTCTAGGCTTATAGTAATTAAAAAAACTGTAAGTTAACTTAATTTCCCCACTTGTACCCATCTTATTAACAGATCTACTATTTTTGCAGAAATACTCAAAAATTTTGTGTTCAAGACACACAGCAGGCAAAGCTGAGTTCAAAATTGTCTGAGTTTATCACAGAAGACCGAATTTTCAAATATTTGTACTTTAGGAGAAGTATTTTAGAGGAATTCATGGCAAATGGCTGTGGCAGAAATATCTTAGGAATTACTCAATACAAAGGTAATTACTTTTATTTTAATGTCTTTTTTGAAAGATTCTGACAACAGTTTTCCAATGGCTTCTGAAGTTATAACAGCAATTAACTTGCTTTATATAGCAGTAATTATACAGAAATAGCAGTTCTAAATAAACAGGATTGCCAGCTATCATGTATACAAATTATAGAAATAATAAAAAGGGGCATAGACCCCTTCAAGAAGGCAACCACAGGGTGCCATGGCTGATCCTGCGAGAGGGACCAAGAGGCCCCTGATCCCAGCCTAACACGGTGGCTGGGACAGGCTTGGGCCCTTGCACAGCGCCTGAAGACACAGGCAACGCTGCCTGCCAAAACGGAAACCAGAGCCAAGCAAAATTAGATTCTTGCACTCAAATCAGTGGGACATTTTCTTAAATATAATTATTCTACATTATTAAAGGACGTGAACACTATTTCAGTCTGCTCTCTTGAGTGGTTGTCTGACTTCTTAGCACTTAGTAATACTGAAATGATTCCAACAATGGTGCGTAATTCCTGCGTTTTGTCCATTTAAGACAATGAATTAATGTATTTCATTCAGAATGTCTATTTAACTGTTATTGAAACAACATAATATTTGGTAGCATGCTTTAATTCTGAATTACATAGATTGTGTTTCAATTGGTAAAAATTATTAAATGGTGGTTTGAAGTACTTGTGTACAGCAGAACACTTTACAAGGAGTCAATTTTGCCTACAAGTCAGGGCATGAAAGAGTTTTCTGCTGGAGAAGTGATCAGCATGACGGGTGAGGCTAAATTCATTTTACTCACAAAATTTGGCTTGATATCAGGTACATTTTACCATTTTACGAAAGCTGAAAACTATAACTGAAACCAGGCAAGAAAGAACAGTCATCACTCTCAGGGTGATGAATTCGGTCGAACAAACCAATCAAGCTTATTGTTACTGCTGATGCATATCATTGTGCATATAAAAGAAATCATGTGAATGGCTAATTTCAGCTGAGATATTGTCTCTGGTAAGAAGACAAAATGCAAAATAGTATGTACCACTGTGGAAATACATTTTAAAGAAAGACTTTTCTGTGTCCTACTGCTTCTCATGGTATTATGCCCTAATCAGTGGATTATGGAAGGGCAGATGATTCTTGTTTTCATTTACTGCAATTATTCTAGTTTGCATAAATTAATCTTTAATCAGGAGAGAGAGGAGGGAGATTGACATTATAACTGGGGCTTAATTATTGGGATACTTATGTGGGTGAATGTCATGCAAGTGTCTGCTGTAATTCAGATGTATTTACGTAAATTGGAACATTTTCAATAGGAAAAATGGAGCATAACCCATCTTAGATTATCTGTGCTCCAAATATTAACATTCTTGTTCCAAATAAGACAGGTAAATGATTGACTCCTGCTTGCATATCTAGGGGAAGTTTATTTGATTTAACCTCTGATGATGGCAGTGACCCCTCTCGTATTGCAACTGAAAGAGTAAGATCATAGCCCAGAAGGTGTGGAACTAGGGTTTGATTGATCACTTTCTGATAAGGCTCAAATGTATGCCTCACTTATTAAGAAAATGCCTTAATCACCAGGGTACAGTCAAACCAGAGAGGACATATGGGACATATCTCATCGTCCAAGAGAGAGCTTAGGTCTGTATTTGACAATTGGTTCTGGCTGAGGAAACACCTGCATTCTGATAGCTGCTTAAGTAACGTTTTTTAAGATTCTGGGTTGATTTTTTTTTCCCAATTCAGTCAATAAATTAATCTATAGGATTGTCATAGAACGGTGGAACATATTTACCAATGTAGTATCCTTTCCTTGCTACTATAGTTGTTTGGCAAAACTTTCTACCTGATTATACTGAAATAAATATGTTTATTTGACTGACATGACACCCACATAATGCAGCAGATAATTCACCACAGTATCTTTAACTCTGGGCTCTGTTTGAATGTAGCCTTGATTTATCTGTGCCAGTAACTTCTATCAATTAAAAAAAAAATATTGTTTGCTCTGTTATTTGACATATTTAGGGTCAGAGAGTATATTTCCTGAGTTTTCTGCTCTTTACCCTGTTCAAGAACAGATACTGTCTACATATTGCTGTTCAGATTCTTAGTCCAAGTTATTGAGGCTATTCTGAGTTAGAAAGAACCTGAGAAGCACTGGGAAAGTAAAGTTTTTTCAGTAGGAAATATCTTTTTATAAATAAGAGGTAATGAGTTACTCTACATTCAATCAGAGGGTACTAAGAGCCAAAAAAAATTAAACATGGACAACATGATAATATACTGGGAGTGATAAGAATAAGCTGAAAACTATACATGAGTCTTTGCTTTAGTAGTATCTGAAAAAAGATAATTTTAAAAAGTTTTGATGTCATAGCAGGTGTTGTACTAGCCAGCAGGAGGGCTAGCCTAAATTCTCTCACATTGCTCAGAAATCCATAGGCTGTCACATGGAGGACTGATAATTAGATGGAAAATAAATAACTCAGCTACTGTAATTCAAAGACTGCCCCTTAAACAAAAGACAGGGAGCAACAGCTGGAGTGTTCCATACATGATTCAGGGTGCCTGTGTGTGTGTGTGAATATATAATATCAATTCTAATAAAAGATATGCTATTCTTTGGATTCTCTAAACGTCACCCAGTTCTGCTTTTAAGCAATGAAATAAAGTGAAGTGTATATTTCAGAGTCATTGTTACCTTTAAGTTCACCTTAAAATAGGTGAACGACCTTAACAAGCACGTTATTGCTTTACATCATAATTCATACCCAGTAGCATCTCAGCAGATGCTTTGGATTTCTCTGGAAACCAAAGAAATATCCTATGTGTAGGAAAAGAAAACTCCATAGAATTGTGCTGTTGCTATCCACCCAAACATGTACTGTCAGTATCAGAAGTGGTTTTCCCCACAACAGACATTAGCATAATGTTTATGGCCAGCAAGATTGTTTAAGAGCTCTAAAATCATGAAGTACTGTATGTGCTCTTTAATTAGGAATGTAATATACTCCATCTGGAGTGACTCATTTTTGCAGTCTTCTGCGGAGCTTGAATTTCCCACTTCCCCCTGCAATAAAGAGAACTGAATCTTTTTTAGTGACTTCACTTTTAGTTAGACCCTAGTTAGCTGAGTAGTTTGTACAATTTGTTCATAGACTGTAAGCTGAGTTTCCTGAAGGAACAAGCCATGATTCCCATTTCCAAAGTCATGACAAAATGCGTATCAGTGCTAGCAGAAATCCATAGGTTTAATTCTATCTGTATTGACATTGGGCAATTTTAACACTTACAATGTAAATCAGCTCATATCGTAGCATATACATTCATCTCAGGTGTATTTTAGAAGATAAACAGAGATGTCTGAGACTTCAGTTCCAAATATAAAATGTCTTCATTTAAATTTTGGAAAAAAAATGTAAATGTAAGATTTTCTTTTGTCAGGGCTGTGTGTAAGTATGAAGTGTGTGCAGCCGAAAAGGAGGACCATATTAATCAGATAAATAAAGTGTCTTTGGTTCTGGATTTTATGAGGAATGAAGATCCTCAAAATGTACATTTATGCAGACATTTCTTTTCGAATGTTCTGCTTCGAATCCAGTATGACTCTTCCTTCTAGTACCAGCTCTCTTCACATTTGAATATTTAAAGCAGCAGAAGAAAATTGTGAGAAGCAGGGAGCATAAGAAACTATTTAAGACCTCTAGTTCTACCAGCACAGGATTCCAGTTTAGAAATCAGGGAATCCGAACATTCACTAGGGGGTTCACTGAGACTAGAGTTCACTGGCACGAATATGGATTACACTGGCATTTTCAGTTCAGAAGATTTTGAGTGTTTCAGGAATGAGAAAACTTTCCATCAGTTTCAGGTAACAGTCACTCCTGAGGTGGAGAAGAAGAGACGTGTCAGAGATTGATGGTATTCTTTCCGGTTTGCTGATCAGTGACCACAAGTGAACACAAAGTTGCCTTCCCTTTTCAAGGAAGAAATTATATGAAACTGTTCACTGGAGAGGCAAGAATGCCAAATATTCCCTTGCCCACAAGCCAAACAAACAGTCCGGAGATAGAAACCTTTCAGAACTATAAGGCAAATGAAAAGAACATATAGGTTAGCATTATCAGCATAACGCTAGACCTGGCTATCATTTTTAAGTCTTGGTGTCAAAATACCCTTCTGCAGGTGTATAGAATGTCATTGCATTGGCCCTAAAGTGAAACTCGTCCCTATAGAGAAGGTCAGGAAGGCAGGTCTCATCATCATTTGTGTCCTTTTGCTGACCCTTTGCACAAAAGGGATTTCATACTTAAAGAAATGGCTTTTGCTATGCTTCTAGGTCAGATTATGCAATGTATAAAGCTTCTGTTGAAGAGTATTCATGCATTTCTGCAGCTTTTTTATACTGCTGTTTTATTTGTGTTTTTTCGTTTGATTGTTTTTTGTTTGGTTTTGTTGGTTTTTTTGGTTTTTTGTTTTGTTTTTTTTTACTTTGCAGATTCTGAGATCTTCAAAACAGGATTTTGGGTCACGGAGTAAAAGCAGTAATAGCAGGACACACATAATAAAGATGGGGCAATGATTGTTCAATTAACAGATCGATAAGTTGCCTCTCACATAAATGATTGTCGATGATAAATGCCCAAAGGTTGGCTAAACTGCATTTCCAAATGCTTCAATGTAAAAATCAATGCCCAGAACACACAGTGCTAAGCAAACGAAACAGCTTCTCAAATCTATACTGTGACAATGATACGAGCCCAGCAATCATAAAAATATATCTTGATCCTATTTGCATCTCTTATATGTTGCTGTGGGCCATTCCTATTTATCTGTCCACATGAACTGCAGAACATTGACTATGCTGAATGAACAGCAATGATCTGGATGAAAAAACAAAGCAGTCTTTCAAATTTCTGATTTTCTTTTATGCTGCCAGTACAGCAACTGCTGAAAAGGGAAAGGAAATTAGGCTGAATGTTCAGTCGGGAGTAAGCAAGACCTGTAGTTGTGTTATTTAAATGCAAAGGACGTTGGGGGGTGCCTAGTGTGAATTCGGTGAGGAAGGAGAGGGCTGCAGAGCACCTCCTGTCACTGCGGTCTGTTTGAAAATGTGCTCATAAAAGGGATGGAAAAGGTTTGTTTGGCAACCTGGCTTGCTTCAGTTAACACTACACAGTGAAGAAACCATGGATGATCATTCTTCCGAGAATTTGCTATACATTTAATAAACATGCATACAAGTAGTCTGTGAAAGCTTTTTCTCTATACTGTATAGCTAGATGAATGTATCTATGACAATAGTATTTTCAAATGTATATCGAAATACAAAAACCACCTTCTTTCTGTACTCCCATAAATTTGAGGGTAGGCAAGCTTATTTTAATTAAATTTGCATTTCTGTATTTCTGTCCTTTTATTAGTTTGGAATAATGTTTTATACCCTATGACTTACTGTAAGAGTTAGGGGGTGTTTTACAGTCCTAGGCAAATGTTTGGTATACTTAAAAGCTACACATATACATATAATTTCCAAAACTTCTTTCAGTAGTAAAAACAGTCTCTAGCAGCTGCATCTTAGCACTACAACAGCATGTGGGCAGCTTTCTGATGAAAGCTCCTACATGCATCATTTTTCCCCATTTGACAAAGCATTTGAAAGGATGAGAAAATGGCTGCATTTGAAGCAGCATAATTTTCATCTGATAATTCCTTCAAGAAGGGAGGTGCATGGATTTTTAGATCCTTATTAAGGATAGTGACCATGTCTGGCCTACACCCCTTCTGTCCAAATGCTGCAATGAAGGAATACAAATGGAAGGACAGAAGCTATCTGGTCCTGTTTGTCTTTCTTAAAAATACAGTTTCTACTGTAATTTCTATTGTTGGAGTTTTTTTGGCTAAAGTTAGTCTTGACTTTCTGCTCCAGCATTGAAATGTTCCAAAATGGTCCAGTGCACTTCAGTACTGTTTCCTGTATGTGAATAATGAATTTGTATATGATTCAGAAGTATATCAACTAAGATCTAGAAAGCCTCTGAGAACTGAAACAGATAGGTAAAATACAGTGTTACAGACAAACACATATTACATTTAAGATTTTCTTCAATAAATAAATAAGTTTTCAATAAGCAAACAATGCTTACTAAGATCTAATCAGGATTGTGAATAACAGGTATTAGGTCATTTCACCTTGTGATTACCACTGTCTTAGACATGCGTTATTTAAGAAAATTTCAGATCGTACACTTTGCAATTAGTGGAAAACTCCAAGTTCACTTCATTCCTTCACCAGTCTATTTTGACGTGGCACAACACAAAGGTATCTTTGATCTTCAGAAAAGGGGGGAAAGGGTTTTATGTAATGGACTTAAGAAACAGAGCATTTAAATGAACATACCAAGGCCATTTACCATTCTAATGTATACAACAGTCTCTTATTACTGTTGTAAACATGAAAACCAAAACATTTAAGGAAGGTGTATGTATTGATTTATGCAGCCTGATGCTGCAGAAGACATTAGTCTGCCTGTCTTACTGTAGCGCAACACGTTGATACAGATCAATGAATTCCATTTTCATTGAATTCAAAATTTTATTCTTGCCTACATAGCTTTTTAGTTGTACCAATGATATTGATTCTTTTAACATATATGTAGTAAGTTTTTTCTTCTGTGCATTTTTTAAAACTTATATATGTCACCTGGACATGAAAGAAACCTCAGAACGAGATGGTAGCAATTTTGTCTATATAAACTCATCGCCCTGGTTGTAAGAGAACTGTTTTCAAATCTTGGTTGCTTGGAAAATTATAGGATGTCACTACATGATTGCTTTAAAATTGAATGCCCTCATGAAATCAACTTATTCAGCTCTTACGCATCTTGGTCCTTAGAACAAATTAAGAAGTAGTATTAAGATCTTTTTTGATATAGCTTGAAAACTATGATGATTTAAACTGTCATTTCAGCTGAGGTTTTAAACGATTAATGTCCAAACATTTTCTTTGTTCTTTCTCCATCAGAAAACTTGTAGTTCAGTACATTTATCCTGACATTGCCACTGAGTTGGAACAGTGTCCTCATGTTAGAAACAGAGCTGGTGTTTGTAAGAGGGGAGATTACATCTTGAAAGACATTGAGGTATTTTTTCAGTTTGGATGTTATGCAAATGTCCTTAGTACTAGAGTAAATTGCTCAGAAACTTTGGGAGTAGTCAGTTTCTGATTTGAATAACTAAAAAGCCAGCATTCATATGTTCTTTTGCTAGTGATTATGTGCCTCTGGTTAATGTTACTTAAAATTAGTGGTAGTATCACACTATAATTCACAGAACAAAATTATAAGAGTGCCTCCCAATATAATTTTTTTCTCTAATGTTAATTTGACCATTTTAAATATTTGTTGAATCACATAGATTTCCTTGCAATGGCTTCTTAAGTACTTCCTAGTTATAATGGGGGGTTTTGCAGAATTTTTTTCTCACTGATTAGATCTTTAGACTTTTTCTAACAAATATTTAAATAAACAGCAACTTTCAGATATTACACTTTCATTGAAATAAAGTTGTATACAGAGCAGCTGGGTCATGTTACAAAACAAAAGAGGTTGTCTAAAGGGTGTAAAAAATGACATCCCAGATTTCAGGCTGTTGAAGGGAATGCTCTGAATTACTGCATTTTTGTCCCAGCTACAACAGGGCTACTTCTAAACCAGGGCAGCCAAATCTGAGAGAGCTCTGACTACCCCACACCTCCAACACAAACCTCTCAGCACTTCTGCAGTGCTGTGTCCCTCCAGCCCCAACAGAGAGGGTATGTCACTAGACATAGCACAAGAAGTAGGTTTCTGTGGACAGCAAGCAATTACTTTATAAGTATTAGGACATCACACAGACTATCAACTAACTAAGCTTCAGATAAAGTGATGCTGGACCATCTTCCTGAGTCCCATGAGACCATCCCTTTCATCCCTTCCATCTCATGCCAATCATATTGGGAAGGAAAATAAACATTCACATGGACAGTTAGTCTATGGTCTTCTTAGCTAATTACAGAGGAAATGAAAAATGCCTATCTTGAATACAATGCCTATAAATAAAAGCATCCTTTGCAGCTTTCAGCACTGATTTATTTCTAGTACATTATACCAGTATCAGCATTATCTCTTGAAGTCTGGGATATGTCTTGATTACTTCATTAAATCTAAAATATTCTTGCTGTTGTCACCTGGCTGTTTGGTATATCCTGCTAAATGCAAAAGGAAAACAATTGTCAGCAAGTTAGTATAACCATAGTCAGCATCTTGGCAGTGCTCACCTTCCCCTCCTGGCCAGTCCTGAGGAATATTTGCGTTTCTTGTGTAACGGCTGTGAAAAAATTCCAGCAGCGCAAGGAAAATATGTTTTACATGCAAGTCAGCATTTGATTGATAGTAAGTTGACATCACTTGTAGGTAAAAATCTATAGTATAATTGAGATTTTTTTTTTTTTCCACCTTATCATTTTTAGATTCCTAAAATAAGATCAGTGGTTTGAAAACCAAAAATGCAAACTACTGATTAGGGTAACCATTGGGAAACTATCCACTATTTCTGAGACGAATTTTTAGATGAATAGGCAACGGGATTCATCAACAGTTTAACTTTGCATTTTCTATGGGTGTATTTATTTTTGAAGTGCTATTATACAGAAAATAGATAACCTCTCTGTGTTTCTTTCCCTGTCATGTTGACACATCAAACATGCAAATTTACAAGGTAGAGAAGTTCCGAATATGTTTAATGTTAACCACGATGTCAAGCTCTTAATTGGATCAAAGCTGCTATACATAATTTTCCTCCTACAATCTTTCACCTTAGCGACCCAGTGGGAGCTCTAGGAGTCAAGCAGACTTCTTTCTGTCTTGTTTATCCTCACCGTTACTAGAAGCCAAATTTGTGCATTAGTGACAGCTGTGCAACAAACTCTTTGTTATCCAGCCATGCTCTGATAGCAGATGTAAGTGGTTAAGTGTAGGATATTAATATTATTATTAATAATAATAATAATAATAAAACCCACAACAAACAAAAACCAAAACAAACCCAAAAAACTAACAAAAAAACCCAACACTTGAAGATGCACAAGAAGGAATAAAATCTAGTTCAGTCTTCTAGCTGTGATGCTGTTGCAGGGCAAATGAGAACACAAAGCATCAAACAGCTATTTTTATTTCTAGACTCAGCATATTCAGAATATGCGTAGAGACAAGTTTGGGTTTTTTTTAAAGGATCCAATTTTTACCAGAGCATCTTTTCAGAACAAGACGTTTCTTTAAAATTTCTTCTAATATTGCTTTGAGGAATTTCTGCCCTTTCTGCTTGCATTCAGAGTTACTGACAAACATGTTCAAGTTGCTGCATCATCAAATGGAGCCATTTCAGAGCTGTCAGCCCTACACTCTATCTTTGGCTACATGGCCCATCCAATCTCCCTGACTGTCAATCAGGCTGGGAAGAAACCAGCCCTACCGGGATGGAGACTGGGGAGATGTGTGTTGCAGTAACTACGGGGCCAATGAACAATTGTCATAGATGTCAATCAATTTGGGCAGTCCAAACTTCTTTATCTGATGAGGAGGAGGTATCTGAAGGCCATGGAGGTGTCACTGTGCACCGGGGGGCAGCTGGGGGTCCCTGTGGAGACAGGCAGCACGGGGGCAGAATGGGGCAGCCCCAGCTCAGGGCATCGGGCAAGTCTGTGATGAAGAGACAGGTCCAAGGTCAATCTGGGAAAGTCAGTCCACTGGTCAGGATCAGGTCCAGTGTGAGTAACCAGGGCCAAACACAGCTCGCTCATCAACAAACAGGTTCGTAGGGATAAGATAAGCTAGGACACCAGCTGGCAGAGATGGAGACTGATGTCCTGCAGTATCACTGGGACTAACTATATTAAGTAGTCTCTGAACACGTACAAATAGGCATCATTTATGTCACTGAAATGATTCCTGAAGAGAGAATATTAGTGACTGCAATGTAGTCTGTTCACAGTACCCATGAGGAGCAGTTTATTTGGATACTGCCTAAAAATTATAATTGATCTGTATATTTACTTTTCCACCTTCCTATATGCTTCAGCTACCTAAAATATCTCTGCTAATAGCAAACACATGATACACAAAAATGAACCCATTTCTGTTAGATCATATCTGTTAAATAAAATTATCTAGAATTCAATAGTAATATTAATATCACTTTTATGTGTTCAGTTAATGCAGTGATTATACTGGATTCAGAGGGAAAACAACAAAAAATAAGCTACAAGAACATTTTAGAAAATGAAGCCGTCTATAAAATTAATGCCTTAAGTGAAGAAGTTTGCATTTAGCTAAATTTTTTTCATGTAATAAAATATCCTTGTTCTGCAATTATTTTCCATGTGTTTTCTTTTGTGGTCCTGTTTACTCCTGAGGTACTGTTCACATTCGTACACTTAAATGTACACGAATGCATTTTAATGGAGATGGAATCATATGGTGTTTTATCTTTGGTTTGTCCATCTTTAGTATCAACAGATGGAGGTCAAAGTCTGGTAGACACTTAAAAATTACAGTGGAGCCACATGGATTTTTTTTGAAAGGGAATATAATGCCTACACATATTTCAAATTATGTTTACAAGATTTCAAATGTGTGTAGGCTTTCCAGTTTCTGAAATCAAATGCATTTCTATTTTTGGATCTTTAAATACCCTTGAATATGTCTCTAGGTTTTTTTTGTCATTGTTGTTTTGTTTTTCTCTTTATTTTTGCATATTTTCAGGATTTTTACAATAAACGTTTATGTTATTTTCATAATGAATTCATATGCAGCCAACTAGGCACGATGGCACTGAATATTTCTGTTAAGAAGTTTTACCTGTATTTTGAAAAATCTATTTTTTTAATGTGTTTGATGAAGGCAAACCTCTGCCACACATACTACTGTAACTACGAGGAAGAAGAGGGAACTAACAACAGATGTGCTGCACCATGACAAGGAGCAGAAGCACAATATATAAGAGCAGTGTTGGGTAGAATACAATCAGCCCTTCAGCATTTTCTGCAGTCTCTGCAATGTTCTTGCTCACATTCAAAGAGTCAGAAATAGTTAAGCTTCTTGAATTGTACCAAAAAAGCTGTCAGGTCAAAGCTTTTGTGTAATTAGAAACTCTGCCTTAATCACATGTAAAAACTGAAAAAATGAAAAGTTCTGTGAAGGAGGCTTAAAAGTATAAAACTGAGCTTGAAAGCACTAATTAGATAAACTAATACTTCAACATCATTAAAGTTATATGTTTTTCAAAGAGTTAATATATGTTCAGTTGTCACTACGATAGATTGTCACAGATTCTTCTTTGTGCAGGTCACAGAAGGAAAACTTTAACAGTCATCTAGACACAAAATGTGCTTTACAGGACTCTTCATCCATCCGTGAATTAGATAAAAGAACAAATAAGAAGTAGGTGGGAGATGGCAAGATAAAGAACGTATGACAAGCATTTTTGATGCATCATTGCTGGATAGCTGTTTTCTCTGTCCCACAGCAACAACTTCTTCTGAAAGCATTTTTCCCAATTACACCACCTTTTGGAGATCCACACTGCAGCACATCTGCCCTGGATCATCAGTCTTATGGTGAGAAATAAGAGCAACAAAATAAATTAGAGATTAAAGGTATTTTTCTCCTGGCACTTGACAATTCAATATTATTCCTGTAGCTGTGGTGTATCTTCCCTAGAGCATTTTCTGAGGACTGAGAGCAAGATTTCTAGTAACCAGAGCTTCCCAACATATCAAGGAAAGACACTGACGTGAATTCAGAAATGTGGTGTTCAGACTTGAAGTTAAGAATATACAACCAATGTGTTTTGAGATTGTTTACTAGCTGCTTTTCGCCTTGGCTATGATTAACTCCTAGTAATCACTGAAGTACATTCTCTATAGTTTGTAACATTAAAATGCATAATACACTCTTTAGAAAAATATCTGACTAGGATGAGGCCATTATTATTTTTTCTTATTCTAACTTGAAGCCTGAAAGAGATTTTTTACAATTGAAAAGCTGAGAAAAGTGGAGAGGGTTAGGTTCACTTTGTGAGTGTATTACCCTGAGTATTATCAATACTACTTTTAAGAATAAAAGTATGCCTTATGTCATATTTTGTTTGTAATAGCATATGCTGCTGGTTGTGTTCACTCTTATTTTCCATGTGTTTGGAATGGTAAGCCTCTAGTGAGAAATTCTATGAGGCTGAAAAGGAATTTCCATTATATGCTCTTGTTTTCAAACATTCATAACTTTATATGGGATTCTTTGAGATGAAATTTCTTTACAGAGAGATAAAATGTGTATGTAAGACACTTCCTTTTAAAGCATAAATGTAAGCACATATTGACTGTCTCTTTCAGTTATGTATATGAAACTATATGTCCTGTCTGGCACATAATATAATAACAATTCTGCCCAGGGCAGTATAATACAAAATACTGGCTAAATTGCTTTCCAACTGTTTTGCTGAAAGGGAAAGGAAAACACTTTCCTACTGAAAAAGGAGGCTGACTTTTCTAATAGGTTAGGTTCAAGCTCACTTAGGAAGGCCCATTTTTTGCGTGAGCAAAATTTTTGGTGAGGACTAATGCAGAGGTATTCTAACACAAATGGCATGGCTTGACTAAGAACTTGAATTCCTCGAACCGCCAATGAGCCTTGGAGTACCTGCATGCAGAACAAATTTCTCCTGAGTCTATTAAGTGTTTTGCTTATGAACTGTGCATTCTGCGTGTACACTGGTTGTGCACCGTATTTCATGTAAAACCATCAGAAACTCCAATTGTCTTCCAGTCAGACACAATGGCTTTGTGGTTGATTTAGGAAAGCAGTCTTGATTAAAAGTACATTGTTAGAAGAGAGCTATAACAAGATCCTCCTGCTCTTCTGGGAGTCTACGAAAAGGATTTTTTTTGGCTCAGGATCATGAATGAGGCTGAGAAATAGGTCCTGAGATCTACTCTGACTAGCATGGATAGCTATTACTTACCCACAGTGGTGACTATAGAAATACCAGATCACTTAGAAGGCATCAGATGTTGACAGGGAAATAGGGTGAATGATCTTACCAATTAAAGCATCAGATTCATAGACAGGTGATGTGACTTATACAGGAAATTTGTAGCCAAAAGTGAAAGAAAAATGCACTAACACCTTTAAATCCCAAGTTACTTCCTCTTAATGTGTTTCTCTTTATATTAATTTAGTTACCAATTTTTTAAAGTAACAGTTTTAGAGGGAATAAAGAGCATAGCATAACTCATTCTGGGAGGCTCTGCAGTCTGAGTGATGCCTCAGAAATTCCGACTTATAGACAAGTGGATTTTGATCTCATTGGTGCTGGTTTGTTGTGCAGCTTTGGTATTGTTATGCCTCGGTAACCACTTTGCAGCAAGATGTCCAGAAGGCACTATGATAATGTCTGCATTATATAGAATACTGACCTGAGGACATAGCTTTCAGTCTCCATTTTCAAACGGCTCCTCAGTTAGGCTTAAGTTGTGTTATCATATGGTATTTTCATTTAATTTAATATACTCTTTCTCACATTCTATATGGTGAGGAGTTATTTGTTTTCCTTTAATACAGTACTTTAATTTTCTAGTGAAGTAAAAACAAGCACTCACATATGGAGTCCTGCAAAAACCACAGTACTTAAGGCTGCACCTCAATCAGAGGTTTGTGCCACACAATTGAGCATGAATGAACAAACAACTGAGAGCAGACACTTTCGTTTCCTCATATATTGGCAATTTCATGTGTTACCTTAAAAATCAGGTCAAGACCCTGTAGCAGAACGGTGGGATCCAGTTAGTATATCTATTCATCTCTACTGTAGTCTCAGTAGAAGACTGCATTGTGGAGCCATTCAGAAAGAAACAGGGAAATTACTCATCTAGATTGCCATATGGGAAATTTACCCTTGAATGTATTGCTCTTTCCTACGGACATATGCTTTTGTTCCCACTTAATTGTCCACTGTAGTTTCTGTCAACTTTAACTTTGTTTCACTCCTGTCCTTTTAATCTTTGCTCCTGTTCTGTCTCTTATTCCACTTTCTTCCTTTCCTTCTTTTTAGTTAAGTTCCCCAAACAACCTCCTACTCCCAAAGAACACAACTGACAATAACCACTGGTGACTTGGGAAGAAAAACCACCATCACTCCGAATGTGCTCCCCTTCCTCCTTCTTCCCCCAGCTTTATATGCTGAGCATGATGTCATATGGTGTGGAATGTCCCTTTGGTCAGCTGCTGTCAGCTGTCCTGGCTGTGTCCCCTCCCAACCTTTTGTGCACTCTCTGCCTTCTTGCTGACAGGTCAGTATGAGAAGCTGAAAAATCCTTGACTAGTTGTTATCAACATTATTCTCATGCTAAATCCAAAACACAGCACTATACCAGCTACTAGGAAGAAAATTAACTCTATCCTGGCCAACAACAGGACAGGGAGTCTTATTATGCTTTGATCTTGTTATGCCTTGGTAGCTATTTTTGCAGCAAGATGTCCAGAAGGCACTATGATAATGTCTGCATTATATGGAATGTTGACCTGAGGACACAGCTTTCAGTTTCTCCATTTTCAAACGGCTCCTCAGTTAGGCTTATGTTGTGTTATCATAAGGTATTTTCATCTCATTTAATACACTCTTTCTTCACATTCTACTCACATTCACTAAGCAATAATTATGCTGCTAATCATACAGTTGGAAAGAGCACAGGTACAGGAGCTTCTGTTGATATGTATTTACCATCAAACAATAATTAATTATGGGTAAGTAAATTAAATACTTTGCCATCATGAAGAGCAACAAGTGTTAGCAATATGCTGAGAGGTCATTGGGTAACTCAGTCAGGTAATGGTGTTGTCCTGGCTATATGGTAAAAAAGAGAATCTCTGGAGCACTGTAATTTTTATTTTAGTGTAACAGTGAAAGACAAAATGCAAATGAGAGGAATTATTATTCTGTGAACTTTCTTACCCTAAATTAAACATTGATCTCTGAACATCAACCAGAGCTGTATTAATGCAGAGGCAATCATTTTGATGGCAGAAAGCTAACAAGCAATCTCCTGTACCATACATCTATTTAGTATTACCCTCATCCTGCTACTGCTGAAAAATATTACCCAAAAAAAAAAAAAAAAAGTAAGGCTCAGTGACCTCTGTTGATGGTTTTTGCTTCTTGATGTGGTTAATAACCAATATATATGGGAGAACTGAGTAATTGACCAATACATTCAACTGATCTTCAATTCCATATGCATTAGAACTGAAAGAATAATTCCTTTCCTCATCTCTAAATTCTATAAAGATTTTTTTTGTTTCTTTGGAATTGTGCCCATAAATTTTGTCACAGAAAGAATAAAGGCAAAAATTCCCTGGAGCCAAATTGTTTCCCCCCAATCCAGAGTAAGATGGTATTTTTCTACTACCAAGTCTTACAATTATTTCCTGTTATCTCTAGTAGTTTCAGGTAGCTGTGCCTTCAATTAATTCAGTTTAATATTACCAGCAGACAGACTTTCCATTCTGTTACTGTAATTGATTCTGAACTTTGCAAACAGCTTTACAATCAGCTTTATAGTTTTTGGAGAAAGAAATAAGTCATGGGCATAAGATCACTTTATTTATGTTAGTTTGGATCTATTTTTGAGTGGCTAATTCATCTGAGTGTTGATATCAATTCAGGTGACAGCCTAGTTTTCCTTGAAGGAGATGGAGACAAGTCATGCTTTTCAGGCTTTTAGCTTTGTCACCGGATATGTGATTCCTTTAATGAATTTGCGGTTTTCTTCTGTCATTTTAAGAAGTTTATTTTGTGCAGAGGTGCTAATGTATTCAGCTTGGGCTTATATCCATAGGTTTTAAACGTCTCATCTGTATACTAAAAGAGAGCCTGAAGTGTCTTATACGGACATTTTAGAAGCAGGTTCATAGTTACTAGAATAACTTCAGCTTTAAAAATATATCTATTTAAGAAAAATAATTTTCATATTTTATGTGGAATTAAGTTTTTAGACCCCTAAAATAATAGGAAAGATTTGGCTGGGAAAGACTTGCAGAGGTCATCTCATTGAACCCTCATCCTCAAAGCTGCTTTCATCAGACCATCATTTTCATGTGCCCACTTGAGTCCTGAACACCTCCAAGTGTGGAGATTTCACAGCCTCTCTGGGCAACTTCTTCCAATGTTGACCATCCTCAAGGGAAAGGTTTTGTTTTGTTTCTTAAACATGCAGTCAGAATTTCCCATGTTCCAGCTTGTGTCCATTACCTCTTGTACTAGTTGCTATCATCAGATTACCTGAATAAAGAGTTGAAACAAATTGTGTTAATAATTTCTAATTATATTTTTTTCTGTTGTAAACTGAAATCCTTTTGTGTATTATGGCGACCACTAATGGTTGTTTCAGTTTCCTTAGGGTTCACAATATTCATTATCACAGGTTCCCAGAAAGAAAGAAAATATTAGGAATTTAAGTTGGTTTGACAATCTTGTAATTAGAATCCTTATGAATTCGTGAAAATGAAGGAAAAAAAAAGTAGAATGCTGACTGTAACTATTTTTCTTAACCAACGGTCTCTTAGTGTTCAGAAATATGGGATCTCAAAGATCTTTGTCTCTCTATGTCTTCCCTACTCCAGGTAGAAGAATCTGCTATAAAACACGTGAACCCTTGTGGCAGCTGGGAACTGCAGAGGGGCAGGCATGGGAGAACTGGCAAGCAAGGCTATATTGCCAAAACCTTTGCTTCACAGGAAGGTTCACATTTAACTTTTGCTCAATGTCTCAAATTTTTCCTCCTCCACAATACAAAGAACAGACATTACATATGGAACAGGGAAGAAGAAAATTGTGTCAACTGCAGATATAAATTTGGTGAATAATCATATCAGAAATTATATGAAATGACAGCATTTCTTCACAGATATGTAACTTTCATTTCAAGGCTGTACTGATGTGCAAATTTAATTCTACTTCCTTTATGTAGCACTTGGGAAAATGGTCTATAAGTAATTCTTGGAGCAGAGAATAAAGTTAGATCTCCCCATGCAAGGTTAGTACCTCACTGCTGAACTACGGAATCATGATCCCTCTTGCTTCCTTCTTTCAGTCCAGATCATGACTGATTTGATTTTATTTAGGTAGTGCTATATGTGTCTATGAGATAGTGGTAAATAACCCTCATTTACAGCTAGCTGGGGGCTCAGAACCTTCTTACAATTCACAGATTACACGGATGTGAACCTATTCTGTTAAAGAGCCTGGTTCAACCATATACTCAGAAAGGTTTTCTAATCAGCAACTCCTCCAGACAAGGAGACACTGTTCCTGGGGGGGTGAAGTGAAAGTGACTGTATATTGCCATGTTTCTTGGTGGCATTTATTAAAAATGAATTGGCAGGCCTCCAAAGAGAAAATGCAGTACTCAGTTGCAGTCTTTAATATTAATTCTAAATATTCAATGTTAATTAAGCATTGAACTATTCCTTCCTGAAAAGACAGACTCAACTTAGAGAATGTGCAGAAGCAAATGCTTGTGCACCGGGGGAAACCGTCTGATGGAAATATAGCATTTCTTCCTAAATTCCACCTGATTTATCTGCTACAAGCTGAATTTCTTATGCTGATTAAGGCTTAAAAGTCCAATGATTACTATGGCAGTGAAGGACATACTTTAAATGCACATGTGATTTATTTCAACCAAAACCTAGCAGTTTGGAACAATCTGAGGAGTGCACTTGTTAAAGAAAGAACAGTGCCAGAAAAAACACCATTTCTATTCCCAGCTACTCATCAAGCTTCAGATGTAGCAGCTTTCAAACTGATTAACTGGTAACACCCAGGTATGTTACTTACATGGAAATACGGGGGGAAAAAAAGGTTCCTGTTCCAATACAGTATTGATAGGAATAATGGCAGCTGTAGTCTAATCACTTTGTCAAATCCTAAAGTAATTCAATTTGCTCACTGTGTTAGTTCTCCCTGTCTTACAGTATCTCCATTAGGCAGACTGAAATATGGAATTGATTGATTCATATTAGGTCTGGTCCAGGCAGCAGGCAAAACACAAACAAGCAAAACATAGCTCAAGATCACTTTATCTGATTCTTGAAGTTTCACATACACGTGGGTAACTCTGTGCTACATTGGGAGCTATGCTGTGGACCTACTTTAAAAGAAGGCTAAGAAAAAGTATTCATGTGTGGTCTACAGTGGAGAGAAAATTCCTATTCCATAAAACCAGCTTCAGACCGTTAGGGTGTAAAAAGGGTTAAATAATTCTGTTGTATGTGTATTGAGGAGATGGGACCTGCAACAGATTAATTGAAGGTCTCATGAAGAGACAGGGAGTCAAACAAAACTGCAGAACAATAGCTGTATATTTTGACTGAGGTATTTAGTCTCTTTTGCACTGATTTTAGTTAAAAAAAAAAAAAAAAAGATTGCAGGACTTCAAGTTCCTGACGGGTAATCAATTGTTTGTTTCAGGTTTGTACCCAATAAGTACAATATGATCCTTGTTGAGGATGAACTTCTTCATTTTGCGTGCTTAGCTAAGATTGATTTGAAGATGAGGCAGGAAAATGTCAGCATATGTGGTTCCATCTGGGTATTTCGCTCCAATTTTCATATGTGGGTATGTGGCAACTATATTTACTTTTTAAGTGATGCAAGTGGTAAATTGTACTGTTGAAAAGATCACATTCATGAACAGAATGCTTATTGTCTCCTGTGATCTTTGTAGGTCAGAAAAAAATCATTCTGTTCCCATCTCCATTCGAAATATAGATATGCTGCAGATAGCTGTTAAAAGAACTAAATAAAAGAATGCACGGTTTAGGGCACTGGAGGTGGCAGAGAGATAAGACCTGGGGAAAAGAATGGAAAATAAACTTCTGACATTGTTTCGTTAGCCAAAAAAAATGGAATATCTTTCAGTTGTAGGTCTACTTAACAGAAATTACGGAAGAGCTAGCCAGTTCTAAGTTCTTCAGCATTTGAAAGGGAGAAATGAGTAGTTTTATCTGCAAGTATCTGTGTTGTAGTAACTACTGAGGTTTTTATGACTCTCTGAAACTCTGAAAACTGGCTGATCTTGCTTTTGTTTCTCACTAACCTGACAGAGTAGAGAAGACTTTGGATGTCAGGAAGTTATAATTACAAGCTGGTGACATTAGGTCATCAGTAGAGGCAGCAGAGAGGTCATCACTGGTCAATGCAGTGTCACTGCCATAACACTAAACATGGGTGGATGTGCCCAAGTGCCCTTTCAATACTGTTGGACTCAGTTTTATTGCTTAAGAAGTGCCTTCATCCATTACAATCCTTTCTTTCCTCTCCTGATGTTACTTAGCCAGGAAGAGATGAGGAAAACGACACAAATAATTGAAATGCTTACAGGAATCCAGACCTTTTCACTGTACAAACCCACATATAGCCCTGTATATGTTAGCTGAGAAAGCAACACTGCATCAGAAGAGTTAGGTACATCAGTAATGTTTTAAGCTCTAAGACTTGTTAACACTTTAGGGTCTACATTCAAACAATGACATGGCTGAGTCTTGACTGAGAAGGACGTTGTCAATAGGACATCACCCTACATTTAAGCTGTTTCCAGCTATTCTGTTAGGTGACTAGATTTATGAAATTCGCATATTATTTTTATAGTACTGACCTTTGTTCACAGGAGAAAACCAGAAGATCATATTGCTTGTTTTCAGCAGTGATTCTTCTTGATTCATACTGAAAGGTGACTTTCTTGACATTCCTGAATGATAGCATGAGGAGCATAGGCATATTTTATTGTGCTTTGGCAGGAGACAGATGGAGGCAGGATTTTCAGTCTCAAGTTGCTAGACATATCCCCCAGGCAGCTTCCAAACTACTGCAATGTTCTTGAATGCTAATACTTGCATTTTGACCACTGTTGGCAAACATGATCTGTCCAGCCTGTGACTCTGAGTCTGAAGAGGCAGATATGCTCCTCATGGAGAAGGAATAACCTTTAGCTTGAACCAGTATTGACTGAATCTGTGTTAGGATCTCAGGATCTGAAATAGGGCACTGTAGGTCTAAAAGCGGTATTATTTGTCACTTGTTATAATGAAATAACTAGGTTAGTAATTCAGCTATTGAACAGCAACTTAGACCGGAAGGGAGATCAATAAAAAACATAAAAATTACCAAGCCTTGCCAAAAATGTAATATCCATTGCAGCTGACCTGACCAATGCAGAGTGCTGCCTTCTTATTAATATCGATACTTGTGTTATCATCATGTAATTTAAAGATATTAAAACAGAGAACACCCTTTGGGCATGAGCCTCTGCAGAGCACTAATAGCTTAGATAAAAAGCCTGTACAATATCCATCTAAAAGAGTAGCTGAGGAGTAAAGTCTCGATGACTCTCTTAAAGGCAAGATAATACCTTAACACAAACCTGAGTTGCATGTCTTACATCTTTTCCACACTGACCACTAGTAAAGTTAAGTTAAACTTAAAAGAAAAAAAAAAAAGGACCCAAACTGGACAAAACAAGGAGGTTACATTTCCAGGCATTGATGCTGTTCTTTAACAGAAGCTTTCATTTCATGGCTTAATTTGTTATATTAGAAAGTTGTCCCATGTGAATCTCAAAGGTAAGAGAACTGATTCAACGAAAGACATTTCTTTTTGCCATCTGCAGAGATACAACTAACAATGACTCTACAGTGAAGATTGCGAGGAGTTACCTTTCATCTCATAAATAGTTCAAGCTGGTTTATGAAGCCAAACCAATGTTTGGACTGCATAGACTTGATTTTGCCTGTCTTTATAGCATGACTGGTTGATTTAAAAAACTGAGGATTTTAAAGATGTTTATACTCTTATACATTGGTATTAGTACTTGCCCGTACAAATTTTAGTTGCTGAATTACATACTGATATTAGTTCAATCAAGACTGTGATTTTTACTGATAACTTTTGTCAATAGCTGCTAATTCCTACTATAAACAGAATTAGGTGCTAATGTGGCTTATTCCTCGTGCATTAACTTTAGGTATTACATAAGTACTAGTTTCAGTATTATGGAAGATTGTTGGAATATTCTTATTTTTTATACAATTTTTAAGCCAAAGTGTAACAGCACACCTGAACGTTCTCTTTCCTCAGCAGGCCACATTTAAGACAATTATTTTCTTCCTGAGCTTGATAATCTTCAACATATTCCCTTTTGAGTATAAAAACCCTTCCTTTCTTTGACTAGAGACAAAAGTGTTTATGGCAAGGTAATTTATTTTTTCTAACCATTCTTTAAGCATTGAATATATATTGAAAAGTGCATGAAAAGCACAATTACACACAGCATTTCTACTGCCAAGATAGTTCCGTGTAAGACAACCAGAGAAGGCAGTCTTGGAAAACAAAAGGAATACTTAGAATCTCTAAAAATCCCCCCATCAGAAATATATCTTTAAAGTTTAATAACAAATTTATGTAACTTGCATCAGGAAAGTGAGGCAGAAAAAATCAGGGGATGGAAATGAGCTCAGTAGTGTAGGAGGGTTTGGAAAGTTGTGAAGTTATTTTTATTAGGAAAGTTAAAATACGTAACACAATGCGAATTAGAGGTCTGGGCAAGCAAAGGACTGGGAAGGCAAGAATTCAAATGGCAAAGTGTGATGAACTAGCTAAGATATGAAGCGGCAATGACATTTTTGCAGCTAAATTCATGATCAAACTGTTTGATGCATTGTTAAGGATTGTCAGTATTCCGTGGTTTTTTTCAGTCTAAAACCTACCTATGGCCTTTCCACTTAATTATTTGAGCCCATGCCCTTTCTTGCTTTTATTTCCTGCCTCAGAGAGTCAGGAAGGAAGCACAGAGTTGAATAATAGAAGACTTCAGCTCTGAATTCAGTATTCAGGGAGTTACGTGGTCTTTTTTGAGAAAATTCACATGAAAAGACTAAGAGCAGAAATCAAAGGTCCTTATATA
This sequence comes from Pampusana beccarii, assembly GCA_013399365.1. Taxonomy (NCBI): domain Eukaryota; kingdom Metazoa; phylum Chordata; class Aves; order Columbiformes; family Columbidae; genus Pampusana; species Pampusana beccarii. The sequence goes on from VWYH01004005.1 coordinate 800,353, forward strand.
CTTGATAGTTTCGTTTTCAGTTATTATTGACAACGGCAACATCCTTGGGGTATGGACACAGGCATTCTTCCAGAAACCCTTAAGCCCTGACTTCTTAGGAGGAGAGCACAGGCATTTGCAGAAAGGACCTAGACCTTCCCTCTCTTTGCTCTGTGCCTGAGAGATTCAAAAGGCTTTATCTTTCTCTTTTAACTGCTTCATCAAAGGTTTGGTTTTTTTTTTCAGAGACAAAATACCTGGAAATCATGAAGCAAGGGAAAAGAATTCTTCTCTCACCCCCACTCCTTCTTTCCTAGGAAAAGCAAAAATCTGCTGTGAAACTAAAATAGCCTTGTGAATGCACTTATTTATTAAAAGTAAACTCAATTATATCACTAGTTAGAAAATTGTTTAAAGCATATGCAGTTCTTCCTTGTATATTATTAGACAATGTTAGATAAAACACAGACAGGCTTACTCATATTTATCAAACAACTATAGATCTTTTGATTTTCAGAAATGGTAAATACAGATGATATTAGAGATGGAGACATTCTACCTATGAAGCATGTATGTACATTGGTTAACCAATGGCATTCCTCTAATTTTAAGAGACAAAACAATAGCTAGAAATGTAATATCAGAATAATTGACTTGTAAACAAAAGACTTTTTTTGTAGGTCTCAATTAAAATGTAACTGGGCAGCTAACAATGCAGATTTAGAATTTAATATGTTAGAGAGATGGACAATTAACAAGATATATGTTGGCATAGTGAATTTAAGAACTGAACTTTAATTTGGCGAAACAAACACAAGGACTGTAGCTTACTGTAAGTGCAAGTATATGAAACGAAGCAAAGTTATTTCCTGTGCTCGTTAATTAAAGAAAAGACACTGAAGGACTGACCAGCAACACTTATAATGCTATTATTAATACACACTGGTTCTTTTTTTTTTTCATTTTGAAGAATACTTAGGAATTAAAGTATAAATTGTTTAAAAGAATAAATTTTCACCTTTCTTAATGGTCATATTGGCTGACAGCAGAAAACTGCTAGAAAAGCAGATAGAGATCTTTTAGGCATAGCCTGTCGAAGAATCTATGAGTTGAGTAAAGGGGCCTTTAAAGGGATTTGGTAGTCAATGGGTCATCTGGGTGTGCATGCAGAACTGATCCCTTCTGTTCCACTCACCAGTGGGAAAGGGGAGTCTGCAGCAATACAGCTTGGAGATGACAAACTGTAAGCCAGGGCATCTTGATTGTCAGCCATAAGAACAAGACTGCAGCATGTTTCTCCATCAGATGAAAATAACAACCCTTTGATGTCACGGAATTGCCTGCTTCCCTGATATTTATAGACACGTTTCTTATTTAATATTTTAAGCCATAAATTATAAGGGGTGGAACACAGACACTCAGGACAACTCAGCAAAACAGAGGGTTTGCCGTCGGGCTTTTCCCCACTATGGGTCTGCAGGTCTGGGAGGAGGCACAGGGGCTGTGTCGGTCCTGCCAGGGCAGCCGCACCAGAAAACCCCCACTGCTGAGGCACAGATGCTGCTTGCAGCATAGTTGGGCTTCGTGTTTAGTTGGCTATGGGAGTCTGTCAGCCTGAAACAGAAAGAGCACGCTCAAATGTTCAGTGAAGGACAGAGGATGCACTTTGGGGAGGAAGCAGTGTTTTCTGCTCAGTTTTTGTCCTTGACTCGCTGTCCACCCCCTTTGTCCATGCTTACTGAAGATTTAGTAACCTTACAGCCATAGCTGGAAACACACTCTCAGGATTTCTGAGTAGGAGGGCCAGGAACCACAGTGCTAGCATCCTTTTGTGCTTCCGTGCTGAAGGCTGTCAAAGTGTTGTTGCTTTTCACTCAGGGAAACACCTTTCTGTTTTTCCTCTGCTATCTCTGCCTCTACTTTAACATCTCCCTAGTAAGAATTTGATTTTTAACCCAATTCTTATCAGAAGGCAGCTCATGACTGCCTATAGCTTCTGTTGACTATCAAAAATTATTTTAAATTTTTGGGCATGAACCTTTAAAATCATAGACATTCCATACATGTGTGCCTGGGCACTCTTGTTCATTCAAAAAGCTGGGAAAAATTCATTCACAAATAAAGCTCTGTCTCCTGTGTTCAGAGAACAGGAATTCAGTGATGTCAGGAAAACGCTGAGAGAAAATGTGGTTTTTAATAGCTCTGTCGATGACTGCATTGTAATAGAATTCACTTTCATCCTTGTAAACAAACATTAAATATATGCCTATGACAAAATGAAATGACAGAATAAAGCCAACCTCTATAAATGAGAAATGTGTTTCAGCTACAGGCAAAACCGAAAGAAAACTTTAATCAATATAATCACAAGGGATTCGACAGATGATAATCATAAAGCAGCAGAAAGAGGGTGGGGCTCATCCTTATATTTTTGTTGCTTCAGATTAGGTATGAAGCAGAAGACTGCACAATGATATAAAACAGTATCTTAGAGGCTGTTCCAAACATATTATATTTCTATTGTAAAATTAGATAGCATTTAGTTTCTCATGCTTATGAACTCCAAAGAACCCCCTCTTTCTCTAACAGGATTTAGATGTATTAGTCATAATCACTGCAAACTAAAGCCGTAGCTGGGCATCTGAGTAAAGAATGACCTGCTTTTGAGACATACTAAATGTCACCGAAATTCCTTTTCTTTTAAGAAGGAGTGAGGGTTGCTTAACAAATATGAAATTAATCATTTATATTTAGTGTTTAAGTGTGGATTATACTGTACCAAGCCACCTACAGCTGATTTCATGACCTTTTTCAGCCCCCATTGATGTAACATTGTGGTAAATCAACAGAGTCATGCTAGGGTAACTGAGGTCAGTATCACGATTGATTCAGACTTCAGTGCTATAGGGAAAATTGCTGTGGTGTATAATAATCAATATGGGACAGGGTTAAATTCATGCTTTGCTTGGTGTCAGGTTTTACTACATCTGCTTTAAATAACCTACGGCTCTGCATTGCGTAAGGGGACCTTCTGCATCGCTCCCCTGAAGTAGCAGCAAAACCTGGAGACAGATACAAGGCCTGGCAACAGCTGCTGTACTACTCACGTACGCTTTTTTTTTTTTTCCATAATGTATTTCCTTGGTCTTCATCACTGCGGTGCCTGAACATAGTGTGTCACAAGAATAAAGTAGGCAAGAAAATAGTAACTCAACCTGGGGAAGCAAGGCACGGGAGCACTGCCAGAAAGGCTGTCTCCTGCTCTGGGCTGTGCACAGCCCCACAGTATAGCCCGCCTCGCAGCGAAGTCAGTGTGCTTTGAGGAGGAAAGATTATTGGCAGAACTTCTCAGATTTAATTGCTATCAGCATCAAATATGTTGCAGAAAGATGGCGTGATTTCATAACTCAGGAGAGGTCTGAGAAGAAGAGGCGCTCCAAAATTAATGTGACTTTTTGCAGAGTGAGGCGTCACTAACCTGAGCAAGAGTGACAAGATTTCATCCTTAAAGACAGCCCAAGAGTAATGCAAACCAATTTTATGAAAATGTGTGTAGGAGTTATGTGGGAGAATATAAAATATTTTGATGAAGTGTAGTCATTTGTAGCTTGGGATCTAGCTGACATTGGAATAAGGATGCTTATGGATAAATGAATGTTAATAATTTTGATGAGTACTTGAATATTGTTGTAGTGACCCTACTACTCAATGTAATTTTTTAAAATAATGTTTTGATTTAAAAATTCCTTCTAAATTACGTCGAGTCTTTCTGCACCACCTTTTAACTTCTCTAAAAGGCATTTTAAAAGCACAGCTAGGTTACAAATAATTCGTAGGAAAGTCATATAGACCCAAGACAGAATTTATGAACCTTTTATAAGGTTTGGTCACACAGTTAAGATCCTCCCAGTCAACTACACCTGCAACAGATGGGCTCCACAGATGTGTATTTTCCTGATGTGCTCCTGAAACCTTGTTCCCTGGATACCCAAAGGTGTTTCAGTTTTGATGTGGTTGTGAATCTTTCCCTCATTCTCTCCACAGTGCAGGAAAGAAGCCGGGGTTCATGGAGTGAGAAACACCCAGCGGGATGACAGCCTTCAGGTTTCTTCTGGGTCCTGCTTACAGTATTTAAGAATGAAAAGGAACTAAGTGAATGATCAAGCATTGTTACTGGAGTCCATCTCTCCTCTTTCAAACAAATATCCAGCCAACAGCCTGATGCATTTTTCACACCCAAAGCAACCTGAATTTTTTGCAGTGTTAAGAGTTTCAACAGGTGAGGAAAGCAGCATGCCTCAAACCTCAGAGCAGCCTTTGGCCAAGGGGTAAAGACTACTTTCCAAGGACATGGATGTGCCCTTAAACCTTCTTAAGGCAGCTGAATCTGGATGTCCTCATTCTGGATTTAAAACTGTGCATTAGAAGGACAGAATTACCTCTTGCTTTTCCACTTTCTTTAAATAAACATTGCTCTGTGACTTTGTCTTGGGAGTAACATGGAGTGGGTTACACTCAAAGTGCTTAAGCCCAAAAGTGGGTTTGGATTTATTAAACACACATTTCATTGTTTCCTTTGTTAGTGGAGCACTGGCATCAGTAGATCCTTTTCTAAATCACTGAATTTATCATTTATCCAGAGTTCATAATTTTTCTCTGACAGCTGCAGAAAAAAGCAATATGGACTGGAGTCAACCCTGGTACATTTCCACAACTTATAAATATCATAATCCATATATAAACCAGACATCTATTCACCAAATAATTCAGGCATTCATTAGGAAAAAAAAAAAAAAAAAGAGTAAAATTAAAGTTTTCTGAAAGCAGGAATCTTCTGTCTCAAGTATCAAAGAAGATAAGTGAAGTCTCAGAAAATTCTGACAAATCCTTTCATGTCTCCATCTGTCAGTGTTGAACATTTTCTTCACTTTTAATAGTGGTGGCTCTAGTTAATTGAAAAAAAAAATCCAGGAAAGAACTGATGTCACTATTTTTAAAACTACTTATCCTGATTTTTCTCTTTGCCAGTTTCAGTTGGTGCTTTTATGTCCTCTATTAATAAACTAAATAATACACTTCCTTCCAGAAACAGAGCTTCAGTGTTTTTTTATGAAAACCCATCTCTTTCTTTTCACAGGAACTTTTGAGCTATAATAATTCTTCTAAACCTCTTTTTATACATTTTTGGGATAACTTGAGCAGAAAAACAGTCCTTTATATCATTTTTACTGATGGAAGAATTTCGAGTTGAATCCCTTTTGGATAGACTCTGGTCCATGTAACACAGTCATAGGCAGCTACACTATAAAACTCTGCAAACTGCTTTGTCCTGATTATTTGCAGTTTGCTGAGAGTTTCAATGGAAACACCATATTCCTCTGCTGAGTAGACAATTAACATCCTTGCCCTCCTAGGTCTTCATGCACAATTGTGTAAAAGCCCACAGAGAGGCTTGCACTGTAGCTCTCTTCCAGAGAGCAGAAAAAAAAAAAACCAAAAAAAAAAGTAAAAGCTTAGTGATGCTAGCTTCTCTTGGTTGAAGAAAAAAAAAAAAAAATCTTTTTATTTACTAAAGAACCCAAGGTTATAGCCTACCTTACTACTAGAAAGGATTTCTCAAAAGCACTCAGTTTGGCTGAATTGTCCTTCCAGTGGTAGGACACCAGGGACAACAAAGCTCAGTAAATATCAAAGCCCAAATCTTCAAAGGCTTTCTGGATTCCTAATAACATTCCAGAAACATAATTTTCCATGATGGATATAATTTTAAAGTTTACCTCCAGATTTCAGTCTCTGAAAATGTTGAGAAATTTCCTTCTGCCTTGAAAAGTAATGAAAAGCAACAAAAGCACCAGAAGATGAACTATAAATAGATGTCACATGTAGTGTTTCAGAAAATTTTTTGTTCAGATTATAAGCTCTTCTTAACACATATTTAAATAGCTTATTATCTGAGGCAGAGTGATTATGCCACAAGCCCAGGAAGCAGAATGCCTGAGGTTGATTTGTAATCTTCACCCATAACTGATATTTCCACTTGGACAAATAGTTTTAATCCTTTCTGGACTGGGACTTCTGTGGTGCTATAGTAACTCAGTTTTAACAGCACTACATCAGTAATCTGGAAACAGGTACGTAAGTACCAGATAAAAAAAGAAAGAAAGAAAAAATATCCCAATTACAAGAAAATGTAAGGAAAGAATAAAAAAGACCATGTACTTGGAAAAGCATAGTGACAGAATATCTTACAAAGAGGCGGAGTGGAATATAATATCACAACTAGCTCAAGAGAGACTGGCACAAATTTATCTTGATTTGTAGCACCTTCTGGCTCATCAGCCTGCACAGGTTCATTGGTCCTGCACTCAAACAGGTTCTATATGAACCCTTGTAATTCAAGATACCACAGGCAAGATCACATGTATGTTGAAAGATTGTCACAGCTGGCAGACAGTGAAAAATGTTAAATTTAAAAAGCTTACTAATTTTGCAGACAGCCTTGCATTGTGCTTATTTGGCTTGCATTACTGTTCTGCCGTGCAACAAGTGGCAGCACAATTAATCATGAGCATCACAGGGTAATTTGTTATGACAGGGAGCCATGTGTGCTCATTAAATACAGCTTCTTTTTTATTCCTTTATGTTATGTTCCTCCCTTTGTGATTCTTGTCAAGGAACTGGATTATACAACACTGTGAAGTATTTCCAGGACTACTAGAAGATGAGGGCTCACGGGTGGTGGTTCAAGGAGTTTTAGACCATCTATCCTTCTTAGCCTGCAGATGATGGAGGAGCCAGAGAAGCTGTATACTGTTATGTGAAATGTGGATTAAAACACCCAAACAGTCGTGATGGTCAAATTTGTGCTAGTTGTTAGTGCAGGTTCTGCTGTTGCCTGGTAGGCAGCCTGTGGTGACTCCAAGTTCAAGAAAGACCAGACCACCTCCATTTCCCTGCCACCTGCCAGAGGGGAGGTTAGCTTAGCAGATGATGTGTGGAATATGTGTACTGAATATGTAATTTCCCAAATCATTACCCTCCTGATCAGCCACTGGAATGATTAGAGTCGTTAATCAGATGGCTTCTCTGCCCTCTGTGACCAAATTTTGTGGCATTTTTTTCTTGCTGGCATTGCATTACTGAGATTTAAGGCTAATGCAAAGATTTTAGCTTGCGCTTTTTTCCTTATAACCTCTATAGCATAGCTCAGCTCATGCACTGATCCCCTTTAGCTATCTAATTGCTGACCTTATTTGCTAATTAGGCTAAGTCTATGTTAGGCATAAAGTGTAGCAATCTAAACACTCACCTCAAGCATCACAGTGCGAGCAGAAAAATAAGACACTTTAGCTACTTCACCCTTCTACATAAACGTAACTTTTGCAAGCTTTTACAGCATTGAAATTTGGACGGCTAAGATATGAGGGCTTATGCCAATAATAAAGACGAGATCTGTGATGCAGTTGCACTATATAAGCAAGTAATAGCATAGACTATTTCTAGTCATTTATTTCCTGGGTTCAACAAATGTGAAGATGCCTAAAAGGATGCATTGTTTATTTAATTTGCTTCTATTCGGTGGCATCTTTTCTATAAAAACTCAAAAGAACAGCCTAAAAGCTTGAATGAGCCAGTAATAAATTATTTCCTTTAAGGCTGTGAGGGACTAAACTGAGAAAGAGACAAATAATGCTGTCCAACATCCACTTTATGTCAAGGGGCTATAGAGAACACGGAGGTTTCCGACTAGTAATTCCTTACTCGTAATTTCTAGAAAACACTAGAATATTGCTAACTACATCTCACCATTTTTATTCACTCTGAGAAATTCTTATATTAATTACATATGGATAAACACATCTAAGGTAAAGCTTGAAAAAATATACCTACGGTGGAGTCATTTAAAATATGTACTGTTCTGTAAGAATTCATTTTTTAAACCATATTCAACATTGGAAATATCCTCCAGAGATAGGAGAATATTTCAAAATAGCAGACACTTCAAAACCATTTTTACACCTTATTATCCTGTACTTTGTGTGACAAGTGACAGAGATCTCTATTTTCCTCTCTCGGGCACATTTCCCTTATTATTTGTTCTTTCACCACTAGCTCACCTCCTCACAGCTTGTTTCAGCATTCGAAATGCCTGATAGAGGAGCTTCAAACATACATGATAAACGTAAAAAAAAAAAAAAAAAGAAGCGCCCACATCAAGCTGACAGACCAAAACCAAACGTCCTCTGATTGTTAATCTGTCCTTTTAAAAATACAGCTTCCACTAGTCTGAGACCTCTAATGAGTAATACCCAACCCTCTTCCAGTAACAGGATCAGCAGAGCAGAGCACAATACATCATGTTCTGCTGGGCCACCTGGGCAAGCCTCCTTCTACCAGACCACCCTCCTCTTGCCTGCCTGGCCTTTGGATATTGAAATTCTTGAGATTTTGACAGGCTCTGCAGTAAAATGCAATTGCAGGTGATCTGGAGAGCTCAGAGCATTATTAGTTGTAATTTTCCCCAGCTAAACAATTTCACTGTTGCCTGAAGGGAATGCTGTTAGGTTTTATCCTTTTTAAATCCTGCATGACTGCTGAAAGTGAGGAGAAAAAAAAAACAAAAAAAACCCAAACACCTGTATGTTTCAGTCCTGATGAGAATGCATTCACTCTCATTTGCTCTAAAGTCTCAGTGAGACATGTCATTCTGGACCTGGTAATTATCAGGTTAGTAAATATTAAATCGCCATCATACAGCCATTTTTTTCTCATAGTGATAGTGCAACCACCTCATGGAAGTATGTGGTTTTTTTCCCTCTGGCTAGCCTCTGACATCAATGCTGCTTATATTGCAGGAAAAGTCAGAGAAACAGGAAGATGCTCTTGAAATTCTCAAAGTGGATTTGTGTGTATTTATGTTGAAATGTTAATATTGTTAATATTACTAATAAATAAAATTAGTAATAAACAAATTATACTGGTTTTGTTTTTAAGACACTCCCTTAGACCTCCATTGCATTGTCTGTGCGTACATACAAATACACACAAAAGTCCACTACCAAGTTTTCTGTTGAGAGCATCATCAGCTGATAAGCATTAGAGCCGCCACTGTCTGAGGTCATCGGTATAAGGCTCTACATATTATTGCATCAGATAATCTATTGTTTAAAGGAGAAATCAGAATAGTAATATTTTTGGTGGTGTGATATCACTGTTGTATATATTGTATTGTATATATGTTTGCAGATTCATGGTCAGAGAATAGAAGTGTCAACTCATACTCTTTGAACAGCTGAAAAAATAATATCTGATTATCTAAAAATAAAAATTAAGCAAAGTGTGCCTTTGCAGTGAGTAGCACATCTATATTTGCAGATGTGTAAGTAGAAGGGGGAGAGACTTACTAACATCTTTCCTCTTGTTTGGGGTGTAACTCCCCATCATGTCTTTGACTAATCAAAGAGACGAATAACGGGATAGGAAGGAGGTATTTGGCTATGGTAATGATAAAAGAGGGAAACACCAGCAAATGCAGAAACAAAGCAATAGATTTTGATTTGTGCTGGCTGGAAAATAAAGTAACTTTTTTGGTTTTTAAATTGAGGCTTTTTTTTTTTTTTTTTTTTTTTTTCTAATTAAAACTGAAATATTTTCATTCTGTGTATGTGGAAAAGATGCCATTGCCATTTACCACCTGTTCTGCCTGGTTGCTTGGCTGTAGGAACACATGCCAGGCTTGCAAGAGACTTGGGCCAGAACATCCACAGCGTTGTCCTATGCCCCCAGTTTTTATTTTTAATTTATTTTTAACAGCTGGCGACACTGCACTTAATAAGCTTCCCTATTAAAACCACAAATCTTTACGAAGTAGGTACTTTGTGCAGGAAAACTAGATGAAGTAATATATAAATTTTTCAATAGTGTTTCAATAAAAGTCAGTGTCAAGCAGCCACTTTGGCTGGCAAGTAAGGAAAAAAACCACTGACAGGAGAATTACCGATATGTAAGTGCTGCCTGGTACGTATGACCCCTCATACCTTACTGATGGTTTTAGATGAACATCTACGCTTCACTTTCTAAAGACATGGAAGTAAAGAGATGCAAAGAGGTGCTGGCAGCACCTACCTTGATACTCCAAAGAATGTGGTTGTTAACAGGGAATTACTGACCAGAAGTTATCATTCCCTCTCTGCTTCCTGCTTTTTCAACAGCTTCCAGCAGCTTTTCTGCTGAAAAGCAGCTCTAAACTAATTAATTTACTACAGGCTCTTGTCCATAGTATCCAGAAGAAGGAGTCCATTAATGCTCTACCTTCATCACAAGGACTTCTTTACCCCAGGAAATAAAAAGTTCTTTTAGCTTGGGAAAATAGTTTTAGGTCTTCCTGATAAGCATGCATTGTCAAGTATTTTCTTTTCCTTTACATAATCTGTTCTCATAACATTTTGAAGACTGAGGTTATTGCTTGGTAAAACTCTTTTTTTTTGTGTACATAAAAATAAAACTATTCTTCTGAAGGGACCACTCCAAATGCAGTGTGTTGAGAGCTAACACTTAAACAGCAAAGCTGGGCTCTTGGGAACAACATATGAGCTAGAAGAACCTGTCATTTGAAGGATGGTTTGCTATCCCCAAATAAGTTGTATCAAAGGGTCTGCAGCTGATTACAGAGGAAAACTTTTTAAAGCTTTCATTTTTGTTTATTTGATATAACAGTAGCAAAACAATGTATTGCTGCACCACCATTGACCCTGGACCATTTGTAGCCACAGCAGAGGGCGCTCAATCAAACGGGCCAGCAACAGACTTGACTACTATAAACATGGAAGAACTTGGATTTCTTAGCAAAAAGAAAGATTACTTCCAACCACAGGATGCTGGATCTAGGTTGAATCCCAAAACAATAGAATCTCCCAAGAATGAACTCAAAACATCCACACAGGACTTAGAATTCTTGATGTTTTGGTGCATGGCTTTGAAATTAATGGAATTATAAAAGCCCTTATCCTACAAGATGCTCTGTGAAGTCTTAGTTGATAATTGGTAACATAAGGAAACAAGTTTCATCTCTGATAGCAAGGGAGAGGTTCCCTTTGCTTGATTATATAATAGCATTCAAGTTTTAACAGGGCAATAATTGGTGTTTGCTGAAAAAAAACACAGTCTCAGCTGAGATGCTGAGAAAATGTCAGCAAAATTAGTATGCCTGACAGTTTCATCAGCAACACCTGAAAAGGATTATTGGTGTGACATGTGTTTGGCTCTCTTCTTTAGCCAGATGCATTACGTTTGTTAAAATACTCTTTCTGGGATTAGCATGCATCGTTTTTTGGCTTCAACTGAGGACACGGGGCCATTTTGTACTCAAAAGTGTGTCCACTTTGTGGTGGTCCCATCTGAATTTAGAGGTGACAGAAAAAACTGAATTCAGCCATATAAGGGAGGAATGCTTTTGAGGAATGGAGCAAAGAAAGCTTTGCTCTCTTAGAAACACTGCTCTCTAGCATACAATTTAGCTTTTTTCATATGAAGGCTATAAACAGAAAAATCAGGTCTAAGCATCAAGCTGGCAAATACGCAGACCCATCCTGTGACCCCACCTACAGGACTATGGTGCCTCCAGGGTACACAGCCACTGTTACAGCTGGCAGCTGAGATAAGGGAATGGCTGCAAATGCTTTCTGGCCTAAGTGGGTTTTTTTGCTGGTTTTTGTTTTGGTTTTTTGTTTGTTTTTGTTTTTAACGGAGTCAACCATTTAGTACAGCATTTGTGCAGTTTGTGTACCTATCTTCCCCTCAGACTCAATGAATAATTAAAAAAAAAATCTTGCACAGGGTATAAAGTATTTGGAAACAAAATTGCCCTCGGAGAATTTTGTTATTAAGGACTTTTTTGTAGGAAAACGCTGGAAGCTCCTGGTGGTCAGACTACTCTTATGCTGTGTACTTGCTGCCATCTCAGCTTCTAACCTCCAGCCAGTAAATTAGATATTAGAGTTGAAGTCATATATAAAGATATACGGTTAATGAAGTTCTTCATCCTTCAACATCAATAATGCTATCCAGCTATGTAATCTTATGTCTTTTATTGCTCACCAGGCTTTCTTTGATGGCCATAGATATAGGTAACAAAACATTTAAGAGGAAACTGGTATTAATTTGTTTTGCACAACTACTCAGTAAACAGTTTTTATCTATCAATATGCTCTGCTTCAGTTCTTAATTCAATTTATTAAAATGAAGCCCTTAACAGGAAACTTATGAGTTATTAACACAAATTGTTTATAGCAATGTTAGATTTACTTTGGTAGGATGCTTTCCAAACCCTGAACTTGATTGAAAGACCTATATGGCAATTAATATTCCTAACATGTTCTTTGTAATGCATAACCTGCCTCAATTACATTACCCATTACTAATTATCATTAATTATGATGTGAGATTAAAGATTACTTGTGTAAAGGAAATAGACATTAAAAAAAAATGTATGTTTTTATTACCTGTTCTTCAGAGACCACTGAGAATTGATTAGGCCATGCATTTTCACACCATCCTTTCACAGGAAGTAGAGTTTTAGATGCTATTCCAACTTAAGGTAGTTCAGTTATACATTTTATCTATTGATTCCACTCTGAAGTTTGTAACTAAAAAAAAAAGAACTTTCACTGCAATTATCTTTACGCAGGAAAGTACAAATCTGCTTCAATACCGATTTACTTTCCTGTTCTTGACATCAAAAGGATTTTTAAGTTTGAAAGTGGATTTTAACATTTTCCAGAGACAGTAAAGAAATGCTTATTGATAAAATGATAAGCAGAAGCTTCTCTTTTACCCAGATGTTTTGTCAGGAGGGGATGGAGTTTTCTAAATAGTCCCAACTGTAAGGTGTGACATCCACACTGCACAACAGGAGGGCTCCTCTGCCCTCAGAAATGGCAGGTTTTAAATAATGAAGCCTGGCAGAAGGGCACTCAGAAAGAGGGCAGAATATAATGCACAGCCGGCATAAGTCTAATTTTCAGAGTGGTTTACACAGGAAGACAAGCTGAACATAGGATTACTGATAGATTATTTCCACACTGACTTCACTTATTAACAATATACCTGAATATTACACTACTTTGCCTATGCAGTTAATAGGAAACTTCCTTTCGATGTTTTAAAGGGCTCTTCAGAAAGGTATACACTAATACTCTCGTATTTTCTTCAAATGCTTTTGAAAGCATTACTTTCTGCTCTTACAGCAACGATGTGGCACAGCAGAATTTAGACACAGGGTAAATCATGAAGTCTGGTGAGTTTCTGGATGCTTAACAGGCCAATGACCTGGACAGTAAAGCTCTCAGAGTACTTTCTGTAAAAAAATAAGAACTTGCAGTGGGTTTTTTGTGTGTGTGCGCGTGTCCATGAATAGCATATTGTGCATAGGTGTGTTTTGCTCTTCAGCTCAGAGTCTGGTATGACAGAAGTATCATACATTCTTTTCTAATAGGTAGCATAGAGTTAGACATGCAAGCACATAATGATTATTTTTACCATGAAAAAATTTAGACGTAAGTAGCTTGAAAAGCATGAGAAATTCTTTAGAATGAATTGAAATATCTGAATTTTCTAGTGACAAAATATACAGATATGTGCAGATATAAACTAATCAAGTTTTCCATAAATTAGAGATTTTTGCTAGGTGAATTTTGCAAGAAAAAAAAAATTCATGTAAAATAAAGCTGACAAGAGTTGATGAATTCTGCCATAAGTTTTTTTAGGTCTTTAGTATAGCTGGACTCTTCCAACTCAAAAAAAACCAGGGTTGATAATTACATTTGAAAATTTATCATTTGAATTTTAATCCTTTGAATTCTTGAAACTTTTTTCTCTTTTAAACACAGGCAGTACTTCATTGAAGCAGTAATTGATTTCCAATCTTGCATCAAGATCTACTCTGAAGCACACGTTACTGAATCCTGCAATAGTATTGGGAACATTGACAACTTAAACATGATGCAGGATTTATTATTGATCTGAAGAGATTTGGAATTATTAATAGTGCTATAATATTAATCGGGGATTTGTACAGAAACAATTCATATGCTCAGTAAACTATTATACAGGCCACCCAAGCATCAGAATAGTGAATGTGCCATTTCCTTGGTAACAATATTCCCATTTGCAGTCACTGAATCTTCCAAAAGAGCCATATTACACTGTTCCATCAGCCAAATATAGTGTAAATGCACTTAGGAACACTTAGGGCTTATTGGTTAAAACAAACCAGAATTACATCTCCTGGCACTGTTTAAAAATCTAATACAGAACTTAAACCTAGAAATGTCTTGAAACCACAGGTGCATCTAATAATTATAGATAATGATATCAGCACTTCCAGACAGAGTGTACCTTATTTTGAATGATGCTTCAAGTAAGTGACTGGTCCATTTATACCAGTAAGAACTAGACAGTTATATCTGAGGACAGTTCAGGGCTGAATTGCCAATAGAAGCTGAAGCAGTTGGGAAAAATGGTTATAACAGTTATCTACCCTAGAACCACAGGGGACATAAGTTTGGACCCGCCTCCAAGCCTGTTAACCTGGGCTTCCAATTACAACACGACCTGATCTGCCTTCGCTTTTTCCTATACCTGTCTCTAGACAGATTGGTGGGACAAATGAGTAAAATCAGTGTTAAAACTGGTTATAAAACTGAAATTCTGAACAAGATGCACAAATCCTGTGCTTGGAAAATGGAAATAAGCCTGTTAAACTAGCTTTACTGCTAATTGTTTGTATTTATGACATGAGTCAGTTATAAGAAAGAATGCTGGAAGCAATCGCATGCAGAGAAAGACATTTTCACTTCATACTTGAAACTCTGGATCAACTTGTGTTTAAGCTAGGGGTAAAATTTGGTTTTAGTAAAACTAGAAGCCAAGTCTTAAAATTGTCTAAGGTTTGGGGGATTCTGTGGATTTGCGCCTCCCTAGGGGAGCAGAGAGTTTCTTTGTAGATAAACATTTAAGACATTCACCCACTGCCTATTAGGTCAGTTATCATATCTCTGTGTCCACTTTGTCAATGCTGGCCTGGGATATAAAGGAGAAGAATGGAACCCAGCAACCCTAGCAAGGATGCTAGTTTCCAAAACTGGGTAAACACAGCTGAGTCATCGTTAAAGTTGATACAAATCTCATTAATAAAAGTAGAAGTTGGAACAGCATTTATTCCTTGAAACACGAGATATTACAACTGTAAGCAATAAGTTATTTTCTATAACTATGGGTGTTTTCACTGTATTTTTATATAGCTTTTATCACTCCAGTCACTTGGCCTTTAAACAACAACTACTACAACACATTTTTCACTGGGGGTTGTATACTGACTCACCTTAGGTTGTTGTGAGTAATCACCCCGGCCTTTTGTGGTTCAACACTGTTCAACAGGTGAACGTAGTTCTTTGGCATGGTACCTCTCTAATCATTAAAGCAGGATGAAAACTTTGATTAATTTTTTTTTTTTAAAAAGATAATCTTATTTTAAACAAGCTGATAGATATTTAAAAAATTAAATAAAAATCATCGCTTGTTAAGGAATTAGGGATTACTCCTGCAGAATGCTTTTGTCTTCAGTATTCCTCATGGACAAGACTAGGTTCTTAGGTATAATAACATTGTTAAAAGTGTCTGGGAGTATGCATATGTTGAAATAGCTCTATAGTTCTCAAAGTACTGTTTTTATAATTTGGACAGAAGAAACACTTGCCCTTTTCAGAATTAAGTGATGAAAACATTTAAGAAAGGTTAATCATCTAAGTGCAAAAAGGAAGCTATTTCAAATTCTAATCTGAATTAATTTGTAATTCAAATACTTTAAGAAAACACTTGTGTCAGTAGATTGTAATTTTACCAGCATGGTATGTAATCAAATGTTTATTCAATGGCACAGTTAATTATCCCCCAAAATCAAAACCAGACAATCTGGGCTGCAGTTGTCAGAAGCATCGGCATTAGCAACAACTAACATTAAGAGCTAGAACCAGAGAGATTCAGCTAGATATATTCTGCGCTCACCCATTAAAGGTGTGCTGTTGTGCAGGAAGAAAATATATAATTCACTGGGTAGATAAAGAGCAAGAATAGAACAGCACTGGAGCTCTTGCTAATGGCCAACACACTGTGCTGAAAGGAAGGCAGACAGGAAGCGATAAAGTTTGGAGAAAAGGATTGGTAGTGGAGGTAAAAACTGAACATTCACATAATAAAACTAAACCTAGTATTCCAGGGCTAAGCATTTTGCTTTTTCAGTTGTAATGTAAATGCAGAAGTACAGGCCATCATGTCTAAGGGAGAAAACCAGCCATGGCAAGCTTATGATCCAAGTGGTTGTGGATCCAAGAATATACCTGTGTCTTGAAGCCTGAATGTAGCTACCAACTGCAGCACTTCGGTGCCAATACACCCCTGCATCCTGCATTTCCTACAAGGCAGCTCTAGACAACCCACTCCCCCCGTTTTCTCTGCAGGCAGCGTACCTTCCCAGCACTGGATTCCCACTCTATCCCAGGTATTCCAAACACTTTTTGTGTACAAGTACATTATAGAACAATTAGTAGACCTCAACATTTCATAGCTACCTTCCTACTGAAAAATTTAGTAAGGTTTATTCCTTTTATTCAGAACTCTGTTGTGCCACTTCCAGTGTCAAGTGCCAGTAAAATCGAAGTGACTCGTAATTGTATTTGAAAGCAGGCAATGAAACTCCTGTGCAGTGCATGTCTGCCAGCAACCCTGGCTGGCCTCAACCCTCCTTACAATGATCTCCTTTTTTCTAAGTAGGAGAGAATAAGTGTTACCAAGCAGGCTTTATGTCACCTCCATAGAAAGGGTCAGTGCAGCCAGAGAGTCTGAAGCCATTTCACTCTGAGACTGTTGACAAGAACTCAGTGCTGCTGGATAATGCCTTGGACCACAGTATATGCATTCATGCACATATGGGAATTCTTCAGTATCCACACATCTGCTCTTTGAAAACTAACATACTATAAGGCCTCAAAGGCAGTATTAGGGTTAAATGATGGCAGTAAAACCTCAGACAACTGGTCAGTGCCCAAACTCAGCAGCAGGAAGGGTTTGGTGCAAAGGAACAGATTCTTTCCAAGAACAGCCTTGGCATTCAGCATCTCCCAGGATCTCCACTGAGCACCACTTAGGTGTTTTGATTTAGGCAGAGCATTTCTAGTTCTTACAGAGCAAGGGAAAACACTGCAGACATTTTACTGGAAAATATTTTTTTGTGTGAAATTTACCATACAAATTGAATTCATAGGGCAACAATAAAATAGCTGAAGTGACATCTTGCTGTTCTCAAAGGAAAGTTTGTTCATTATGTAAGGAGATTATCTATAACACTTTGGAAGAAAACCAAGGAGGATTAAAAATGAGAGATCAATCAGTAAAAGCAGGACTGACTACTTGGAAAACATATTGGTATTATATGTATGTCAGTTAACATTCAGAGTTTAACTTGGCACTGGGGCTTTCACACAAAAGCTTGGATCCGTCTTATCTCTCCCCTCCTAGATGTGTGAGAGACAGAGTGTTAAGTTTCTTCAGTCTCAAAACCTCTTAAGTTACTCAGCCATATCCAATGTTTTAATTAAAATGTTCATGGCATCTTTTCCAGCACTGCAATTTATTTCCTACTAGCAGAAATTAATTTAAAATAATCTCTACAAAGGAAGATAGCAAAATCTGCTAAACAACACCCAGAGTAAAGCCCCAAAATTTGCTTTGAGTTCTTTTATTTTTCACTCTTTCACTCTTGGCTTTTCAAGAAAGTCTAAAACTAGCTGGCTCTTGTGATTGAATGTAAATAATCTGCATCCAGACATTTGTCAAACCATCATCTGAACACAGCACGTGCAGGTCTGAGAAACATACTGTGGATAGAGCGAAGGACGGGTACAAGAGAATTACAAAGATAAAGAAAACCTAAAGACAAACATATATATGTTAAGGAAAGACCAATTGTGTCAATGCAATATAAACAAATGTATTTTCTCCAGCAAATGCTTACATGCAACTTTCTTTGTATCTGGAACTAAGGAATAGAACTTGCACCAAAAAAAAAAAAAANTCTCAACAGCCCTTATAGGTTTGAAAACAAAGAATGGCATGGAAATGAGAGTACCCATTATACCAGTTGCATCCTAAATTGTATATAGCCAATATGCCAAATAAGAGACTGTTAAAGCAAACTGGGATGGCAAAGACCATAGAGCAAAATGTATTTTCACTAATCATTGCTTGAATCATTTTAAATTATTCATGTACACCGAAGATAAATTGCTTCAAACTAATCTATGAGCAGAAGGCTAAATAGATCAGTAAACTTTAATGGAAATAATTTAACCAAAAAAATTCCTTCAATCTGTATAGCAAAAGGTTTGTTTAAATGCATCAGTAAATGCAAGGAGAGTGTTTCCCTTAATGGGATCAATTGCTGGAGCTGGGGGTTTATGTTGGTCAGAGACACACACTCAGTGCACTTGGACCAGCAAGTGTCCATTCTTTACACTTACTATAATACCAATTCAATCCCTCACAATGCACCTGCTGAGCAGTCCAGCTTTGGAAAAACCCTTTATCACACATCTGCTTTGCCACAAATGGCCTCTTCACTGCAGCTCAAACAGATCAAAAATTAAGTGTAGTCATTTGGGTGGTAACAGCAGTACACCTTCCCACCACATCCTGAGTCACACAGCATATGCTTCATGCTTGTTCTCATATTTGAATGGATTTACACCTATGTACTTAGAGGTTAAAGAACTGTGTTTTAATAAATGTGCCAGCCAGTAACGATTTGAAACATTCCATCTGCCATCACCACTGTGATTGCCTCCTGTTTTTCATACCCATCAGAAACACCTTCCTGAAGGATGTCTTAATCGTGTCTCAGCTTTCAACTTCCAATTCCATGTTCTGTTAGCTTGTCTTGGATGCAAATTCTTATCAAAACACAGATACTTCAGTGTACTTGATGGGTCTGCTCAGCTGTGGATGAGCCACAGTTCTCAAGAGCCCTGCTGTTAAAGGATTGAACTGAGCTTGACAGTGGTTTTAGAGCAACAATTTCTAACCTTTTGCTGTCTCCTTACCCCTTGCTTTCCTTAAAGCTCAACTTCCCCAAAGAAACTATATTTTTAGAGCAAAGTAACTGTTAAGAAAGACAGGGGATTGGAAGCTGCAGAGCTTCAGAGAGGTCTGCAGAATCCAGCTCTGCAAGTATCCTCATCGCAGGCATCACCTTTCACATCTCCCACTGTTTCTGATCTTTCAACCTGGAAGATCTGTGTCCAAGTGGGAGGAGATGGAGAAAGGTGGTTCATTTGTCATGCACATTTAAACCTTTAGCTACTTAATGCTACACACATCTGTGCTCTAGAAACTGGGCAAGCGCACCACTTTGAAAACCACTAAGGACACAAGTTACTTTTGTTTATTAAACTGAATTTCTGCCAAATTCATGCCTACGATCTGAAGGATAGAATTTTATCATTTTGTCAATACTCTCATAGTCCTTGGTGGTGTTATATGTTTTTTGTATATACTGTACATTACAGATAAATATGTCTGTGCTGATTTTTCTCTAGAGATTGGAAGAACAATTCCTGAAAACTATTGGCTTAAAACCAAAGAAAATACTTCAGCTGAAGCTACCATACAACGCTAACTCCTCTTTCAGGGATGCCTCAGTCACGTGTTTCCTCAGGTCAACACTAAAGAGATAATTAATATAGTCAAATAATTCAGTCAATCAAATGAGTTTGCTTGTGAAGAATAGGGCTTTGTTTACAAAGGAATGAGAAATTAATTGCCTTTTTTAGAAATTTTGCAAGCATTTTTTTAAAAAATGCTTCTGAAGTGCTGCACTTTAGGAAGTCATTTCCTAAGGGAAAGCCGTTTCGCATAGCAACAAAGAAGTGGAACACAATATGAAACACCTTATCTAATACTAGCCATGGAAAGTACAGTGGAAAAACAAAAGAAAATAAAAAACCCAACAAAACAAAACCAGCTCAAACATTGCTTAGCATGTTATATTTGGAAACATTTTTGTGAAGTATGCAGGCAATATGGGGTGGTACAGCAACGAAGAATGATAAGCCATACTTCTCATTAGGTTTCTTCCCTACATTAGAAGCAATGGTTTATCATTTCAACAATTTTTTTTTTTTCAGATAAACCTCAAATGATGTTTATTGTTTGCATTATTTAAAACTTGTTTCTAAGAATTGTCTAAAAAAAGTCCAGTAAACAAGAAAGAATGAAAACATACTTATTTGCGAAGATACTACGAGAAAAAAGTGAAGATTTGTTCATAAGAAACAGTATATGGAAATAACCACTATATTTGTGCTTTTGCTCCACAATCATCTTAAGCATATCTATTCTGTTCTTTTCCCCCCTTTTGTAATTGTTTATAATATATATTTATGCATTTCACTCCCATAATTTAGCTTTAACACAAATCCCAAGACACAACTTACCTTAACTTCTCCATGAAATCTACTTTATTACCCAACATATAAATAATTCACCACATCAATATTTTCCTGCTAGTAATAAAATGTGTATACATCAATTGATCTCTCTTTTATGCTAGTAATATTTCTCATGTCAATCTACATGCACTTAGAAAAATGTAAATCCAATATGATCATGTTTTATTGAAGAGTTTGGAGATTCCTGGTAATCCCAGAAGTCTGCTTCTCAACTGCTAAAACAGCATTGAGTGAAAACATGAAAGTCTTCCTTGTCTATAGTTTCTACATACGTTATTTGTATATTCAAAGCATAATAAGTTTCCTTGAAAAAAAAAAGGCAAAAAAGATGAGTCAAGCAGAAAAGAAGCATTATATTAAATTATGTGACTGGCCTGAAGTAGTTAAGACTGTGATCATAAAGGACATTTTTAGCATCTGCAATGTCTAAAAATAATGATAGCCTTACAATGATAAGTCTTAAAGGAATCTCATAACCCTTTAAAATGGTGAAATTATATTTCTGTTGACTATTACATGTTTACCTTATGAGAGAGCTGCCATTACCTAAAATATCTGAAGAATAGGCTGCTCATAGAAGTTGTGGATGCCCCACCCTTGGGATTGTTCAAGACCTTATGGGATAGGGCTTTGAGCAACCTGGCTAGTGTATGGGAAGGCATCCTTGCCCATGGCAGGGGAGTTGGAATTAGATGATCTTTAAGGTCCCTTCCAACCCAAACAATTCTAGGATTCTAGAATACAATCAGTAGTTTTTAGCCTTGGAGATAATTTTGGCTTGCAGATTATGATCTAAAATATCCAGCGAAAGGAGAAGACTGTGGTGACAGCTATAATTATGAGGCTGACCTCGTGTAGACTTCGTTATTAGATATTTCCCAGAACCAAGAGGAAAAGTAATAGGTGAGCTGTGCACATAGTAAAAATATTTCATCAGCATCCGTCAGCGAAAACATAGAAAGATAAAGGTTTTCATTTGTAAAGACTGGCCATCGTCCAAGCAAACGATTCCACCTCCAATCTGCTGTTGTCCAAAGCATATATTTCATTGATCCAAGTTAATGAAAAGCACAGCATATATCAGAGTCAAACGTTATATGGGAAAAAAAAAAATATGCCAATCTATTCCAAAAATCAAACTTGAACCTAAGCCCAAACCTATGAATATTTTTTTACAGAGACTCCAGTGAGCTGCTGCTTAGCAGCTGCTGACAAAATTGAAATAATTCATGCAGTGTTTTTGGAGCACAGCTCTCCTTTAGAGTAGCTTTCATATAGCATGGTAGAAATGGGAACTACCCTAAAGTCTTGTCTTGACAGATCTGTAGCTTGGTAGAGCCCTCAAGACACTGCATCGTTAAAATTGTGAGTGTTTCCTGAAGCACTCACCCCACTTTTGGTCACCTTCTGCCTTCTGGAATCCAAAGCCTCCTGGTAAACACCCAAGCCTCATATATAATGTATAGATCAAGTAAGAGTGACATAAAAAGACCAGCAGAAACCTACACCAATAGCAAATGTTAAAAGGAAACTAAGGAGGTATTTTTAGCTACTTCTTTCCCTTGGGACTTGAAACATGACTTTGCACTTCATTTGTACCCAGCTGGAATATGATTACCACTTCAGCAGACAAGAGGGCACAATTTACAGATCTTCTTCACTGCACTTCTGAATTGCTGCCTGGTTGAGTCAGAGAACTGGGGAGGTTTAACCAATTCTCTAATAGGATTCACATTTTCTCCTACATTTTCTGCTACACCCACAGTAGCTTAGAAGTAGTGAAGAATTTGTCTGGTTTTAAGATGGTATTTGTCACCCTTTAAAGAAGCAGTACCCTTTCTGGAAGTTCAGGCTAAAGTCATAATCCATGTAACTTTCTTAACGTTTTTGAAGAATTAACATTCTGCATAGAAGCTTGATGAATTAATTTGAAAAGCTCTCCCTTGGGCACATACAACAGACTTTGTCCAACATTTCTTTAAAAAAGATGCTTCAATATTTTTCAATACAAAGCAGTAGATGACATAAAAAAACTTATTACTATTTTCATTATTCATTTGTAGCAGAATGCCTCTTGTGCAGTGCAGGGAGCTAAACTGTGCATTTCCATCATTTTAAATATCAAAAACCCTGCACACAATTACTCTTCCAATCCTATTATCATTACTAATGTGAATTCACCAGTGGATGTCTACGGATAGCTATTTCGGCATCAAATTGAAATTTGATAACTTTACCTCACAATAATACGAATGGGTAATTCTAGAGAATATAACACAAGGAAAACATGATGAAAAATATGATTGATGGTCTTTATAAAGTATTGCTCTCCATTTGCACCTCCCAAACATCTCAAAATTGACACTTTATACATCAGTGCTTGTAACAGCACATGCAATGTAATAAAATGTCCTAACTAAATGCAATCCCAGTATAACATGTGGTTTTGGTTTGTCCTTTGCTGTCTCCAGAGTTGTTCTCTGCTTGATCTCAGCCCAAAGGTGACTTTCTCACAGGAAGCTTGGAAGAGAGAATCCACTCACCTTGACACAGGCTGGGCTTTTGCTCCTTAGGGTATGCAGCATTCAGGCTGGGTGCTAAAAGACAGGTTTGTTGATAGCCCTGTGCACAACAAGGTGATAGTCCACATCCAGCCAGGTGCAGCACAAAAAACAAAGATATGTGATGGGTACAATGTCCAGCCAGGAAGGCTGCAGAGCTGGAGACAAGCGCACTTATACCATGGCTCAAGAAGGGGAAAAAAAAGCAGTCCTGAGCTTAAATGGTGCCCCGGGCCTATGGGCAGAGGGTGTGTGGGTCCCAGGTGAGGCTGCTCAGGGTAATTAGAGTCTCTTAGTACCCTTTAGGCCCTGCTATTGCTGGTGAGTATCTTGGTCATCTTGCCTGCAGGCTTTTCCTGAGCTTTTTTCCCATTTCTAAGAAAATAAGTGAGGATTTGCCTGAAATCAGAATGTGCAAAGCACTAAGCCAGAAATTTTACTTCAGAGGTAGATACTTTTTTCTAGTTGCCTGCCTGAATATCTCACCTTCTTCAGCTGTCAGTCACCCACTACCACAACAGATGGCATCCAAGTGGCAGTCACTGTTGACAGGTAAGACCTTCTGATTGATTATTTGATCTCTGCACGTGGCTGTAGCTGGTGCTCACTCCTAGTCTTCAGGTGCACCAGTTGTCTTTTATAGACTTACACTTGCAACACTCATTTGAAACAAAGAAATGCTACTAATACCTGGGGAAAGTTTAGGCAGGTTTGTTATCCACATAGCGTCCTACAGTATCTCTGTGGCAGGAAAGGGATGTGATAGTGTTGTTTCCCAAGCAGTAGATCAAGATCCTCAGAAATAAGTCATCTCCTTATTACATTGGGATATTTTGTTATTTATGGCTGTAAGATGAAGCCGGTGTAAGTCTGGGTCATTGTACTTCATTTTTTTGTTTGATTGAAGCTACAGCATTTTAGCTTTGACTGAAAATGATCTGGGAAAATTATGGCAGGTTTTTTACATTTCTGTCATGGGAGATTCACAGATGAGCTTCAAAAATGTAAAGGAATGAATTTATGTGTCTGAAGTTCAGATGTGAATGCTTTCCATGCCCTTTACAGAAACATCATCTTGGTTACTGCTCGAAATTCCGAAGTTAGCCTTTTAAGGAAGGAGGATTATCAAAATATATGAAAGTATACCAAGAAAAAAACTAAATTATTCCTTTCTAACTATTTTTGGAGAACATGGTTAACATTTCACTGCCTGAGGTTTTTTTATCTGTGCTTCAAGAAAAATGAACCTTGCACGTAGTATCTGCATCTTTCCCTTGACCACCAGAGCGTGGTGGAGAGAAGTGAAAGGAACTGACAGTTTTGGTATTTCTTTTACTAAATAAAATAGGAGAAAACTGGAAATTTCTGGCACTTCCTTTGTACTAGCAAATTCTTGGTAACAGGCACAAGTTATTACACCCATATAGCAAACTATGAGGAAGACCCTGCTTGAGGGTAATCAGTCCTCACTCAGGTGCTTGGACGGTAGGTAGAGTCTTATGTTTTATGATAATGCTAGGGGCCCCTGTGCATAAGACATTCACATGGTTGTTTATACGGTCCGGTTTCAAAGAAAAATTACTCTCCATCTTTCAGTACAAATCAAATTTATCGCGGTTGGCTTTGGAGATGGAGAAGTGTGTGTACAACTATAGTACATGTCACATAAATACTGCTCTGCTGAAGGGCGTTAGCTTTGCAACACCCCTGCAACCTACTTGGCTGGTATAGTGCTTGTTTCCCTCATCTAAGTTACTGTGAGCCAATGTGGAGATGTATTTTGTGGTTATGATATTCATGCTCTGGGTTTGGGTTGGAAAGCAGATTAGTGAGATTTCTGTTTCACCTTCCATTATATGTCTGTCCTCCTCTAATAATTTTTTAATATATTAGCCAATTTCAGCCAAATCTGACAAAGAAGTAGAGGTCTCAACAGGATTCTGTTCCTGATCTACCAGGGAGGGAAAAAAAAAAAAAAAAAGTCATTTTCATTCAGATATCAGCCAGCTGATTAAAAACATCCTGCCTACCCACTGTGAATAATTCTAACCCAACCTCAGCACTGCCCAGGGAAAGATAAATAAGGAACAGGAGAGGAAGCAGAGGATCCTGGGAAGAGGTTTAGAAAAGGTGACAAAAGGTATCAGAAGGTGACCTAAGATTGTTTTTTAAAGTGTGAGGAAAGTGATGAATCACAAATCTGCTGGAAATGCAACTTCATTAGTTGCCCCACTCACAAAACAGCTTGTTTTCCATGGAATGACTTACAAAATATTCTCATCACAATTATGAATTAAATTCCAATTAACTGCTGGAAAAAAATGTCCTTTCATACAGTGTAGACATATGAAGATAATTTTATTGAGACTGATTAGCTTGTGGTGGAAATGCAAGGGAATTTAATACTTGTATTCATTCGTGCAGCTGCAATGATATATGTGTTTTTTCTAAGTTCGTGATAACCATTCTTTCTATTAGTATCTTCCCTTGTAAAGATGGATGGCGAGTCACAATGACTAATCCTACCTCTCTTACTCATTGCAAATGAGAATTGCAGTCAGTTAACTGCTGTAACCTTGTTGTGACAAGAATTGTCACTCAGAGATGTGCAGATCCTTCTGGATACAGTGATTCAAACATAGTCTGCTGAAATAAATGAGAAGAGTCTCAAAGGCTTTGATTCAAGCTGGTTTTATCAGTGCTCTAGCCTTAAGGCTAAACATATTTTCTACTGTTTCCTTGCTTTTGTTAATATTCAGAATGCAGAAACAGAATAAGCAGACAATTTAATAAGAGTATGCCTTTAAAACAAGTAATGCAGATGCTTCTCAAAATGGTAGGGGAAGTTAACATAGAGTAGAAAGGCTAAAATACTTAATGATTTCCTATACGTTATTGACTAGTTGTTACTCTTAGCTGGCAGGATATGAAAATCTGCAATTTTCTCAGGGAAGTTAGAAATTTAAAAATAGTAAAAAACCACCCTGCTTTATTTGAATTGCTTATATTTGGAATCAATTGCCCTATGATGCCTGGCTGGAAAACTATGTTCTGCATAATTTCTGTAAAGAAAATTAAAATCAAGTATACTCATATCTACAGAACTGGTCGTTTTTTCTTTCTTTTTGTTAATTTTCTTGTATGTTTCTTGCAAAGTTTATCCTTTTATTTACCTGAAATATCTGTATACTTTACACAATATGCACTGCTGATATTTTTTAGTAAATGTCATCGTCAAATGTTTTCTGTTCTGAATAAACACATTGATATGTAGCAGCTTAAATATTACAGTGAAGGAACAAAATGAAGCTGTTTTAGGAAACTAGCCTTCCCCTGGCAGGTTCAGTATCAGACATATACTTTAAAAAATTTCCTTTTTTAGTTAAATGAGGACTTTTGAGTGGTCTTTATATTTGCAGTCTAGTCACAGTTTGACAATTTACACGTAGACACGTGCCGTAAAGAGCCTCCATCACTTCTTACGTCACTCCATTCCACTCATTGTTTTCTCTGTGATTGTGTAGATGTGGAATGTACGGAAGCCTAGTAATGAGTAAGAAGAAATATAATCTTCAGGCATAGTTCTTTATTTCCTTTCACCTTTTGTAGACATAAGCGGCAAAATGAATGAGAGGAAGTTAAAATCCCACCTGGGCTAGCAGTATCTCATTTTGCTAAGATTCTTCACACCCTAAAGATATGCTACAGCAGGTGTATGCTGCTGAGCTGCTTCCAATTTGAAGGTCTATGATTCTATTTATCATGTAGTTTTCTCTTTTTTTCCCTTTCTTTTTTTTTTTCCTTTTTTTTTTTCTTGGGGCGGGGGACGTGTGGGGGTGGCGCACAGTGGGATGAGGGGTCTGGATATTTGTATTTTTTCTGTATAAGATCCAGTCACACAGGGGATGGAACCTGTAAATTACAGTAAGTTGTAGCTCTCTGATGGTCAATGAAATTCAGCAGACAAGCAACCAAAACTTTTTCTAGCAGTGCTCAAACAGTCTAAGTGGTGTAACAGCCTTTTCATTTGCAAATTTTTGCAAGGAAAGATCTGTGTCTCATTTACCTATGCCATTGGTAGGCATAGAGAAGGTATTCCACGGCTTCACTTCTCGTGCCTGATATGCAAACCCCAGACAAGATTCAAAGCTTTGAAGGTTTAACTTGCCTTCTGTCTGGGACTCTTAAAGTCTTCTCATTCACAGTCTATGTTCTTTGAAGGTCTTCCACAGTTCTGTGGTATAGGTTTATTCCTTAAGGAACAGCAGCAATAACATTTTGAGTAAAATAAAAACTCAAAACACTTTCACAGAGATCGTCAGGCATTGTTATTCCTCTTCTACATGTTGTAAAATTATGGCATAGATATTAATGACTTGCATAAAACCATAAAAAATTCAGAGGCTGACTTGAAATAAAGTCTGACTATTCTCATTTCCAGGCCTCTGCCCTTAGCAGTTAGGAATTATCTACACAAATTCAGGTTTATTTTTTTTCAGTGGTGTTGCAGTTTTTTTGGGTTTTGGTTTTGTTTTTACCAGTAACCTGAACAATCGCATGGGTAAAATACAATGGTGAGTTCTGTGTATTATATAAAGAAACTAATTACAGAGAAGTTCATTGTTGTGCATGAAAAGAGTTGTTAATTTGGAACGAGTCGTGTGTTATACAGGAATTGTATAATAAATTAATTTCCAATAGATGAGTGATATTTAATTGAGCCATTTTACATTAAATGTAACTTTGGGAAGTCTGATGAACAATTACAGCAGGTTCCATGGGATTTTGAGACAGAAGAGGAGAACAGACGGAACATGCTGCAGGTACCTTCAAAAAGATATTGAAATCAAACATAATTGTCACTGTGTAACAATGGTGAAGCTCAAAAACAACAGCAAAAAAAAAGGTTTTTTCTGACTGGTTAAACATTAGCACAGAAAAGTGCTGAATATGCCCTCAGATATTTGACCAACGGAATTTATAAAGTGCTTTATTTCAAGGAAAGTTGCAACTAAGGATTTTTAAGCCAGCTAACAGCATAACTAAAAAAATTATAATGTTATCCTTCTTTTCTTTTTTCTGTGTGATAATTTAGACATTTATAGTCAAGAAAGAAAAAAGGCATTTTGTGTATTGGCAGTTATTCCTTCCTTATTTCATTCCTTTGGGCTAAAGCATCTGTCTTCTGCAAGCTACATGCACTTCTAAGTTTCTGACTTCAGCACCCAAAAATTTTAGCAGAAGAGCAGAAAAGGTCAAGTTCTAAGTCATGGAACTTTATAGACCAGTGCAACAGTTTACTTTTATTGCTGTGTTTCAGATACATGCTTGAACTTCAATTCATCTCAAATTAATCTCAAAGTCTGATAGCAATGACCTTTAACTTTAGCATGGACTAATGGGCTATGTGCTTCTGGTAGGCTGCTGCATTGAAATATGGCACTTCTTCTGGCAGAAAGATACAGACTGTTAACAGCGACACAAGCTCTAAGTCTAGACTAACGCCAGCCTAATAGGCAAATAAGACCACCAAAACTTTGACTTTCCTATTTCAAACGTTTGTTTCTTACAAAGCCAATCAAATAAAAAAATCTGGTGATAAACTATTATTTCTTTCTGTCCTTATCAAAATAGACAAGGCTAAAGGAAGGCCTTTATCTTCATTGAGATCTTTTTTAAACAAAGGACTACATACATTAGTGAAAATGTTTTTCATTTTGTTTGGTTAAGCGAAATAAGAAACACTCAAACTTTAAACACATTTCCAAGTTAATAAATTTTATTTGGTGCACTGGCAATAGTTCAAAATTAGTCTTATTTTTATGGGTATGACTTGCTGCTGTGTGGAAAGCTAAACTGTTACTGGAACCGAATAAACACCACATGAATCTTTAAATACAATTTCAAACATACTGTGGTGAGGTAAATAAATTTCATAATTACCATGAAAGATTAGCCATAAAATCTTGTTAGGAACTGTTTTATACCCTTACAGAAAGCAACACAGTCAAGTGGAGTTGTCAGGGTCTTTATGGGAACTCTCAGGTTTCCATAACCATTTGCATTCTGAGCAATGGGTGGAAAATGGGTGAAAATAATTTTACATGTGATATTTACATTAGGACGATAAGGTGATCTCTAAGAACCACATAAATACAAATGCTTCTGAATTACAAACTGCATTGGGACACACGCACAGATACAGAGCTCTCTATGGAAAGTGGCTTTAAAACAACTAACTCAGCAAACTGAGAATTAAGAAATATGCATCATCATAAAGTTCAATGTTTGCTTCACTGTGGTGGCCACAGAGTGATGCCTTTAATGCTGCAACAGTATTTTTCCATGAAGAAAAAGAGAGAGAGGAAGCAAGGGAGGGAGGAAGGGAGAGAAAGTTCGCCACTTTTTGTGCTTACAAAGTGTTGATATAGGTTCTTGTGTGGGCTTTGCAATCGAATATTGATAGGCTGACTGATTTCAGAACAGATTTGTGCCAAGCATTTCTTGCAGGTACCTCCTGTGTGCACATTTTTGGTCTCCTTTGAGCCACATAATTCTCAGACAGACTTAATAGTCTTATGTCTTCCCCCTCAAAGGAGAGGGGGAGACAGGTGTCTAAAATATTCTGGTTTTCAGTTCTCTATTAGCTGTCTAAAATCCCAACAGGTCATGTCCTACTTTTAAAAAAGCGAGCAACCTCTGGCATCTCTCTGCATCAGTTTGCAAATTAGCCATAAGTAAAATTCCTTCTAAAAATTGTGATAAATGCCAAATGCTGTTATGGTACTTGTATATCAGAAAGAATTATATGAACCACTATATTCTGTAATGTGAAGTTACTAAAACACTGAGCATCTGAGTTTAATCTCTGTTTGATGTTTACTTTATTATCATTTTAATTTTATTACCTCGAGATCATTAAGTAATAACAATTATAAATTAGATAAGGGAAAGTTGTTATGACTCATTGACTCAACTTGTAGAAAAGCATATAGCTGGCACTAAATTTCAAGAAACGTGAAGAATGAGCTCTGAAACATAAGCATCAGGAGAGATCTTGAGAGGTCTTTGCAAAGCACCTTGGAAACATAAATTTTAAAGCTAGGCGAAGACTCTTGAAATCTGTAGACAACATGAGCTCAAATGTCCTCGTAACAGTCACTGTCCTCACCAGACAGAGGTCCTTTGACATCCCACACCCGACATTGTGGAGGGGCATGTGATGTGACCATTTTGGGCTATGCCATAAAAAATACAGTGAGACAAGAAATTAAAAAATTTTGATGCAAAAATTAATTCTGGCTTCATCTTGGAGTTCTGCATTGTACTCAAAGGTGTAACAGAGTGAGATCAAAAAGGGTCCTTTGATGGCAGCGCAGAACAGGGGCAAATACGCTTATGTTTCCAAGGCTACAGCTGATACTGCTCTCCCGGAGGACAGGCCACAGATCCAAGTGGCAGCTGAAAAGCACCCAGGTAAGTCAAAATGAGTGGAGAAGTAACTGTGAGAGAGCAAAGAAGTTGCTTCAGGTGTCAAATAATCAGTCGGTAGAAATAAATATTCTTGTAGTTACTACTCTTTTGCCGGTGACACGACTTGACATGACTATAGGCACAGAGCAGGAAACACCTTCAGAAGCTTTTTTAAAATGTCCTCCCCCGCATGTGCCCCAACACGCTCACTTGTAAAACACCACCCTTACATTTTGTTTCAGCCTCTCAAGTTCTCCTTCCCGTGCTGCTACACAAGCAGCGATCAGGGTGAGATAAGTAGTACTGTTTAACTGGAAGAGAAACTCCCAGCCACCTGCAGCCCAGATGCAGGTGCAACTGTTCCCATTAGACTATCTGAATCTTTTTTTATCCCCATAGAACTACATAAATGAACAGTATTATCATTTCACCTAACATAATCCCATTGCAAATACCACTGGAAACTGATGGAGTAGAAAGACTATTCCCTTGAGAATAATTACATAAATAGTAGCAGCAAATATTGCCTCCTCATTTTGCAATGATGCTAAATAACAATGTCTTTCCTGAGGAGACCATGAAGACAAAGTAGGAGTACGATAACTAACTTTAGATATCTAAAGGACAACTGAAAGGAAGAAGAGAGTAATTAATCTATTCTCTCTCTCCACAGAGGGTAGGAGAAGAAATAATGGGTTTAAACTGCGGCAAGGGACACTTAGATTAGACATTTAGGAAAAACTCCAAAGGCAAATGTAGAATAACATGAGAACAGAGTGCCTGGGGATGTTGTAGAGTCACTGTCACTTGGGGTTTTTAAAAGAGAGAAACATCTGTCAGGAATGACACAGGGTATAGCTGCTCCTGCTTCAGGGCGTGAGGGATGGACCAGAGGGCTTCTTGGAAGTCCAGTCAAGATGCAGTATCCAACAATGCCTAAATGGAGGGAAAAAAATGTGATGGGTTTAAAATCTATGTCAAGGTATCTCAACAGAGGTTGGAAGAAGTCTGGACTTTTAACTCTAGTTTGGGCTGTAAATGACCTCCAACATGTAAAACAAAACAAATAGGCAAATATAATGTCTCCTGTGATCTATAAACAGGCTTGTCATGCTAAATTCAGTGCATCTTTTGCAGGATTGTGATTTTAATGCATGTTTCCTACATCTGGAGGAATAAAATAAAACTTTATAATGTTAAATGCATGTGCTATAATAATTGGATTCCTAACTTTAAAAGCATTTTGCAGTCATAAGGGAGGACATGTGACATATTCTTTGCTTTATGCTCATAGAAGGCACTAGGGAGGGTAGATAATCCAAAAGCTTTTTTTAAGTATTTCACCTGTAGACTGCTGACCTGGTAGTTAATGTAGGTGGTTCACTGACTCATTTGAAATTACATTACCATCTTATTCTTCAGATGTGTGGATGAAAGTGTTTCATTAACACCTGAATTGTTCCTTAGTGATGCATTAATCCAAGCACTTCCATGTAATGGTTACAGCTACCCTTTCAGCCACCTGGATATTTACAGAAATCAGTTGCATAAACGCAAGTTTTTCTCTAGATGTTTTTGGCGTTCTCTAACTGTAATATTTTAGAAAGAAAAATATGAGCTTTTCTTATTGCATTAGATATGGAAAAAAAAAAAGACAAAGTAATGAATTTAAGTCATCATTAGATTAGTTGGAGAACCATATAACTGGTCGTAGCATAAGATGTATCGAAATGAAACATGCGTGATACCTATATATATATATATATCTGTATTTATCCTTGGTATAGGCACAATAAGCTTTATCTTTGGCTTCACTATACTACAGCACAAAAACTGACCTAGAAAACCTATACAGAGACTGTTTTACATACTGTTAGCTATGGTTTCACTCTAGTTACATTCTGTCCAGTCACCTTCTTTCAAGCCTTTGGGGTATTTTGTCCCTTTATACAGGGTTAGATGGTCAGGTTACGGAGACAGATGGGCATGTGCAATCTGTACTCTGGTAATAAAGCTGGTCAGTCTGCGATCCCACAGGCAGCTCAATGTGACCTAGAGCAGACTGAAAATGTAAGATCACCTGTTCCCCTTTTTTGAATAAGGAGATCTATATTAAGAATATAAAAATACTTTTAAAGAGGAATAGAACTACTTAGTTTTGCAAACTATTTTTAGCAATTTTCTTTGTATTATTTTATAAAACACGCAAATAATATTGGGAAAAGAGCAAGTATACTTCCTTCTATGAAACGTTGATAACTTGAATGTGGTTTTGAATCTGCCTTTTAAGATAATTTTCTGTATTGTATATTTGATGTCAAGACATTATGCCAAAAAACTGTCCCTTAGGATTCTGAGGAGGAGTGTGGGAGGCAACAGCGATACGTTTTTCATGTTCATAGAGGTGATACCATCTTGGTCAAGGACAGAACCCCAGGCCCACTTTGGGGATCTTGCTGATGTGTGAATTTCACATGTGGACGATAGCGGCAACGTGGCAGGCAGGATTTCAGCTCTTGCTCGTTCCTGCAATTTTTTGTTAAGATCGGAGTTTCATCCTCTGTGAGTAGACAAGACTCCTGCACGTACAGATAGGCTTTGATTAAAAATCCATGCAATAAGTACTGAATAATTTTATTTGCTATGTTCCTAAGAGAAGTTTACTACATTTTTCCCCTTGGGCACCTGGGAATACTTCACAGAGCATTAATTGAGTAGTTGCATCTTTTTTTGAAAAAAGATGCTCAGTACATAAAGGCTCTCTTCGACCCCTCTGGTGTTTTATGAAAATTAAAAAAAAAAAAAAAAAAGGAGTATTTGGGCATCTGCATGCTCGGGAGAACTTTCATATGGCATGACTGAGACTGTATTTGGGATACAGAAAGGCTGCAAAACTGGTGGAAAAGGTACATGAACTTGTACAGACCTTAGTCCCCTCTCTTATCTTGGGTACAGGTGTAAAGAAGAAAAGATTTTTCTTTTAAATTTAGATCCTCCCTTTTTTTTTTCCTTAACAAATATCTGTAAAGACCTTTGGAGGCAATGTCAGACATGATATCCTAATTACAGCAGTAGAAAAACAACTTGGAGGATCTCTAACCACAATGATACAGTTTTTCTTTTGCCAAAAAAACAATGCTGAGACTGATGAAGATTATTCAGTTACACTGACTTTGTCTGAGACTCAGGTTCTATTTTCCTCTATGAAGAGCAGTGAAACAAAAGAAACTAAAGAATAACAAGAAAGAAGAAAGAGCAAAAGAAAGGGTGAAGAGAAAGAAAATGTCAAGGAAAGAAGAAAGACAAGGAGAGAAATGGAGGCAGAAATGGAGTGCTAGAGGGGAGAAGGGAGGGAGCAAATATTTGTTGTGGATAGGGTACATTGTGCTTTGGCAGGTTCTAACACTCAGGTCAATTCCCATATGCTCATAAATCTCAGAAATACTTCAGGATACTATTGAAGCATTCAAACATTATTAAATCCTGTAGCTGTTCAGACAGAGAAAACACAGTTGCTCATAAAATGACCACAGAACAGCTTCTGTCCTGAAAGTAATAAATAATGATGAAATCATTCTTTTCCCCATCTTATATAAAACAAAATATTATCAGTATATAAAATACTACTACTGCATGCACACTTTGGGCTGTGGTGTGTCTGTATATCAATAATATATGAATTAGATAATGAAAAAATGAATATTTTTTGTGCATATTTTACATGTTTTACAATTTTTTTTTTTATGATGAATACATAACAGACCCCTTCATGTTTTAACAGTAGTTAATTAGCTCTACAATCTTGTCTGGGTTTGGAAACCAGATAGTATACTTATTGCTTACTTAAGCATTGCCAATCCTCCCTGAAGCAAATTTTTTCAAGAAGACGGCTGGCTGTTTTCAAAGTAGCAATTCTGCTATTCTGAATAGACAATTAATTATCTTTTCAGAGTATTTTTAAAAATTTTATCATATAACAACAAAGGACTGATGCTAGCATTAGGATTTGACAGCTGAAAGAGAAGTCACGCTTTCCAGAGACACAAGGCATAGTGGCTTTATTACTACTAACTTGGGCAGTCATATTAAAACAAACCAACCAAACAACCAAACAACCAACCACAAAAATAAAACAAAACCAACAAAAAAACCACCCTGAAATGAGTAAATGGCGTGTTGCGATGACAAAATGGTTTACTTAACAGATACAACCTACTTACCGCATAGGTTTTTTGCTCTTCATGCTTGTTTCCACACACTTAAAAACTTTCTACTCCTGAATGAATATTAATTTTACCTATTCATTTTCTGAATTAACACAGACAGATAGAAGAAGCATCTGGAAGAAAAAACTGTAGAAAATGAAGAAATATGCTATTTTCTGGCTGAGAATAATAACATTTATTAAAACACGCAGAATTTTTTCTCCTTGTATTAGCTGTAAGGCATACCTGTTCGTAATTTAGCACCACTACTATTTAGCTGCTTTTTCTAGTTGAAAGGTCTTTTAATACAACATGAACATGCACACACAGTGCTTGCTGGGGATTCAGAACAACCTCTTCCATTTCTACACCTCCTCTCCAAACTTTCCTCAACGGTTGTTCATGTGGGAACAAAATGTTAGTTTGTGTGGGGACAAGTGGACCTGGTGGTGTATCCTCCTGCAAGATGGGCTTCTATTTGCTTCAAACCTTGAGAAATACTGAAATTAGAAGAAAACAGCAGATTAGTGGAGCTTTGCTGAGTAAAGGGAGGCAACACCTATAAACGAATATTAGACTGAGCTATTGGATCAATCTAGTAAAAAAATGAGGTGAGGAACCCATTAAAATCTCTTCAGACCATGAAACAGATCCAGCTGAGCACATGATGTGATGTGAATATGAAATGGGGATCAGTTGCCTATATAGAGGGGCACTTTTTGATCCATTGCTGTCTGCAGGGTGTGAAGGCTGTTTCCCTGCAGGCTATAGGGGAGATGTGAGCAGGAAGACAGACCGTCCGCATGCTTTCCACGCACCTCTCACTGGGTACCAGGCCAACAGCAAGAATAATCACTGGGTACGAAGTCCAAAAGAACTGATGTGATGCCCTGAGCAGAGCACCTCGGGTAAGAGAAAGATTATGTCGGTAGCAGCAGTGCATTTTACACAGTGTCCCTTGGTTCTGTTCAGTACAAACATTTATCATCCTTTTAGTTTATATTATAATCCAGCAAGATCTGTGGAAAGCAGATATCTGAGATGCTGAGAGGGTTAGTATTACAAATATATTTACTGTCGCTTAAATTTCTAGTTCAATAGTTCTCAACCTCAATGGTGGGACTAAAAGGCAATGTCAATGACAACCAGTGGATTATATTAAAATTTCATGTATAGCTATAAAAGGTACCCATTTTCTTAAAACAATGGCATGCATATTTTATGAAGTACAACAGGTGTTTGATAAACAGAAGTATTTGTTACATAGTGAGAACTCTTTACCCTACATGAGTTACTTCTCTGAGGACAATTCTAATTGTCTTGGTAACATTATTCAAGGAATAAAATATGTCTTTTGAGACCTACTGACCCCTAAGCAGTGAAAACAATTCATTTTTTATGCTTGTGAAACATCATATTGTACTTGCTTGCTGTTTTTTTATTTGTCCTTAGGCATTCGTTGTGGCCACAAGATATAGATTACACATGCATTTGGTCTGACTCAGTACTGATATCTGTTCTTATGCCATTTTAACGTTCCTAAATTTTAATATCTGAAATGTAAAAGTTCAGATGGAAGTTTTTGAAGGAATGTAAACAAATTTCCCTTTGCTTTTTAAACTGCCTTATCAACTTCTTTTTGCTTTTTTCTTTCTAAAATGTGAAGGCTACAAAAGATGATCTATCTTTGTGATTCTCCCTGCAAACTATGTCTGTCAACTATAACTCTTACATCTTAATGGTATAAAAAAAAGTAATTTAATTATTTTTCATTAAAACAAGTTACTTGTTCTTAAACTATTAATTGTATTTATTGCTTAATACGATAGTTATTATTCTTTCAAACTGTTTATGCATTATTATAGTTTCACAGACTTCTTTAGACATGGCAGAAACGAGAAGAGACTAAGGTCCTAAGATTCAATTTTATCTTCAGCATTACATGTAAGTTTAGATCATTTTATGCACTATGCGGGCAGTTTTAGTTATATTTTTTAAAAAGTGAAATCGTAACCTCGTTCCATAAAAATAATACTTTGTACATTCTCCTAGCTCTGTCCAAGACAGACAATTCTGAATTTCTCCTGTCTCCCAGAGCTGAAGTCTCAGGTACTGTCCAGTATCATTAGCATAAAAATGGAACATTTCCAATGCAAACTACATTTTGGCAGATGATTAGTGGGCAGCACAAAGGCAGTTTTTTCTTTAGCAAGGGATATTGTCATAGGTATTTCATTTCCCATACATTTTCTTTGATAAATTTTACAATTACATGGTGAGAGCAAACACAAACACAACCAATAATTACTTCTTATTAGCCTAGATATTCTGCTGAAAATACAGAAGTTCATACTTTAAAAAACAACTCTCCCACCCTAAACTAGCAAATCGAAGAAAACCCCATTTTTAAACCTTCAAGAAGCAAACTCCTCTGTCTGCTTACTTTTCTCCTTCTGCTTATGTGTGCCTGTTTTTTATACCTTGGGAAGCTTTGCTGGCGCACAGCTTCATCTGTTCAAAGATTCTCCGCTTGTCTTAGTGTGTTTCATGCAGAGACCAGCAGCATTGCTCCTTTAGGAGTTTATGTTCTACTTTCTTATTTAGCTGACAAGGAAAATTAGAACAGAGTTGAGAAAGGGTGCGCAGGATGTGAGATCACAATTTGCTGTCCACAAGAAGCTGGGTAAGGCTTGCATGGCGTCCTCTGCGTCATTCCAATTGCTAGGGCCTGGCAAACTATAGACATTGGTTTGGCAATATATTATTGAATTCTTTTTATTTAGTCCATGTGCACTTAGTTTCTGTGAATCTTTAGGAGTTGTTCTGGTGTTCTGGGAGTCTGTTCCTGAGATTTATAAAATATCCAGCAACTCTGCCTCAAATATCTCTTTACAATGCTGGATATGAGACTCTGAAATCGTCATACTCTTATGCCAAAACAGATAGTTCTTCAAAAAACTCCAAAACAGATTTTAGAATCAGTTGCTGACTCATCCTTCTGTTGCTTTTATGAAGCTGTGTTTGCTCAAGAATCTCATTGCAGCAAGCATGAAATATTTATCCAACCCTTCTTTACTGTACTTGGTTTCATCTGCATAGCTGTGAGGCTTCTGGGCAGGATGATATCCTCTCTGGCAAGGGTCTCATAAGCAGGTGATGTTAACTATGAGGCTGACAACATGAGAGAAATCAGCATCAGAACAAGATGAGGACAAACCTGGCTGCCCTGAAGGGAAAAACTGAAGCATAGAAGGTTCCATCTGAATATGAGGAGAAGCTTCTTTACTTTGTGGGTGCCAGAGCTCTGGAACAGGCTGCCCAGAGCGGTTGCGGAGTCTCCTCCTCTGGAGACATTCAAAACCCGCCTGGACACATTCCTGTGTGATCTACTGTGGGTGAACCTGCTTTAGCAGGTTGTTTGGACTAGATGATCTCCAGACGTCCCTTCCAACCCCAACCATCCTGTGATTCTGCGAGTCTGCCTGTGGGCTGGCACGGTTGATATAAGTAGCATAGTCCCAGGCCCCTCGCTCCTTCTGGACACCATCCAAAAGGAGCAAAAAGACAGGCCTGACTTCAACTTCGCATCCTGTGTGCCCTCCTCAGACTGAGTCCATATTCCCTATCCAGTCTTCAGACATCAGAACTTCATGGGTGCTATTTTGGGAATAACCAGATATACCTGTCCTGAGTGGTTCCTGGTTGCTTGTGTAGGCAGTGCAAGGTCACAAGGTCGTTCATGGGTGGCATGGTAAGATATGAGGTGAATCTGCCTGAGCATCCTCCTGAGGACACTATCGGTAGCACTTGTTACTGAAACCGATAGCACCAAGGTAATGTTGAATGGGAAAGTGAAGCCCCTGTTCTTCTTCAGCAAACTGGTGAGGGATCTCAAATATATAGATTTTAGTCTTATGTATTAAATAAAGCCTCTTCAATGGCAATGAAACAAGAAGTTGTAGTAGTGGGAAAAAAAAAAAATCTCTTAGACTTGGTCTAAAACAGAGGGAGGTTGTCCACCTTAGCATCTTGCCTTCTTTACCTTAGTGTCAAAGTCCAAAATAATAAGTAAAAGTGTAAAGAGATTAATAAAAGTAACAGTTTGTGACTCTACTCACCTCTTTGTTGTTGATAAAGTCTAAAAGACTGAAATCTTATTTATTTCACATACATATTTTTGGATGCTCTTCTTTGATTGCTGCCAGAATTTTCACTGTAACTTGGCTTGGAAAATGGAATAACTGCTTTGCCAGCAAGCAGTCATAAATAATGTTTATACGGTGATGTTAGAACCCAGTAGATATTATTATCTATTACATGATTGCCTTGTAAGAATTCCAAATGCAGACAATCACAATTCCTTCATTAAGCCGAGGTTACTCAAAGTCATCATTGCAATTACTTTCTGTTTAAGGTTCAATATAAAAGGAGAGCTAAAAACTTCACTGGTACATCAAAGTCATCATTTAACTTTTTATTACACCAACGCTTTAATAATAACAATAAAATGAATAGTTATTCCTTTAACAGAAACAATACTTAACAATACAAAATTATTAGAGAAAATTGATATAGCAATTAACCTGTATTTTCTTTCCTAAAGCAAGGTAAACAGAGGCAAGACATCACTGGCAACAGTGGCTGTCTTCTCCTTAGTTAATCTTGCCAAAGACTGTCCAAGATAAAAATCTTTTTTTAAAGCATGTGTAGATGTCCTCTGGCTCTTCAGGTGTAATCAGGGTATTCACATTCATCTCCCGTGTAGGCTTTAACTTATTTTAGTTAATGTTGAATTCATCTCCATGTTTTTGGTTTGTAAATTTTCTTTTAGAGACTGAAAAGATACTGCAAAGAGTAGTAAAGGGTGGTGGAGAGATGAGACAGAAAAATATTGCAATGAGAATGCACACACTGCGACTAATTGGTCTCACGTGTGAACTCTCTAAGGAGTCCCTGTAATTACACTAGAGATGAATCTTTGTATCTCCCTGAAGGGCTTCCCATGTTTCCCGTGAGGGAGTCAGCAGCCCACTGGCTTTTTGTCGCGTGTTCTGTCTCTGCAAAAAGTGACTTTGCTTTACTATACAGATAAGCATGTATCATAAAGTGAATCCTAGATATTCAGAAATTATTAAGAACTCAGGGCTGATCTAGCAGTGCTGATATGTCCAACAGGTTAAACCGTACTGATCTAACTGGTAGGCATTTCTGAATAACTGGTAAATTAGATTATATGCAATATGTACTGTTATATAATTTTAGAGATAAAATGAGTGTCAATCTGAGAAAGAAGGTGTTTTTGGAAGAGCTTATTCAGCTTTTCTTGGAAGCCTGTATGAAATGGCAGCATGTCTATTTTGTATCAGGAGAATTAGATGTAATTTAAAAAGAAAACGGAATGAATACATCCATTTGATTTTTTTTCTCAGCTCCATATTGTTCTCTTGGGTAGTTCATTTCACTTTTGCTGCTCCACAAGGAATTGCAAGCATCAGAGGTCAGGATTTAAATTTGCCTAAATACTTTCAGAATGCTTTTGTGCCTTAAAAAGGGTAAATGTACCGGGATACACTTACTTATAAGTGAATGTATGTCAGTCAAGTGTCCTGCTTCTTCTGTCTTATACCTTACACAAACAATCTGCAATTCTAATACAAAAAGAAAACTGATGATTTGCTCTTTAAATAGATTTTGTCACTGTTAAGGAAAAAAGAAAGATAGTGAGAGGTAATTGGATATTAAAAAGTGAAGTAGCAGCATCTTTGAAAAGCTTGACAAAACATATTAATGTAGTCTTTCCAACATGTAAATATGCAAGGAATAGCTACTGATTTATAAATGAAACTATCAAAAGTATGGTGTAGAGCTCACTGGCAGTAGTTCCATCTCATCTAGCAAGGGGATAAATGTGGTCATTAGCAATTAAATACAACTCATCAACATGATAATGAAACCCTGTTCAAAGGTATTGGACAGGTGAAATGAATGACAAAACCCAAAGTGTTCTCTGTTATCACTCAATATGCTTCAGAACTGATATGCTTCTGAAAAACTATTTCCTTTCACTCCCCCAGCCTCTCAGCTGCTTAGGGAAACATATCACCTGATCAGCACAATATCAGCGTTATTGCAACACAGCACTTCAGAGAGGATGTCAAAGAAGAAAGAAATACCTCTCAAGCTCTCTAAGAAAATATGGAAATATATAGGAAGAGTGTAACAGTACGTGCTTTTCTATCATGCCAAATATGGAGTAAAGTAAGAATACCATGCAAGCTTTAGCATGTGCATGCTGGATATAGACATGTGACATCTGCCAATTACCTCCATGTCACGAAAGGGAATTTTCATCATTGTCAAAAAGCAATCGTGTTCTTCCCATCAACTTTCATTGTCTCCCTTTCTGTACTCCTCCTTCTCTGCCTTTCATTTCTCTGCAGCAGAAGAAAGAGCTAGGAAATAAATAATGTATGAGCTAAAAAAAGGATTGAGTTTATTTATAGGGAACAATAGTTTAATTCATGAAGCAGTCTTTAAAATGCCTGAGTCTTGCAGTTGGTGGTGAGGGTAAAATCTTATCAGGGTTAGGCACAGAGCCAATATAATAAAGACTCCAGAAGTGAGCTATCAATAAAAGAGAATTTTGATGCTCAGACACTTGCTGGGCTTGCTTTTCTCCTTCAGGCAAGCTTCCCCTTTCTTTCCATTAGCCTGACTCTCCCAGTATCTCCATCCCCTATAAATCCCTGCTCCAGCTCTACCCTCTGTGTGTTTTTCGGCTTCACAGGGAGGATATGCTGTTGACGCTATGACTCCTATGCCAGCCTGACAAATATTAGACATCTAAGGAAAACCGGTTCCTATTCCTTTGCTGGTCACTTTCGTATAACCAAGGAATAAGTGGATGCAGATGTGTGTTCGGTGAGCACGTGTTAAAGGGCTGACATACTGCAGTATTTCCTGTGGGTCCTGCAGACTTCTTTGCTCCTTAACACTGGTATTGCTTTATCAAATACGAGTACTAAGTGGTTGCCATCCCCTGTAGTGACTGAACCCCTTCCTCGATGGGAAGTGTCCCTCTGCACGTCTGACCCACCTTGCAGGGCCATGCCAGCACCTGGTGCTTGCTGGCACCCCAGCTTCCTCCTTCTCCCCCCAGCAGCAGCTCTCTGTTTATACAAACCAACAGGGAACAGTGTCAAGAATCAATTAGTGGGGAAGTTCTGACTGCAGAAAGTTACTTGTTGCCTAGCAGCAGCCCAGCAAGCCAGGCTTGACTTTGATTCATTTAACCCCAAACTAACTGGGGCTGCCAGGTTATTTTCCCTCATTGCCATCCAGTGTTGTCTCAATCCATTGGGAGGGATGAGATGCCTGAATTTCTTCCCTGCTGCTTTCAGGCAGGTGCTCGCCTCCATTCAGTTGACAAACATATGCAGTGGACAGAACTTGTGGCGCTTGGTTTCAAAGAAACCCCACAGGAGGCTTTTTAGGACACCGCGCCTCCGTTTTGGAAATAAGGAGCAGGAGTGAAACTCCCCTGACCTCCAGAGCTGGGCACTGGCCAGCCCTAGCAGCTCGTGGCCATAGGCCAGGATGGACACGGCTGAAGGAGGACAGGCGGAGTCCCACCGAGAATCAGGAAACACTGAGTTACAACTTTGCTGAAAATTCATGTCTCAATCTCTGTTCTTCTTCCTTAATAATTAATTCAGCAGAGAGGAAAAGACTGTTCATTTGCATAACTAAATTTTTCAGTCACAGCAATCAGCCTATTAATAGAAACCGATTTTTCTGTCTATCAACTTACATAAACCCCTGTGTTATCGTAAAAGACGTGATATTTTGAAGGTCAGTAGCCCCTAAACAACAGATATAGAGGCAGAGAAATAACTTGATACTCTAGTTCAGAACACACTAACCTAAACTTTATAAATAATATATATCAGTCATGGAGATTAAGGCTGTGCTATACTTTTCAGCACTATGTGAGAGTTTCTAGGAAGACATAGTATACATTCATAATAACATCAGTATCAAATGGGAAAAAAATGACAAGGAAATTTTAAAAAGCCACTATATTATATCTGTATATTGAAATCAGTGCTGTTTAATCTAATTACGAGGCTGCCATGCTAAAGCATTTTACTAACCAATGCAATGGATTCATGCCAAAAAGACCAGGTATTCCACTTCTTTTCACAAACTGAAAACGAAAAACATATATTTAGTGCCTGTCATCTTCACCCATATTAGGACTTCAAACATAAATGTTTCCATTATGGCTCCATTTTCAATCAGAGCTTTTAATAGTCAACTGTTCCACCAGAACATCCATGCTTATTATTTGCCTGAGGATGGTTCGTGACAGGGAAAAAAGTCTGAGTACTGCCTGTTCAGATGCTTGAAGCAATTCCAATACTGTACAAATTACATTTTTTCACATTATAAGATGGTTACTGCCTTTCACCAGATGACACCAGTGCTTGTCTTCATTTTCACCTGTAGCAATACTATTTAGATGTAGCTCTGTGTACAAGAAATCTGGTCCTAACTAAACAAAGAGTATTTGGTTCAAATATCAGCTTAAACTGAAGAGTTGCCAACTCCACACAGGGAAGCACTTCCAAAAGCTACTCTGGCCTCTCCACAAAAGAGCAAACTGGAAGAAACCAGCCTCTTTCCCCGTTCCTGACATCACAGCCTGTCTTCTCCTCCCTCAAAAGCCCAGAGCCAAGGATTTACTTGGGGCTTCACTGTGTTTACTGGC
Source organism: Pampusana beccarii (assembly GCA_013399365.1). Lineage (NCBI taxonomy): Eukaryota > Metazoa > Chordata > Aves > Columbiformes > Columbidae > Pampusana > Pampusana beccarii. The sequence continues at coordinate 843,899 of VWYH01004005.1, forward strand.
TTATGCACAAGGTGACAGGCAACAGTAAAACTAACAAGATGTATATAGGAAGACATGCCAAAGCCCAAGAGCTGAAGTCTGAAACGTGTCAAGAACACAGCCCTGCCTCGGGGGATTTTTTAGGGGAAATAAACACAATGCAAAAGCGTTTGAAAAAAATGACTACTGAACATGCCCTGAAGGCCTCTAATGTGAATTTAAATTAATAAAGTCTGCAAAGCCTTTATGTAAAAAGCTTGAGAAGATGACTGCCACTATTTAAGACTCTTTCTTTAGAAGAGCAAAATCAATTCACTGTTCCATGACAGCAGGCTGCAGTCACATGGAAATAACAGAACGTAAGAAATTCAAAGGAAATGGGTACAGTCTATTGGGTGCAAGCATCGGAAGACTTTTTTAAATGTCTGGGCATAGAAGCTTCAAATGGCCTTTTAAAATCCGTATTATCGCATTGATCAGTCCAATTTCCCACCGATGTGTATAGCTTTCAGCAGTAAGACAAAGACCACTGATGCTGTAATCTTTTGCTTTTAGTAATGGGGAATGAAACTCTGCAGCCACAAAATTTTCTTGAGCAAAAAGGACGACACAGTTCAGGCACAGCAAAGTGAAAAGAACATTAAAGGATAGGAAGTCAAGACTATTCAAGTTATTTAACTTGTCATAGGCATAATTCATATCTATGCCAATTAGAACAACAAAACAAAAAGTTTTAACAATCCAGGAACATACTGACTGTACAGGGCTCTGCCTGCCCTTTAACACTTTCAGGGGACAACTGTCTTGATGAATCGTGAACTGTCTTGATGAACCGTGATACCGCTGCAACTTGAGCAGCAATGTATGCACACCCAGCTGCACACCAATGGACCAGCAAAAACCCCAGTACTAGCGGGCTTCAGGTTTCACTGGGAAGTCTCTGAAAACCAGTGGTGATCAAATGGCAACATAACTCTCCCTGGTTTACTTCCCCAGGTACAGAAGCTAACACTAGTTTCATAGGAGTGTTATTTGCATTAGCAACACAGAAATTGTTTCAGACATTAATGTAGTGAAACCATAGCAAAAACTAAGAGAAATCTGCTTCTGTTCAGCCTTTTTAAACATCAGCTTTTAGAGCTGAATTTAAATAGTGAAGCCAACTTCATTTCTAGCTGCTAACACACAGGAACACATCACTCCTGTTGTTTGCCCACATAACAGTAAGGTAAGAGACCTAAATTGTTTCCAACTTTGTCACAGACTCAGTGACTCAAGGTATTTCGTTTTTCACATCTTTGTCTCCCTCCCCATAAAACTGGTGTAACACTACTTACGAGAATGTGGTTCTGAGGTTTTATTTATCAATATCTCCATGTAGTTTGAAAACCTGGAAACATTACGTAAAATGCAAGGTGCTACTTAATCCCCCTTCATTCTTCAGTCTTCTGCCACAACTTCTACCAGCAATATTGGAAAAAGTTCTTCACGCCTTAGTGAAGCCTCACACTTATTGAATAAATGACCCAGAATTTTTCTCCACCCAGCAGTGATTCTCTTATCCTCCATCCATATATTTCCCTAGTTTTGTTTTGCAGAATTTTCCTTTCGAGGCACTCTCTATATTTCAGAGAAATTTTGAGACCGCAACCCCCAAAGAGGCAATTATTATAGGAAATTGTTATTTTTTAACTTGAAAAAGAAAACCTGTTCCATATCTTGTTAGGTTCTTAACTAGGTTGTATATTTGGCTTTAAAACATATCGTCTGACAAGTTTATTCTCAATGATAGTGAAACACGTGGTTGTGGTCTAATATGAGAATGAGTTCATTTGCTTTTTAAAAGTTATTGGTTTGAGTAACAACTATTAAAGCAGTAAAATCTGTACTGCCAATTAAAATACGTTGCATAAGTCAGATACTTTATTTCACTCTTTCCCAGTGTGATGGCAATGTTAATTAAATATTATAGGTGAGTTTATTAGATGTTATTTTAAAAAAATAGTTATAATAAGCCAATTTTGCAAATTAGATTGCCAGAAAAGGTAAGAGCAACAAGCCAGCAAAAAAACTTAGGCGTTGATATTCATTTTCATGCCTTCACCACAGATTTATGTCTACAGCACGGAATTTTGCTTCACCAATACATTTTTAAGATGTACGTGTGGAATTACACCCACTCTCTCTGAGTCATCTTTAAATCTAAGTGGTATTAATTTCAGCTAACTTGAGGAGGACGGACATGTGCTTACTAATGAGGCCCAAATGCTGGCACTATGTAACGAGTTATCAAGAAACTTCATTCATTTCAAAAGCTCTGGGTTCCTGGTAGGCATTTCCTGCATATTCACAGTTAGTAACAAAATCTTCAATCAGCACTAGAGGGCATTGGAAAAGAAAATACAGAGTTAGTGTGCACTGAGATGCAAATGCTTTTAGCAGTGAAAAGGAGCAATTACATGCCAGCCTGCACCGAGAAGCAGTATTTTTTTTTCTTTTTCACTGTTATAGATTTACATTTTAAGTCAAGGGCTGAAATGTTAGCAACAGGGTTGTGTTTGTTTTCACTAATGGATCTACCTGTAGCACTGATCACCAGTAACAAGAACTGCCATATTTTACATCTACATGCCAGTTTTCTTCTCGAAACTACTTTTCAGCCTCTATGCATTACAGATCCGGAGTCAAACATCTAAGGAATTTCCTTTTTTTTTTTTCCCCTTTAAATTGCAGTTTCTGATTAAATTAATGATCAGTATATTAGTTTTTCCTGTAGTCAAAAATGTGCTGACTTCTTAATAGAACTTACAAAATATACATAGTCTGGCTTTTATGCATAATTTATCCCATGAAAGAAGAAAGTAATAGAACAGAATAAATTTTGCAGGAGCAAGATCAACCAGGTATTCTTGCTAAATAAGCTCCCGTATTATGTTAGCTTAGATGTGTATTTGTCCTAATTCATTCGCTGAACTCAGGATAAACCTTATGAGATTTCTGGTCAATGGGTTGGAGGAGCTGCCTGAACTTCGTTAGTTGAGTATCGTACCTGGCAACCATGCAGGACCATGACCTGAGGGTGTACAGAGGCTAACATCAGGTTTTTTTGAAGGACTGAGATATGTGAATATTTAGCCATTTTGTAACTAGAAAATTGTGGCATTCGTACTAAAAGACCTAGTCCTGCAGAGTAAGTGCAGACTTTGTCTGCTCCACCTAACTTTAATGTCAGTTAAGAGTCCCTAGCACTTCACAGAGTGCCCACCAATTGGACAGATGGCAGAAAAATGTAAAATATGCATCAAAGTATAAAAAGCAAGTAGGAAAATAGCTTGAAGTAGATTATGATCAATACAGTTTTTAATATATGAATAATGATCATACTCAGCTGCGTGGTTTATTTTCATATTCATACTATTCATACTACAGTTTCATACCAGTGCATCCAATTTAAGATTTATGGCAAGAAACTGTGGCAAAAAATGTGGTAAAAAATTTTAAGTCACAAGCTAAGTCCTTAGTTCTTGTAACATATCTTTATATTCCCCAAAGGCAGTGTCTATAGCCATCTCTTCACATTTTTTAACCATGATGCAGAGCTCGCTAAGGATCTTTGGGAAAAATCAACATCATAAGTTATCTTTCTATTTATATACTTTATATACTGGGTAGGTGAAATGTTTTTAAAGTAAAATTATAGTTGTTTAAAGTCAAATGAGAAAGTTTTTGAGACTTTAGAGTTAATTCCATTTAGTTTTGAATTGCAGTCTTATCTGGCTGAGTAATTGACACAAATGAAATTATATTTCAGAGCTGCAGCTAAACTAAGAAGTTTTTCAGGAGTTAGTGACTCACAGGATACACCTACAATAAATTATTTGGTTTAACATCCAAGATAAGGTTTTACAAAAAATAATTTTGATTTGGTCTTGATGTATCTTGTTAGTAGATTAGAGAGTCTGCAAGTGAGAAGCAAGTTGCCCATTAGAGGATTAATGAATCATATGCCTAACAGTACTTAAGTAGTAATGACATTTGCAAACCACTCACATATTATTAGTTTCCGTCATAACACTTACAGTAAATGTGAGTTGAATACCACTTCCACCTTACAGGAAGTAAAACTGCAGTCAAAACTCAGCGTCTCACACATTCTAGCTGTACCTTCTTGCAATTTAACATTAAAAGCTACATTTCTTTCACCTAGCCCACTTCTGGGTTTTTTGGAGAAAACAAAGCAGCAATTTTGATTCAATATATAACTATATATTTGTCACTGACTAGTTATCTTGATCTACATGAGGAGCAGCAAAATTTTATTTTGATATTATTTTTATTATTAAAAGCATCTGGAGACTTCTTCCTATTTGTGTTCTTCAATGGTAAGCCCATCAGATGGTACTTTGTATTTGGACATGAACTATTTCATTGTGGCACCCCCAGGAACAGATAGGACTATGTTCTGACCACTACTATTCAGGCAAAACTTTCACTGTGTGTAGTGTATTTTCAGAAAATATGTGGGATCAGAAAATTTAGGAAAATTGACGTTTGTTAATCTCTAAACTGTTCAATATTATTTAACAGAAGGAGACAGTATGCTTTAGCAAGCTTTGAGTAAGTTCCATGTTCAAGTAAAGAAATATGTACTTTTATTTCATAGTTTGATGCAAATAACTGGTTTCCAAGAAACTATGAAAGATCAATTACTGGAAAGATCTTACACTGAAATTCTAAATTAACATTACACTTACATCAAAAATAGCGTAGGTGGGCTAACCAATTATTTTTTTTCTCTAATGAATAGCAAAACAATTTAGACCTCAAGACAAAATTAAATCAATCTGATAAATAAAGCACAAAGTTTACTACTCTTGCCAAGTCCCTCTATTTCAAGAATCATTAAGGAAGGAAGGGATTGGAAAGTTGTGGTAGTGATGTTTCAACTTTATGCTTGCAGATTCAAGGCACTCACTTCATCCTGGTGAGCCTTTTCTTGTAAGATGACTGGCTTCATGATTCAAACAAACACCTGCAAGATACCATTAAAAAAAAAAAAAATAGCTAGGCTGTGTACAGAGGCAGACTGAAGTAATGATTGGTCATTAGTGAAAGAGTTTGTTTTCATGGTTAAAAAATGCAGATATCTGGTAAAGCAATTAGCCTGAGCAGTGCTCCTTCAAGCCTATGCTTTGTCGTGGCTGGCCTTGGGTTTCATTCCCTGGTTAAGAACTCCAGAAAGCCCCTGTATATGTCACTTGTGCTTCAACACACTGAGGACCACACTTCTGGAGCTGCAGTGAGGACTGCATTTTCTACTGTGGCTCAAGATTTTTGGGCAGATTGTTTCCCATGCAAATAAAACTGGTGTAGAGGAGAAGTAATTCCCTGAGGTTTCTCTTACATGCACAAATTTTGTACTTAATTGATCCCATAGGGACTACTTTGCCTGGTACACAGAAAGTGACTCCTGACAAAGACAACCCAGATCTCTCTCCTGAGTCCAGTTATGGAACACAGGACCTTTAAAGAAAGAATAGCTTCACTGTATGTACTGGGAAGCACTTACATAGATATCATAACCATACAAATAACAATATTGCTAATGTACATAATGGTCTTGAAAGAGGTTATTAACTTCAAAAGTCTGAATGGGGCAGAAGTCCTCCTTTCCTGGGCAATCTTCTGTATATTGGTATATATCTTGAATCTGCTCCCACCTACTGACAACTTTTATAGGTGCCAGAATTCCCCTTCTTACAGTAACTCATTATTTACATTTTTTCCTCCAAAGTCCATCTTCTTCTATTTTCTTTTTGTTAGAAGATCATACATCTACACCACACTTCTGGGGACATCACTGAAGTGGCAGGTATCATCGTAGACAGTGTACTCTGCTGCCTGGGCCTCTGATTCAGCATTTCCAGGCAAATACTGATTCTGGGATTTCCACATTACTGAAACCTGCAGAGCAGATTAGCCTTAAAACCCGAGGTCTTGCCATCCAGTTATAATGTGCTTGGATGATCAACAATTGCGTTCAGGAGAACCTATACTTTTCCCTCAGACATCACTGTAAGCAGATGTAACCCATGAGACCTCAGGCACGTCCTGAGACTGCTCTTGCTCAGCATCTTATTTCTTATGGAGATGGACATTGTGCAGAGTCAGATGGATGGTCAAGAAAAACTGGACAAAATAGACTTTCTCTACAAATAAGCACACACCCTTCTCACTCAACCTTCTTCCCCGCACTCGTAACACTGGTACGCTCAGCTCTGGTCTCACATAAAGCCCTCACTCTTAATTTCTGAAGGACATCCCTGTGAAGGCAGTTAGTGGGTGATACAGTACACTTTAAAGGAAGAGTCTGGAGAATTTGGAGGCCACCAGTGGTTCACCCCTCACCCCTTCCCATCCCTGTGCTACAAGGCTCCAAGGGAGCAATAGTGTGAGCCAGGCAGGTCCCTAAAACCCAGGCCACCTGTGGTCACAGGCTATGTATGGTACACACACAATTTGGTCAGTGCCTGGGAGGAAGGACCTTGCTGAGATAGCCCTAATAGCCATGATGGCTCATGGGGAAGGGATCAAGCTGTTACCATCTGTGGGAGGAGGAATATGGGGATATAATTAATTTGATTATACAGCTGCTTGAAGGGCAGATGCCAAAGGGCCCTCAAAGGGCCTCTCCCTCAGCAAGGGCCACTCCATCTCCGCTAGAGCATCCTCACAGAGCAAACTGAGTGGAAAGAATTTCCTCTAACAGAGCAGCTTTCAAAAACCCCAAGCCAAATAGGCAAGATAGGAAAAACTCCCTGTTCAGTTTATTTTGCTTGTCTTCCTCTGAGGATATCTTGACTCATTTTTACCTCCATGGAAAAAAAATATGTTCTTTTATTAGATGTGGCAGTTATAAAAACATTTCTACTATTTACACATAAACTTCTTTACTGAAATCCCTGGTTTATGCAGCTTTTTTCTTTCCCTGGCTTTTTCCTGAACTTGATTTTTTTATTTTGTCTTTAGAAGGAAAACCAATACTATCTTTACTGAATTTTAATCTGTATCAGATTTGCACATGACACTTTGCTATGTTAGGGAAAGCAGGTAATTTGGTAATTTAGAGTTAAAAAAGTAAATAAAAGCACATTACCTCTACTAAAATGTAAATGCAAATTGCAAGCAGATGCAAACCTCTTCGGTGTTAGCCTGTCTTTGAGGGAAACACATGTAATAGGTTTTAGTATTAAACTGCTTAATTCATCTGTGATAAGGAACAAACATTGTATTTATGCTTTTGACCTCAGTGGACATTTTGTCTCATTGTATAAATTTAAACTGCCTCGTTATATAAATTCTAAATGTATTGCCTCCTCTTTGCATATGAGTACTTTTTTTAGTAGAATAGCTGTCTGTTTATCATTCTTAAATGATGGAAGACTAATGGTATTTTTCAGGTTTGGAAAATTGCCAGCTTATTACTTTCCCCTTATGTAAACTTTTCTAACATTCATTGTTTAATCTTTTCTTTTCTTTCCTTCTTTCACTTACATCTCCTTCTTCAAGATGTTTTCAGTAACTATTTCAATAGAAACCTTTTGCAAAGTCATGTAGTTCTGAAACTGTATTTTCACTGAAAATGCTTTAGGTTATGGTGTTCATCACCTCTCTCCCAGGTCAATAATACTATGAATAAAGCTATTTTAAAGAGTTTAGTTTAGATCACAGTCAGTTTCCAGACTCAAGAGATGAATACCTAGGATAAGGATAAGTTTTGTCCTGTAACATTCACTTGCCACATAATTCAGCAACAACCAATAATATTTTCCTGATCTTGGATTAAACTTCCTCACTGGCTTCACTCTCAGATTTCCCATCTTTCTGTAGGAATGGTGCTACTGAAACACAAATTATCTGTTAACATAACTGCAGGTTTTGTCCTGGAGAATGGAACAAGGTGTAGATTCGCTGGCCACACCTTTGTTTTCACTTGCTCTCCCTGCAGTATGCTCCCAAAATAAATATGTGTATTGCAGGCAGCCTGGCCTCCCGGTGTTTTGAATATAGACTGTGTACAAGTCTTTGCTTCCCAGTCCTCTGGAAACCTGGCCTAAGGTCTTAATAGTGTGTAGTCTATCAGGCATCAAATGATAGGGTCTTCTTTTTTTTCACATTGCCTAAAACCACTCAATTCAGTGTAGATAATAGATTTTGCTTGGGTTAGAAATTATAATAAATTAAGCCTGTATGCGCACTTTCACATGTTTTACAAGATAAGGATCAGGCACTTTGGTCCCATCCACATAACTTAGACTTAAAACGAACTAAGCCTAAATTAGTTTTCTTACTGAGACTAAATCTGAATTTAGTCAACACATCCATTGACATCAATAAACGTTTATATTTATGGAATGTATATGTGAAATGTGTGCAGTAAATTAAAAGAGAATTTAATAAATTCACAAGGTATTCATTTAATTTACTAAAAAGATTTTAGAGAAAGAAGGTAAAAGTCAGCCCCTTTAATGTCTCTTATTTAAGCAAAAGTCCCTGCACAGAGCCTTGAGGTACGCCCTAAAGTTCAAAATTAGACTCTTGGATGAGGTCTTAGAATAAATTCTCAATTTATGGCATTTAGTAAACTCTGCACTCAGTTTAAATTTGGAGCTTGTTAATTCATATAAAAACAGATTCTGGCATGCTAAAGCATAATGAAATAACTAGAACCAAAGTTGTGGCTTTCATAAAAACCTCCATTTTAGCCATGACTTCCCTATACTATTGAGAATCACGAACAATTTGGGGAAAAATTTACTATCTTTTTCTCTGAATTTGGAGATAATTTAGACGCTAGTACAAACAGCAGATTACTGTCATAAGCTACTAGAAAGGAATATTGTTCTGCATACATCCAGCTATAGACTACAACAGCTGAAGTTTTCGTTGGTGTTTTCATAATCAAACCCCAGCAGAATACTTTGCAACAGTACTTGTCTCTTCAGACAGTGTGAAAGGTTGTAGAAATCTCAAACTGAATTAAAAGCGACTGAAGAAATATGCTTGGATATAGTGTGCCCCCCTCTCACCCATAGGCTAAAGAAATCTGCAAATTAGGGAAAGACAGAAATACCTTACACAACTGCATGTTCATTTGTATAGGTCAGCTTCTACTGGAAGGATCTTCAAAACGAATATTAGAAAGCAAGCACTATTGATGAGAGAGAAAATTAGATAACCAGGCTTGTGCATCACCATAAACAATGTTTGTTTTTCAGTTTCTTAGCTGTAAATAAACAGACTTGATCTTGCAACCTCTGTCATCTTCATCACAGTATTATAAATAACTGCTAGATCACAACATCCCAGAACAGAAGATTTTTTGCTTGGAATTTGTGAGCTGTCAGACTTATTAACAATCATGTCTGTGTGTGTGGTTTTTTATTCCACCCCAGCAACTTATCTTTGTCCTAGTAAAAAAGCTGTGACATTCAGTTTAAGAGTGGTTGCTTACAAAGTAAACATTTTAATAAACACTAAAGTATAAAACATCCTTCCTATAGAGGCAGAAAGCTCAAGTTGCTTTAATCTGATGCAAGTTCACACTGCAATGTTTTGAGCAGGCAGGCTGAGCGAGGGCTTGGTACCAAAGCATAGGTTAAATAACCATGTCCTGAAGTTCTGTATTCAGTGTTTGAGAGAAAAAGAGATGTTTTAAATAACATCCAATCCTGGTTTTACCTCAGCCTTCCTAGGGGTAACAATCTGGACAAGATCAATCTCGGCATGTTGTGACTGGCTCTAGTTGACTAGAGGAAAAAAATTACAGTATTTTTAGGATGCCTCAGTCACACAGTAACTGAAAGCTTTGCTTCTTGATAAAATATGAACAGTTTTCCCTAGGGCTCTAATTCCATCTCTTTAAAATGTTAATTTACAGTAATTTTTCTTAATATAGGGCTATAATGGTGGCTGTAACGACGGCTTCATGTTTCAGTGAATACCAGCTTTGTTTTATTCCATATTCAGTCTCTCTGGATGATAAGTTTTATTATGCACATTGACAGAAGTCAATGTCTGTTTATTATTTCAGTTTTATATGTACCAAGCCTGAACACAGAGAAATTAAGTTGTTAGCTCTATTATGATGCAGTTTGGATTTGAAAAAGAAGAGAGAGGAAAGTAAAATGGGCCAAACAACCACAACAAAAATACATAGCAACCAGCATTAGGAGATTGTCTGTAGCTTAAAGAATGAACAAAATTCACAGCACAATAGAAATGGGAGGAAGCTTTATAGGGGCATTGAATTTAGAAGAAAACATCTGCAGGAGGAGGAATTAAATGTTCTGAAGAACTTCTGGGACAAAATAAAGAGAAACACTAGCGCAAAGCCTTGTCAGATTCAGAGATGTATTCCAACGAGTATTCGCATTGAATGCTCGGGGAAAGAGCTCACAGAGAATTTCGGTCAGAACAGCCAGGGGTGAGCCAGGGACAAGCACCCTGTGGAAAGACAGCACCTGGGAAATGCAGTAGGAGAGGAAAGCGCACGGCAGAGCTGGCAAGCGTCACTGTAAGTCCAGAAAAGGATCTCTGCCAATCCACAGTAAAGGAGATTTTACACAGGCACTGTGAAAAATTTTTGAAGATGCCCAAGACAAAGAGTTGAGAAATTGTTGCGCTGAACTATGCTAACTGTTGTGAGATACACCTTAATAGGAAAAGGCTGGACAAGAAGATGTTATCATTATGATTACTTGTTTTGCGAAAGTAGTACAACCCTTGTTTTCTACACTACAAATTTATAAACCTTTTCTAACTCCGCTTTCAGTGCTTTGCAAAGTCCATGGCCTTCAGTGGAAGCTGAATAGAGTTCTGAATCAGTGACTCAATGTCTCTTTTCAGTTTTTTAAAATTATTTTTTCTCTGTAAATAGTACAACGGTCCTTTAGTACGGTATAGCCATATAGGATATTTTTAATCATAATAATTTCATCAAAATATTTATATTATTATATAAAATTAATATTAAAAACATCAGTAATTAATATCTGTGTGTGCTTGCATCTTGAGGTAATGAACATAGATTTCTGTTTCAAATGAAGGTGGGTGATAGAATATGAGGCAGCACCAGCTCAGAAGAGAAGAGCTAAAGATGGTCAGTGTTTAGAGCTTAAAGGCCATGGTACATGAACGCAGGAATTAGTACATTTCATTTTTAGGTTTGTGTGGAATTAAGAGTGAAATAAAAGCTGAAAAACAGAATCTTCCACTTAATTCTCCATAGATAATAAACTCTAAAATGGGGTGCATGCAGGTGGTCTCTCAATGACATTTACAAACTTGTAAGACATAAACTGGGGACTACAACCAGCTCTTTGAGAACTGTCATTGCCAGGTGCTGAGCCATGGAGCATGAGGGTGCTGTCCCATCAGCAAGGTGAAGAAGAGGCTACATGTCTTCAGCATCCCAAAACACTCACAGTTGTTCAACTCAGTACTACTAGGTAGCAGATAGCATCTCTCCAGGCAGTGTGGTAACATTGAAATGGATTGTTTTCCTGTCTTGGAGGAGATTTCTCACTAACTTCTAGGGTATCAAGTAGTCTGATGTGCAATTAGGATGCTTGCAGACACAGGCACTTCTAAAGCAAGCTAAGTCCAGTTGTCCCTCTATAGACTCCTAAAGCAAGGAATAAAACTTTTTCTCTTAATTAATCCATGTAATTTATATTTTCAGACTGCAAGGAATAACACTTCCTAAATTGGCTTAGATTATATTGCATTTTATTATACTTTTAAAATATTACTTTAATAACAGCTTCATCTGAAAACTGATAATAATTTCTGGAACATCATATGCAATGAATAAGGAGACGGTGTTAGCAGTAGTAATTATTTTCTCTCCAAAGCACTCTAAATTTTTAAATGCACTTAGAACAGAAAAATTACTGCCTAGAGTACTGGCAAGATAGTGATGGGAAAACAAGGACCCCAACCCGTAAGAAAGTGGTAACACAAACAAGACAGTATCTGCTGGTGTTTACCTGCCAGGGCATTCACCTTCTGCTCCTATTAGATCGTACCATAGCTAGTTTTATGGAAGATGTGTACCCAGTCCTAGTCAGAAAACTTACCTGTTTATATGTATCATGGTAACAGAACAGTCATAGTTAATGAAGATGGAGTCATAAGTACCGTTTTGTATATGGTTTGCAGAGATTTACTTATTCACTGAGGGGTAGTGAAGGCTTCTTGATAACTTATGTTCCCTGCTGAGTACAGTAACTTTGTTAAAGTACTGGGGAGTAAAAGGAGGAAGGGAAATATTATTTTGTTTGCTGAAAGGCTAACTAACAATATTCACGAACAAAGAAGGCAATAACCCATGATTTACATAGCAAGGGTCCATTTTTTTGTTCTACCTGCTGCTTTATCAGGAAGAGGATATGGAGGATTTGCAAATGTGCCACTAATACTGCAATGCCTGGTAAAGAAGAAAAGCCCTCAGAAAGAGTAGATTTTTTTAGCAGACATTGCAATTTGCTATTATAATCCACCCCTATACTTCTGGTAAATAAACTGTTGCAGGAGATACAACAATATTACCTGTTAGAAAGCTATGGCATTCAAATACTACATTTACTTCTATAAAATCAATTCTGTAAAATACTCTATATTCAGAGCAGTCACTAAGGTATAAAAGATATGAATAAAACTTATGCACCAATGGAATAATATTTAGAAATTAAATTTCTGCTGTGTGACAAAGACAAGCTACAAAAAACCCTGGATTTATGAAGTGGGAGGGGAAGCGGGGAGAAAGATGACAAAAATAGTATTGCTCTAAAGATTTACAAGTATCATATATTCAATAAAGTATGTTATAAAAATAAAATGATCCAACATCAACAAAAACCAACTAAGTTGTGTTAATTTTATGCAGATCTTTCTTCTCTTAGACCTTGTAGTTTAATTTTGCTACATATTTTAACCTCAGTACTTTCTCCTGTTGAACCACTCATGGAGCAAATATTTCAAAGAGTTTTGTATTTGCCTCCACAAGAAGAGAATGAGAAATAAGAGCATTTTAGTGAACCATCACCTTTTTTTAATAAGCACCTAAGGCGATTGCTATGTTTTTCCTGGACAAAAACGCAAAACGTCTGGAAAGTTGGAGCACAAGTGGGACACATTAAACAATTAATATTTTTTCCAATTCTAATGGAAATTCCAATTCCAGTTCCAACTCTATACTGATACGTGGATTAAAGCATTTATAAACCATACAGAGAAAATTGTTTTAGGCATGCAAGTAAAAGAATGGTGAAGAACTCCAGTAGCTGGAGCAAGAGGCAGGTCACAATGTGTATTTATAATAACTCATTCCTCGACAAATAATTTTCACTACGTGGGTGCAGGACTCAGTGTATGACCCAAGGTTGGGAACAGTCAGACACCCCTGCTCTAGTAAGGCCTGTTTTAGTAAGAATTCTGAGATATTTTGTCTTGCAACCACCTTTCTCAAACATAATGTCCTCGGACTAGTGTCTGATATTTATTGCTGAGAAGAGGCCAATGACAGAGCTCTTTGCACACACTTTGTACGAGGAGGAATGCAACACCTTCCTTCAGCTCCCCATTTTTGATATTATGAGAAAAGTGAAAAGATAGAGCCAAAATGAACTTTTCAGAAATTTTTCTTCCTTTAACATTGGTTGTGGGTATCTTATGCCATATAATGCATCCATTGTGACCAGCCCAGCAAACAGTGACGAGGAAGATGCCCATTTAACTTCCAAATTGTTAAAATCCAGTGCTATGTCAAGGCACCCCACTTCTTCCAGTGTCTGCAGGCACCAATTAATTATCAAATCAGAAAATTGCAGGATATTTTGGGGTCCATGCATGATCTTACCTGGAGTACAGCCAAACTACACTCCAGCCCTTCAGCCGTGATGTTTATAACTCCAAGCGTTTTCATATTTTCAATTCTAATCTACCGTATTTTTCCTCTAATCCTTCTCTGTAGGAAAACAGGTCTCCATGCACACATTCTAAATGTCTTATAACCAACAGATTTCTAGAAAACTATATGCCGATGTTATATATAAAAATTTTAATTAGAAACAATCAAATAATTGTTAAAGTTCTCTTCAACCTATATTGAAAAATATCTAAATCCAAACCTGAATTTATGAATTCATTATGAAATTTCTAACCTGGATCATTTATCAATTATTTGTTCTCCACTTATGGCTTCAAGCCTCATTCTGTTTTGGTTGGGTGTTTTTTTTTTTTGTTTGTTTGTTTGTTTTTTCTTCATTAAATGTCAATAATAGCCTTTTATCAATCTATTTATAAAATACTAATTTGATTGGATAACATTGTCTAATAGTAGTAATTATAATTAGCAATAATTAGTTACCACATTGGTAAATTGTGTTTTATATTTCCTTGATCTAGATAGTTATAGAATAATATAGTCATAACCAATCCGAAGATCCCGTTGAAGCCTTTTAAAATCAAAAGTAAAATTTGATTAATTCTATTTTTGTGTGCATTTCAGTACAGCACAATCATAGAGATTTGCACATAGTTGTAACCTTGCATGGAATTTCACTGAAAAAGAAAGATTAATTAACAAAATAATAGCACTGTGTTCTCAGTGATGCTTACACAATATTGCAAGCATAAAAGCATCAAAGCCTTTCAATCTCTTTCAGTAGGTGTAAAGCAAAAGGAGATTGCTATATATTTATCAGGTGGCACAAGCTCTATTAAAGGTCTGATTAAATTTAAGAGTTATCTGACAAAAAATCTCAGACTTCGTAGTTCACTACAGTGCCAATTTTAATATAGTTTTCTGCTCCCACACAACATCCACATCTTCTTTAATCCTCAGAGTAATGTCTCCATCATATGTCGATGTTTTTATACAAATCTGTTCTCAATTGCCTTTTTTTTTTTTTTCCTTCTCCTCCCCCCCCCACTTTTTGGTGTTTTGGACTTTCAGAATAGATAGATCTGGGCACACAAGTTGTTACAAAATTGACCATGTGGAAATCCACCATCATTTCATCTGTGTGTAATGTAGGAAACACAGCAACCTGCTGTTTGGAGCAGGTTTTTGAAGTCTGGAACAGTTCTTCCAGAACCGTTGACAGCTCTTCATAAAGAAATAAATGCCAGCAGAAGAACAAAAGAAATTATGATGAGAGCCATGAGTGACACTGCAAAGAGACGAGTTTCTTTTGACATTTAGAGCTACCTGGTATTGAGGCATAAGACAAAAGCATCTGCATGACAGAAAAGAATTTCAGGATTCTGTAAATCTATGGATGACTCTTTCTGGAATTTTAGGGGGAAGATGCTGATAAACAAGAAAAAAAACCCCAAATACTTTTTTTTTTTTTTTTAATTATTATTATTACTATCATGGTCTACATCCTGCTTTTGGTTTCTTTGGTAAGAAACCTGAAGAAAATCTATGGATTCTGAAGTAATGGCTCTGGGTAGTCTTGATGCAAAATGAAAGCAGAATTTTGTACTATGCCTTCAGTCATCTTCATACTTTTAGTTTCCACCCCCATAATACTCGATGAAAGATATATAGAGTGGCTTGAAACATTGTGAAGTGGTCAGCAATACAAAAAAAACCACCAACAACAACAACAACAAAAAAATTGTGAGAGAATGTTGTGGTTTTTTTTTCCTTTATGTTTCTAGTTGCATTTCAGAGAAGAAATTTCCTTCCACCACGAGGGAAATTGCTTTGTGACTAAAATGACATTAGTCTGTCTCCTATGAATTTCCTAAAAGCACAGAAAAGTAACAGCATAAAAGAGCAAACAAATGCTGCTGCACGAATAATTTGAAAAATAAACCATGTTTTACAGCATGCATCTCAAAAATTCTGAAGCCAGGAGGAATTGTTAGATCTCTTGCATAACAATAGGCCTCAGACCTTTCTTTAATTAATTCCTATTTAATTAAAACTTAATAACAACAACAGTGGCCCAGTCTTGATTTAAAGTATTAACGGTTTTCAAGAACCTGCTGCACTATTTTGTAAGTAGTTCCAAAGGCAACCACCATCATTGCCAAAACGCCCCACTCAGTTTCTAGCTTGAATTGATCTACCTTCAACTTCCAGCTAGCGGATTTTGTTATACCTTTGTCTGCTGTATTGAGAAGCCTCCTATTATCAAATACATTCCCCAAAGCACAGACAGTGGGGAAAACAAACAAACAAACAACAATAACAAAAAAACCCCACCACTATTTATCCACCATAAATGTATTTGTTTATGGACGGAAGATAAAAGACTCCATCTATGAAGCTTATCAAAGGGAAGGTTAAGTCATTACTTCAAATAATATTTGAACATGACATAATAACTTTCAGGGGAAAGGTTTTAATTCATGTGAGCTGAATGATGAGGTAGGTACACAATCTGTTACTTTTTTGAGCATTGGTAACACATAGAGGTCCAGATGAGTTTAAGACTAGCATTTTCTAAGTGACAGCAGCCACATACTGTTTCTCGCAAGCAGAAATGAGTCAGACTGCAGCTCCAGAGAGAGCAAGCTGGAAGACAACAAAGACAGTGAAAATACCTCAACCCTGTGCATGTGTGATCCATGCTTCAGCCTGATGGTTAACGTGTGTACCGAGCCCTCTGCACATTTCTGGCATGTTTCTGGCAACGGGTACAAAACCAGCTGCCATTCACCTTTCTGACAGAGGTAGCAACATAAATGAGAAACTGTCCGCCAGCTCATCCAGTCACTTTCTATGTACTTGCCCACTTTTACCTACTGTAAGACATGCAGTGGAATAACACGCAGTGGAAATAAAGGGTGGAAGGAACTGGAGAGAGGAGTGGATTTTCCTTTTCTCCATATTTATTCCTACAAGCTTGGCAGGCACTGAGTACAAGATCCTTAGCTGTGTCTTACATCCCATTAGAAAGATGATTTCACTAAAGGTAATTTGTTCCACTGTAAAGGGCTTAGCCAGAAAAAGTATCCAAGACTTAACTTGAGAACTGCTATTATGATTGATGGTTATGTATTTGGCCATGTTTTGTTCCTAGTTACTACAAACCCAAATTTATATATGTAGAAAAGTAATTATACGCATTCCAAGGGTCACTGCACCCCAGGAAAAACACAGATCAGAGGACTCTTGGCTACTAAAGATACCTTAGTTTGGCCCGTGGAATGAAGGAGCTAATAAGCATGTTCTGATCCCTTTGAAATGAGCTTTACAAATATTTTTCTCTTCTGATGCTGCCCACCATCTGGCAGATATCATAAAATAAGAAATATATAACTCTGTTAAGACAAGATGCTGTCTGTATTACAGTAATAAATATATGAACTCATAGATAGAGAATCTTTGTGCAAAACCTTTCACTATTTTTTTTAGTGAAAGACAGAAGAGGGAGAAGATTTTTCAAAAAATAAAGGAGTACTAACTTCCAGGATAGTGAAGCAAGAAAAAAAAAAAAGTGAGGCAGAGGGTATAAGTTGGGCATATTAGTCATCACTAAAATTGCAACGGATTTCTTCAAAGCTTGTTGTAGATGACACATATATAATTTAGTATGTAAAAAAATCATCTGCTTGCTGCACCACAATGTGAGTACTAATACAAATAAAAGCACCACTACAATAGCAATCATGGGCATAGGAAGTGAAAACAATAAAGCAGGACAGAATTCAAACCATGCATCCTACTTTCGTAGAGAATTTAGAAGGTTTGAATCACCCATCACACAGACCTACATGATTCGCATATAAAATTTGCTAAGACATTTTATTTTTTAAGTATACCATGTAAGCAGAGGATAAAATGTTTTTCAAGGATGCCCTTGCACACAGGATGTGATTAATACATGATGAGGGAATCAGTTGTCTCTCTGAATGCTCAAATTGGAGCTTCCTGCAAAGGCTAGTGTCGGCAAGGGAAAAATTAAGATTAATATAACTTAAAGAAGAGTATTTCCATGGAGTAGATAGCTATATCTGCCCTTGTCTGTACTGATAGAGGTCTCCTGGACTTCAAAGGATCCATGCAGTCAAGTTCAAAGTGGATGCCAATGTAAATATGGATTCTAGACCCCACATCTGGGTCTTATGTGTCTGTCCACAACACCACAAACACCCATACTCACTAATGGCACTCTGGTTTTTGAGTAGAAGAATGGATTTTCAAGGAAACTCTGACCTGTGCTTTTTAGCTTTCCCCATTCTGTGACTGTGATGGAGAACTGCACACTCAGTCTGATATAAATTTAATTCTATCACGATCCTCAAATCCCTTTCCTTGTTTTATTAGAAATGAGTGCTTCAGAAAAGTGTGCTGCTTTACTGAACAAAATGCAAAACCTGACCAAGGAGTTATAGAAGTTACTCAAGCATCTCTAATATGGGATAATTCTCTGGACTTCATTCTACCCAGTTCAGTTAGCAACTATTTATGTGTTCTATATATTGTCATCAAAAGAGCACAGTATTACTAAAACAAAAAGAAACAGGTCTTAGGATATGCTCTCTGGACCACAGATGAATGCATAGTTTAAACTATCAGTATTAAATAAAAGGCTAAACTAGGTACCAAGTTCCACAATAGACTATTCCCAGACCTTCTATCTAATTCTCTGTTGCAGGAGATATAATCACAGCTGGCACTCTACATCTATGTTATTAAGAAAATCTTGTCCCAGGCAAAAGCTGACCTAGGACAAATATGAAAAAGGGGACATGGAGAAGAGTAACCATAGCAGCAACAAAAGTAAATATAATAAGGTCTAGTAAATACTGAGATTGTCAAACTGAAAGTGGTGCTCCAAATACCTGTTCTAGGTTGAGTGCACAAAATGGAATAAACAGGAAAACAAAACAAAACAAAACCAAAACAAAATGGTTTAGAAGCTATGTAGGAACAGAATTTCATAGATGTATTATAAATAACTGAAATTAGCCACTCTTATAAAGTCTCAAAATCTATGTTATAGCTCGTATACATTTTAAGTATCTCTTGGCAGGACAAACGCTTATTATATGTAAAGCAATGTGGTGTGAAAAGCTTCCTCTTCCATACCCACAAGAATTCTATATTCAAGGCATTTGAATGCATTGTCAGTATGGTGTGACCATCTTTGCACTTTGACTGTGAAAAAACACAGACTATATTGATCCATGTCTTTCCACACTGGTAAAAACACCAGGAATTTTGGAGACTTACACAAATCCATTACTATTAATAAGTATCTTTTTGATGATAAAATGGACTCAGGAATATCTCTAACTTGAACCACTTTTAGCTACACTAGAATGAGGTGTATAATAGGTTTCCTAAAGTACTTGTGTCCCACTGTTGGACATTAGCTGAAATACATTAGCTCAGCACTTTATTTATTAACTCTCTTTTACACTGAAAAATTAGTCTCTCTTCTAATTAAACGAAGGCAGACGGAAACCCTGGAGCATGTTATGGTGTGGGTTGTGGGGATGAACAATTAGGAAACATAAGGCTAAAATGATCCTGTTCCTGTGTGAGGGCATTAGTTTTTCTTAATGTAAAAGAGTTAGTTTTCTGTCTGTTTTCCCATTCAACAATGATCTCTGCTCACATTAAATTGTCAGATAAAGCCAAGATTTTCAGTTCAGTGTTGGTTTTGAGGTCTGCTTGGGAGAAGCAAAACTAACTCTCCTCCACATCTTTCCATTTTGGCAAAATCCTGTACTTTGTCCAGATAAAGTGCAAAACACCTTGCAGTAAGGAAAAACAATGACATGAACATTCTGAATTACAGAAGTCTTTCTGGCACAATTGATTAGCCCTGGCTGAAATAGAAAGACAGGAGTAGGTTTTGTTCATTCTATATCTGACATTTCTACTTTTCTTCTTTCCTTTCCCTTTCCATTAACAGATTAGAAATGCACTTTTATAACCCTGAAGAACTAATAACAACAATTTGGTATTCTAACAGCATGTCACAGCTTGGTATGATCTGATTCAGTGCCCTGAATTTATTACACTTTAATTCAAGCATTTACCTAAGGAATGGCATCCTTGCACAAAAAAGAACAAGATAGATTACATACATAAGCGTATGCTACAGTCATCAATTTAATAAAAAAGTTATCTTTTCCTTCTATGTAAATTTATAAACTACTCTCACTTCTCAGCCAGTACTTACTTGTTTGTAAGCTGTGTTTGACTGGCTTGGGTGAACACATGCAAACGAAAAAGCTACTCTATTCTGACTGAATAACATGTCACCTTAAATTAAGAAAGTGAGCTGCTATAGAGGAAACATTAATTAAATCAAAGAGAACTATGTGCTCAAACTAGAAATTTATTTGGAACTGCTCTAGGGGAAAGAAAATGAAAGAAGAAACAAACCCCATATCAAACTATATTCAGAAAGCTGTATCTGGAAGCTGACACAGTCATAGTCTAAAATCTGCTGGTCTTCTATGAGAAGCTTGATACCAGTTATATAGCAGGATGTTACTAAATAGATTTTTGTGTTGCATTCCCTAAAGTTTTTGCAGTTGTTTGATTGCCGGATGTTTTGTCCATGTTTATGGCCATATGAAAGAAAGACAATACATGCATATTTAAATTTATGTTTGTGGTAGCTGTTCCAAGTTTTGCATGTGCCCAATCCAGAGTGATACTGGTCCTGTTCCCTACTTATACCTAGACAGATTCCAGTTTATAGTTTCATATTTTGATGCCCATTTGGTATAAAAGATAATAGATAGAGGAGAAACTAAGCTGAGAAGAAGCTTGTTTAGGGAAAAAAAAAAAAAGAGGCACTTAAGAGAACTGATATGACAGATTGCATTATTTTTTTCAATCATTTAGGTACAGCAAATTAAAAAAAAAAAAAGTAAAACACGTGTTCTCTTTTACTTGGAAAAATAAAAACCATATACACCCTTACAGAAAGTAAATTAAAAATTATGAAGTACCTCAGTGATTAAATAATAAATATTCTTGAATTATTTGATATTTCATTGTATTGATTTCTCATAGTAGATTACATGAAACTTACTTACTCACTATGAATTTCAGATTCACCAGACTATGATATCTCAAACAAAAATGAATATGGAAGAATTGGAGAGGGGACTGAAAGGGTCTACATACTTAAATCAGAGATATATCCATAAGTTTTCTTCTGCAGTATTAAAGAGGTATTTGACAAGTATGGCCTCCTCCCCCTTAATCAAACTCTTTTTTCTATTCTCATAAGAATATTAATTTCTTACCAGAAGCACATTTCAGCCAGTGAACAGTGAACTGCATGGGGCGCGGTGGGAGAGAGCTAAAAGCTTCAGCTCTAAATACTCTGCTGAGGTTTGGTAGAGACCTGAATTGCAGGTGGAACGCATGAATAGTGAAGATTAGCACATAATCTCTGATCTTTCCTTCAAAACAAGTACTGCAATCTACAGAGATTCACAGCTAGAAACTTGAGCATGTCTGTTATAGTGAACAGTATCTGAACAGCTGCCATGGTACCAAATAACACTGTGCCGATAAGTTTACAAGGCTTACATTACGTTATTAATAAGTGACAGATGTCTGCTTCCACAACATCATTCCCATGTTGCACATGTTTAGTTTGCTAGACAGGAATACAGACAAGAAAATGGTGTAATGTGGAGTAACGGAGTAATGTAATGACTACTCTTCTGAAAGAGCCCTCACCTATAAGGAACACCAGGGCAAATCTACTGAATGTTATACAACTCATAAATCATGACCACCACTCATTCGTTTCTTGAAAATTCACATTCACAGAGCTGGGTGTTATTTTTAGATATGTCAGTGATTTAAAATCTCATCCATGATTCTAAAACATTTTTTATCAAAAGAAACAGCTAGAAATACTTCTACTTCAAATGCAAGCCCGTCGGGTAACCATCTTTGCTCCCTTTGAAGTTTGGTTGCTATTTAAAGAAAAGTGTCTTGATTTCAAGCAAGTTCCTGCTGTCAGCACCATGTAAACAACATAACTCAAAAGAACTGGCATGTTATGGCCAGTGTAATCAGGAAAGAGTGTGATTTATGGGATGTGGAGAATGAATGACTGTGTTGCTTTACGAACGATACCTGTGCAATGAAGCCAAGACAAGGGAAAGTACAAAAAGAGCTCGAATTATTGCCAGTGTGCAGCATTTCAGGAATTTACTCTAAATATGCAGGCAGAATGCAATAGTTAAAAAAGCACATTATGTTGAAGGCAGAGGTCAAAGCAGACAATCAAAGATCTACACAGTAAGCCAACACCTAATTTGGTGGAGGATTCTGTGAAATTTGCAAGTGTTTTAATGTCTTTGCTGTTCAATTATGAGTCATAAAGGAATTTAAAAATATTTATTTTTCCCTAATATATCACAATTCTGTACCTTAATTTTTCCATTTCAAGCTCTTAATAATCAAAGGGGAATACTAAACAGAGGGCATATTTAATAAAAAAACTTAAAAAAAAAAAAAAAAGGAAAAACCTACATATCAGCACAGAATTTCACTCTGGTTGTAGAAGTAGCTTCTCACTGTTTTACTACTGTTTTACTACTACTACTACTGTGAAAAACATGTTTTCAGTTGTTTATTTTTAGCGCTGGACAGCGCAGAAATGCCTGGAAATAATTCAAAATTATTCTCACTGCTTTGTAGAAGAAACAAACTATGTATCTGAAAATATATTTTGTCTTTATTTTTATCTGTATTACCTTGCCCTAAGCCCTTAGGCTTTTATTTAAACCTTCCCCTTGACTTTTATGAAATTTTACCATTTATTTAAAAAAAAAAAAAATTCTGGTAAATAATTGTGCATTAAACAAACACATTCAGTTGAGCTTTCCTGAAAAGTCTGTATGATGCTGAGATGTTATTTTGTCCAAATTATCTCTGAAGGAATCACCCATGTAAAACAGGTTTTCGGAAGAATATTACAAATTTTTGAACAGATAGTTTTTCTACATTCCTTAAAAATTTGCTCACTGTTGTTATTAGTTTATGTGCCCCTCCTCACTGTGAATATGAAGAAAAATCTCTCACAATTCTGTGTTTCTATGAATAACTTTCCCTCTTTCAAAAATTGATATTCATTATTTGAGTGGAACATTGTAACTGGGAAAAAAAAGTGCAGCAAAAGTGACCTATATTTAGAATGGACTTCTGAGAAAAGGACATACTTCATATGCAGAAATGAGAAATATAACAGTTGATATTAATTCTACACATACATTTTGTTATGTTGGTCTATTTTCAACACGTCGTTTTTCGGTTTTGTACAGAAGTCACCACAGTAAGGATTAACAAATGATTAGGTTCAAAATTATCATCCGGGAGAGAGGTCATAGGTTATCTTATGCCATTAGGTCTCCCGAGAAACTCAGTGATCTCCATTAGTTTCTACTTTTTGCAGGTGCCTTTCAAAGGCAAGCACTGAGTACTGAGAAACAGCAAAGCAACCGTGACTTTCTTTTTTCCACCTTGCTGCCCCAAATAGCAGCTGCATGCTACTGCCCAGCTCATTTTGATGCTTGTCTCCTTGCTGCTGTGGAGCACAACAGAATGTCTTGTTTACCAGTACAGTGCGTTCCACGATTTTCTCTTATCAACCCAAAATCATCTTGCTTGAAAAACAGAGGATCATAATACAAAAACAACTAATACGAACTGCAGTGAAAATCATACCTAAAAAACAAATTCAGAGAGGCGCTGTAAGAGTTTGAAACATCGTAATAGGCTGTTTCGTCACATAAATTGGAATTATGGCTAAAATATTAAAATGTTGAAAAGAATACTTTTTAAAATGTGTGCAGTAAATATGTAACTAGAGCTAATGAGAGGTGTCTCTAATTTTAGAGTAACAGATAATACAGAAAATATAAGTTACAATCACTTTTTAAGTTAATGTTTTACTAATAGCATTTTTATAATTTTTAAATCAAACCACAGAAGTATGCGTACACTTGTTGTATAACGGGAAGCAAACTCTGACTTATAATATTCTTGACTGTTTGAGCCAAAATAATATTAAGAACTGCAGTGAGATTTCAAAGCCTTCCAAAGTATTTCAGCCAAATGATGATTCGATTTAGAGTTTATGCCATGTGCGATCTCTGCATCAGTTGTTTTCCAACCAGACTCTTTGTCTTAATTTTTTTAAAAGAAAAACCTTTCCATCTCTCCTTCAGGGACACAAAGGATGTTATTCCACTTGATGCCTATTATAATTTATGTTAATTTCTGTATGATTTTTATTGTTAAAAGCAGCATAAGCATCTTCATCCTTGTAACGGTTGGGGATCCCATTCATAGATGAAGACTTCACTGTGCAGGGCACTGTGAAAACACAAAATTAAATAAAAAGGACACCATCCTCATAGCTGTTTTTGTAACATTAAACAAAAAGTAACTAGGGAGAGAGAGCTATGGGCGACTAACAAGAAAAAAATCTATTTGTGATAGCTACTGGCCTCAGTACCCTGACTGGTCTGCCAAGTCCCCTGGGCAAAGAGCTTTGACAGGGAAACTGAAGGCAGTAACTTTTCAAACCCTTTGCCTTCTGTGCCTATTTATTGTACACATCAGTCTGTTCCTCTGTGTGGAGTGGGAAGACAAAAACCCCCCACTTCTATCTGAGAGAAAAATAGCAAGTATGCACAGGCCAGTATGGGCGACTGGCCAGAGGTGGGAACCAATATCGCATTGGGGGTGATAAGTGGAAAGGGACAGACCTTGAAAGGCCTCGAAAACAGAGCAGCACCTCCAATCTGATGTTACAGAAAGCAGACAGAAGTGAAGTGCTGCGTGCAGGAAATTGATATGTCAAAACCATCGGACTAACAAGGCATTCTGTAGATCGTATTAGAAGCTTCTGAGCAATGCAAGGAGGCTTTGCTGGTTTTGTTTTAGAGAGAAACTTGCATCTCTCTGCTTGCGCTAATTCTTATAGGTAAGGTTTAGAAAGCAGCCTCAGATCTGTGGGATCTATTAAATCTACGGCCGTAGAGAGAGAGGTGGCTGCCAGAGTGGCAGGTCTGGAGGTGGTACACAGCAGCTTGGAGCAGAGGTGCCAGGGACCATGCAGGCAGGCATTGGCGAGAGGTGGCAGCACCTGGACTCTGCACTTTGAACAGAGAAAGATCTCCAAACCGCTGAGCAGGCCCAGAGGAAAGCTGATAGCACCGCTGCACAGGGCAAGGAGCCTGAATGCCCATAAGGGACCATTGTGTCCCCTTCAGAGGCTGTCCCCTGGCTTTCGCTGGATTACTATAAAACAAATCTGCAGAAGATATAATGTGAAAAATAAAATCCTGGCTTTTTTAATCCCCGCGGAAGGGGACCAGATTCATCCTCCTGATAAAAGATTAAAATAATTTGGGTTGCTTAGCTTAAAGGAGAGGAGAGCAAGGTGAAGTGAGACAGCTTTAGAAGATCTTTTAATGCCCAATGTCTATCATGGATACAAGAAACATAAATTTTCTTCAATTCCACAGAAGAGGATTCAAATTAGGTACTAGAGAAAAGCTACTGAAAGGTATGGAGACTTTTTCTCTGGAGTGCCCACTAGTGAAGGTCTTCAGTGTATAGGAAACACCTGCAAGGTAGGACAGAAAATCTTGTGCGAGGGGGTGGGCTAGACAGTCTTCTGAGGTCCCTCTCTGTACTGGTTTCTTGTTCAACCACCCCCGTCAAAAGACCAGTAGATCTATTATTTGATTAGGCAGCTTTGAAAAGACATCAAGGCTTCATTTGAAGACTAAAAGGAATGGAGAATCCTATCAAAGTTTGTTCTTATCCATCTCCGCTGCTAAAAATATTAATATGTCTGCTTTACTTTTTGTTTGAATTATTCAAGATTTAATGTGTAGCATTTGGTCTTTCATTCGTTTGGTCCATCAACTAGCTTTATTTGTCATCTTGAGATATTTATAATTTAATACTTCGAAAGACTGTATACACATGCATATCACAACTAATAGCATTTTTAATATTAGCATTCACATTGGTATAGCAGTATTTTTCTAATATGAAATATTTAAATACTCCCAGAGACAAAGATATAATGAGCTAACTGAAGGAAAATCCTGAATAAAAAAATATTCACAGCATCCTTCAATAACAGGAGAAACAGGGCTGCACACAGAGAGCAATACAAACAAGGTCGCAAGTGGCTGCGAGAGTAACAGCTATTCCACTAACTGAAAAGGAGAAACTCCATTTTTACATTGGTTAAAATGAGCAATACCAAATTAAATTTGTGACATAATGCATGCTGGAATAGCTTTCTATGTCTTCTTTCATTAATGATACAAACATATAAATCCAAGGGTATAGGTCATCTGCTCTTAATATAAAGTGAAATTACCAAATAGAGGATAATGGCGAATGACTGTGAAACTCGTGTGCATATAAGCTTCTGTGACTGAACTGGGGACCAAGAGGGAGAAGAAAGCCTGATGAGAATTTTAAAGAGGTCATTCAAAGAAGGAAGAGGAAAAAGGCAGGGATATTTTGGATGAGAAAGTCAAAAAGAATATTTTTCATTTTAGAAAGAATTCTAATTTCACCCTTGTCTAAATACATAAGAGCATCAATGTTTTGTTTCTCTTCTCCTATATTAATGAAAAATAATATTCATCATTCGGATACACAACCAAAGGTATAAGCATAGTATTTTACATGCAAGGGATTATGTTTGGGTTTTGTCTTACTAAGTCCAGCCATCAACTAAAAATCACTGCTATGATACAAATTAGGTGCAAAAATCTCTCGATAAGAAGTTTCTTGTCCTTTCTGTCACCCTTCATTTCAACAGTTGGGCTACTGGGCTTTCCAGTAGGAGAAGGGTCTGAAGGCTTCTTAGTATTTCCAGTGTTTATAGTGAGTTGTACAATTCTGCTTGAGGAAACTTTACATAATATGCTTAAATTTGGAAGACATTTGTAAAACACTGCATTCAAAACAATGTAAGGATGATGTAAGTGAATGATGCTGATGAAGAATTGCAAAGGACTGCACCATTTCAACCAGGCCAAGTGCAAGATCCTGCACCTGGGTCAGGGCAACCCCGGTATCAATATAGGCTGGGGGATGAAGCGATTGACAGCAGTCCTGCTGAGAAGGACTTGGGGGTACTAGGGGATGAAAAGTCGGACATGAGCTGGGATGTGCACTTACAGCCCAGAAAGCCAATCATGTCCTGGGCTGCATAAAAGGAAGCGTGGCCAGCAAGTTGAGCAAGGTGCTTGTCCTCTTGTTAGACCCCATCTGGAGTGCTGCGTCCAATTCTGGGGCCCCCAGTACAAGAAAGATGTGGACCTGTTAGACAAACTGTTCCTGAAAGAAAGTAACAAACAAACCAGTGATAAGTTAGCTATCCCTCTTCAGAACTGAGGAGAAATACTCCAGTGTTTACCAAATGAAAGTTATTTCCAAGCTGCCACCATGAAATCTGCAAATCCAGATTTCTCTCAATCTCTGTTTTTATTTCACTTCTAGAGCAAATGGAGCAGGGATTTTTATCTCTGAAAATGTTAAGAGTTTCATTAAAAAGTTGAAATTCAGTATTTATTTAACTGGGCATCGAAATACTACTTTTTGCTTCATCATAAAAGCTCAGAAGGTCCTAGAGAAATAATATTTTTTTATAAATATATATTCTGTTACTTGAAAAATATTCCTACATCCATA
Source organism: Pampusana beccarii (assembly GCA_013399365.1). Classification (NCBI taxonomy): domain Eukaryota; kingdom Metazoa; phylum Chordata; class Aves; order Columbiformes; family Columbidae; genus Pampusana; species Pampusana beccarii. The sequence continues at coordinate 871,620 of VWYH01004005.1, forward strand.
ATCCTCATCTCTGCTGCTTACAATATTTGTTGGTCAAGATAAATAATGTCACCCATGATAAAACTCAGTATGGCTCTGACCTTTATTAGAGTCTCCAATGTAAAGGAGGCTTTAAACAATAATACTCCACAGATCTTACAAAACTGTGGAAAAACAGTGACCCTTGCACAAAGCCTCTGGCAGTAGTTGAAAAGTCCAGTGATCCCAAGACACTCTGGTATAAAAAGCTGCCTGTGTAATCAGCGGAGTTTACTTGGTTCAATAGGGAGTGAAATCAGTGCCTTGATACTTGGAGAAAGTCTCCAATGGCTGCAAAGCCTCTATTGCTGCATTATTCATTTCCCTCCCTAAAAGCACTCTTGCAGCTGTTTCATTCACTCCGCAGAAAGACTCTTCTCCAGATGGCGCGGGCAGCCTACCGGAGGCTGACGCCAGAGCAGATCCCGTTGCAGGAGGTTCGGGCCTGAGGAAAACGTGAAAGAAAATTCGGTCTCCTCTGAAAATGTGGAACGCCCTTGTGAAAGATGCAGAAAGTTACTCTTATTTCAGGGAGAGAGTTACTATTCTAGTCTGGAGAATAAAAACATCAGTGAAGGGTTACAGCACTTAGTTTTATCTTTGCTCTTGCTTTTCAAAGTTTGCATAACTGCTTATTCCCATAGGGTTAGATGAGCTAGAGCTGAAGTAGATGAAAATTATCTTACGTTCCTTCAGCATCAGTTGGTCTACGGGGATAAAGCCTTTTGGCTTCACCAGAGGAACGGGGGCCAGTTCTGTGCTAACCTGTACCCTGTGTGATTGCACTGATGTTGACAAGAGCAAGCAAGGTGTCTGCCTGGGAAGACGGCGATGTCAGTGCTCTGTTATGCAACACGCTGGGGGAGGTTTTTTGCTTGCCATAGCACACACAGCTGGGAAGGCCATTCATTAACAGTATTTCTTTCAGGATCCCTCTGAATTCAGGATGTCTTTTCTTTTTGGAGTGGTGAAAAAAAAAAACAACAAACAAGTGCACTATTATTACAGTTGTTGACACTGTCTTTTACTGGCATGAATAGAGATTATTTGGACAGCAGTGGTAAATGATGTGCAGTAAATCAAACAGGCCAAATTGGCAGAGGTTATTAACTAAAGAGACAACAGTGTTCTTCATCTGAAAATAAATGCTCACAACGTGGTAGCTATTGTTGTTGTTTGCATGGGGTGAGCCTTTTCATGGTTTTGGTCTGCAAATATGAATGGGGAAGCATTTAATTGTGGGATGCCTTTTACAGAACACACATTTTAAAACAACAAACATGTCTCCTCGTAAAATAAATGACAGATTCTGTAATTATTTCTTCATGTACCATTGAACGCTCTGATAAGGAATTCCTTATTTTCTGCTGCAAAACACATATCTAATGAATATCCCAGCTCCTAGACTTCAGGTTCTGACGTTCCTTAGTATACCTCACAGAATCCTACCATTTGTGTATAATTCTAATGCTGCATTTTGCTAATCTTTGATGCAGGAAGATGTGAAGAATTTGCTGCAGGACTATGACACTATTTCCAAACTTCTCATCCCACGAAACGTGGATCTGATTAACTGGAAAAGAACCTGCCAGCAGCCAGGTCCATTTGTCATTTAACAGAAAGAGCTGCTGTTTTTTCCTCTTCTTTTGAATTTCTCTGGGTTTGGAACCTGCTTGCAAAACTTACAGGTCTGTGGAGCAGTTGAGGATATAATGACTGCACAATCTTTTAGAATAGTGAGAATAAGAGGTTCTGTGCTGTTTTGTTGTGTTGTGTTTTGTTGTGTTTTGTTTTGTTTTGTTTCGTTTTTTTCTGGACTTAGAATAGACATAGCAGAATAGTTAAATGTCACTATTAAGGAGGTCCAATGTGCACAATTTACCACTACATCAGCACAGCAACCTCAGCTCAGTCTTGTACCAGCCACACACTGTGGTCACTGATTCTGCTACTAGAAACAAGGAATAATTATCTTTGCAGGTTTGCCATAACCCCAAACACAAGAAGCCATGCCACAATAAAGACTTTATTGGCAATATATTTATCTTTTACCAGTTGTTAGCCAAGCAATTACTTTCACATTGCTCAGTGATGCAGCTACTCTGACAAAAGATGTTGGCACAGGGTGGGTCTGAGGAGTTAACACTACAGCTGGGAGGAGAATCCCAAGGGACCAGCGCTGCTTCCAATGTACAGACCTAACCTCTCTGCCAACAGTCTTCCTGCAGGAGTTAGCAAGTTGCCTTCAGAAGGTAACTCAAGGAAAATACTTGTTTATTAATAATTATGTTTACCACCCCTGGGTAAATACATATATTTTTCATTAATAAATGACCCAACTCTCATTATATCACACTAACCCTAAGATAAATGCTTCTTCAGGAGTCTTAATGTACTATTTCATTCAGTGGCTGCTCTATAAAACCTCTTTTAATTTCCCCCTGTAACTCAACTTGATAGCAATTCATTCTAAGCAATTTTCTTCAATCCATTTTCTGTTCTAGGAAACAAGTTTGTACAATGGTGCACTTGTTCTTTGTGTCATTCAGACAGTTGAAAATGCCAATCTGCTAATGTTCATTTTTTGTCATTAGATTCTTTTTTCTCCACTGTTTCTAATCGCCAAAAATAATTCTTTCATGCAGCTCAGTACCTATTTAAGTGCTACCTCTTTTATTCTTTCGACACAGAAGGAATGGGTGATTAGAAACACATATTAATTATCCTTGTACAGATGAGAGGGTAGAACCAAACATGGAATTGTATTAAGAATTTTTGTCACTCATTCTTCTTTTTTAAACTGTTATCTAATACAACACTGAATAAAAAAATTGACCAGTCAATATAAAGATTTTTATTCCTTTCTTAAATATGATACTTTCTTTGGAATTTTTACACTGTAATTTAAAAATTGCTGTTAGTGACCTTACATTTTGTATGAAGTTTTGAAAGCTTGAAGTAATTCTATTATGTTGGCCATCTCCTAGCAGACACTCACACGACGTACACACTGATATAGATATACAAAGAAGACAAAATGTCCACTTACTTCTGAAACCAAGATTCCAGTAATGATTGTCTTCATTTCAACAAAGAATAGAAGGGGCAGGAAAAGATTTCATACCCAAAGCCATGGAAGAGCTCCCCTTTTTCAAGATTAACAAGTTTCTTAGTTACCTATTCATCAAGAATTAACCCTGGAAAAAATGAGTGTGCAAAAAGCCTGCTCAGAAAATTTCCATTTCTCACTACCTTCCTTGGTCAAAAAACCAACAACACATAATTGAAAATTAAAATAATCTCAAAGAAATATAGTGCATAAGTCCCCACTGGTTCTTAGGAGATAATTTCAAATAGATTACTATACTCATGATATCTGAGGCTGTTCTGCAGAAAAGAAGTAAGTAAGCCAAAGATATTGTGATGTGAGTTTCGCTAAGGCACCTACTACAGGCGGAGTAACGTGTAGTTTCTCCTCCACTGACATGTGCCCAGCTGCCTAAACTGCCTGTAGGATTATATTTTTCTCCCCGTTCAAGTCTAACCACAACTGCATGGAGAATGCAACTAATGTGTCTTCAGACACAAGAGAAGTAGCTAAGCCCATCGTTGTGCCTGACTCACTACTCCTGAAATACAATTTCCAGCTAGAAAATGAAAAGAACAACACTGAAACAAAAACCTACAACGCAGGATCCTCACTTGATATTCTGAGTGTCCCCTGTTACAAAATTAAGGCAAGCTACTACTAAGGTAAACTTACATGAATGAGCCTGACATCAGCATGTTTGCATGGTCTTCCTGGGCTTTTAAAAATTATTATTACTATTACTATTACTATTACTATTACTATTACTATTACTATCATTATTACTATTATTATTATTATTACTGTTATTGTTATTGTTATTGTTATTGTTATTGTTATTGTTATTGTTATTGTTATTGTTATTGTTATTATTTAGACGATGACAATTATTTTTATAGCTTCAGAACAGCAGCTTGCCAGGCTGCTGCTGACAGCACCAACTGAGGCCTGAAGGTCTCTGGTGTAAGCAACACTCGTGCTCCCCAGCAGTGGGTGACAGTCGCCTGGCTGTAGCCCTGCAGCGCGGCCCCACAAGGGAACCCAAAAATGCTTGGATCTTACTACAGCAAGATACTCTGTTTTTCCACCACAGCTCAGCCTTGCACATCTGCGCCCAGTGCTTGTCTTCGACCCCAGCTGGTGCACCAGAAACGTTACTGCTGACTGTGTTTCCTTCCCCATCCTCTTTAGACCTCAGTTTCAAATGTCAATTATAGGGTCCCTTTGTGGTTACCTATAATCTGTGCTTAGTATCTGACTGTTTTAGTTTAGGAATCTCACATTCTCAGCATGATCCCATTTTACTCAAAACTGGGCTTTGGAACAATTTCCACCTGTTCTTTTCCTTCAAGGTCATAAAAGAGACCACAGTGTTTATGTTCTAGATGAAGAGAGAGAAAAGCTAAGAGATGCAACAAATTTTGGTTTAAGGATAATTTAATTAATAAATGATAATGTACACCTAAGCAGCTATGTTAGTGTTCTTCTGAAGCTGATTCTAGAAAATAACCACTGCTAAATACATGTTACCTACCTAGATAATATTTTATATGATGCAATACAGCAAATTCTGTATTTTTGTATAGTGTTTTACAACGCCTTGACATTCTTCTTCCACCTTTTTTTTTTTGCTTTTTCCATAGGACTTCTGTAAAGTCTTCTCTGTATCAGTTTCTGTTATTTCACATTCTTTCTATCTACCAAGTCACAGTAAACCACTTTGATATTTATTTATTTTTACTGAGGTCTTGCTCTTCACTTTCTGTTTTCTCTTCCTGGAAATTTAAATCCTAGAATTATAATGTTTTATCTGTAGGGAACCTCTGGATGGCATCTTGTTCAACGTCTTGCTCAAAGTATTTTTGCCACATACTTCCCAGAATATTTGAATAAATAAACCATTGAACTGGTAACTGAATGAATGACTTCTATCAGAAGCTAACTACATTTAAAAAGAAGAGATAATACAACCTCAACAACACCTTGCTGAAATTTTAAGATAGATTAATCTGTATAGAAATAAACTTAATTGTACCTATTTCTTTAAAAATATTCTAGTGGTTTTATAGTCTAATTCTCTATTACACCACTAGAGTCTGCAAACATTAATATAAGAAGAGATATGTACTTGTGAAAGAAAATATGAAAGCATATACAGTATAACACAGACGGGAGGGATAAAATGTTTTATGGTTTTTGTTTGTTTGTTTTAAATGAGGGCCATCTTACCTATAGGAAACATTGTAATGAAAAATGCATTGGTACAAATCTTTAAAGAAAAAAAATTCCCTCTTTTTGCTCTGTAGTATCAACTAATTTTTTAGCATGAAAATATCCAGAAAACCTATAGTTCGTAGTGAATTATATTCATTTATATTACCAGATGCTCTTAATTCTGAAATGGGTTGGGCCCATAAGTTACCTGAATGAGTGTCCCATTTAGTTTGATCTAATTACTACCTCCTGTATCATGATATTCATTTAAGTTCTTTGGAAGAATGTCACAATACTAACCTGGACTAATTGAGCTCCTGAAATTAGAACTCTATTAAAGGAGAGGTTAAAAAAAACCCGAACTACCACACGGCACATCTTTGTCACAGTATTTACCAGTCCATGTGTAAGGAACTTACCAGTCACAACTTGTCCTCAAATTCTTACGTTCTCACCTGTCAGGAAAAAATATCTTTAGATGAAAACATTTCAGAATTTCTTCTGCAATATTTCGGGAATATTCAGAAAAAGCTTGATGAGTTGCTAGGCGTTAAAAGTTTATCCCTTGATGTTAACATGTCCATCATCAGTTAAGACTTTGGGGGCTCAAAATATTTGACAGGACTTTGTAATGTTGAACATAACACAGCAAGAAAAATTGTATCTCTCTGTGTCTTTTCATAAGACTGACAAAATCAGTATGATAAAGTCAAAGTTGGCATTGCAATAGTTTGTAAAAGGATGAATAGGAGATGTTTTAATCATCAATGTCCAAAAATTCCAGCGTGATAAAAGAGTGAGTTCAAGGAGAGACAATCACAAACTATATTCTCCAATCAATAAAGAATCCATCGTGAAGAGCTTCTCATTAGCTTCTTACAACACTTTAAAATGATTATTGGTTGGGTTTGTTTTTTTTTTTTTTAAGAAAGTCGTTATGGTTCATATCTTCTCTGGAAGGAGAATTCTATTTCAATCCCCCTTTAGTATAATTTTACATTGCAAAATAAGATAATTATAACCAAAACAGCCACTATTAATGGTTTTACTGAGTGAAAAGGCTGACTAATTTACAAAGCAATTTATTCTTTCTCTTGTACTTTTCCATTTGGCATTATTGCTTTCAGATTATTTCCTGTTCACTGAACAGCTTTTAAAAAAAAAACCTTATTATTCCCTGGTACATTTTCTGTTGGTTAGAATGTCTTCTTTCCCGTTCTGTGGACTGATAGAAATCCATAAACTGACATTTTAAAATGAACTTTTAGATTTTGAAGCAACTATATTACATTTTTATGTTGCCTTCTTTCCAAGGTTTCTAAGTGTGATTATCATCTAAAGTAAAGTATCTTACTTCCTATGCACTTCTTGAATGGCCCAATTCAAATTTAATAGAGGATGTTAATGTGCAGATTTTTAAAATGAGGCCAATAAGTGAGTGGTCTAAGAAGGTGCACAATAGTTAAAAAAGAGAGCATCTTGTTTTCTAAGTATCCCTTCCAACTTAAAAAAAAAAAAANGTAGAAATGACTCTCCTACAATCATTGGTCTTAGTTCAGTCTTTAGAGATTTTTAAGTCACCCATGAATAAAGCAATACTGGAAAGAATTTTAGTTCTGTTTTTTAATAATAGGTAACCTGATTGCATTATGTATCTGAGGAACATTTCATAGGTAAGAGATTGAAAATTAATGTAAACCTTAATGATGCAGAGAAAGTGCAATGTCAGCTGAAAATAAGCCATTATTATTGTGTGCTAGGAATAACTAATTGATTCTGTATACCTATTTGTTCAGTAAATGATATCTTCATCCTGGTATTAATCCAAATTTACTACTAAACCAGGAATATTGAATTAAAATTTTATGCTAACAGATTTCTGTGATATATGCATTTCCTTTGTTGGAAGCTGTCAAGATGCTTCGGGAGGATGGGAAATGCAGTGGAATACCCCTATGTGATGAATCAAACCAGCACACTCCTGCAAACTCTTGAAGGACAAACTCATTCCTTTGCTATGAGCTGGACCACTGAGAACGATAGACAAAAACGTCTAAATGATTACTTTTAGCTGACAGCTCTTTTATATGCATACTTAAAAGACACTAGGTGTGGACCAAGACCCAACTGCAGGAGCAGCTCTTCATCAAAACCAGAAATATACTGTTATTTCTCCTAGTCAGCTTGCCATCTAGGTGAAAGGAGACATAACACAAAGAATGCACATGGGGCAATAACAAGAGGCAGCGAACTCAAGTAACAAATGTGTTATTTTTCATCAAGAAGAAACAGAGTGTTTGTGTCATGACAACATAGCTTGATGGATGGCAACAAGGTGCTTTTTCCCCCCACATGGGAGGTACAGCCTGAGAGACCCATGGAAATATCATAGAAACTTAAAAATTGAACAACTAAAAATCATATCATTCTTCAGTGAAAAACAATAGGTATCTTACTAGAGAAGGACAGTTCAGGGCCTTGAACACAAAAGCAAGTTTCTCACATTTGAATTGATCAAGTTTTTCAGTAGATTCTTAATAAATATGAGCAACCCAAGACTTAAATTATAAAACTTGAAGAAAAAAGATGTTCCAAAAATCAAGATGTCCTGGATAGTTTTAGCTGGAGGTGTGGATAAAATAAGATGTTACCTTAGGAAGACTACACAGAAAGTATCTACAGAATTTGTATGTGATTTGTATGTGAGGACCTACACTGGTATCATAGGAAAATGCCAAATGGTCTGCAGTCCTGACTGACAAACAATGACTGAGGAAGGTCATAACAAGGAGAGGTTTGGACTCTGGTACGATAGTTGTGAATTTGGGTTGATGCTGCAGTGACAAGATGGGAGTGGCAGATGTGAGATTCATGCTCTTAGAGGCAATAGTTGAGATTAGCAATGAATCAGAAATAAATTTTACAAAGACAAAAAGATCCAGGACAGAGATGTGTGAGAACCCACGAAACCGCTAGAGGTGGAACTGCTGTCATACATACTGTAGGAGTGATTACAGATAGATCCAGCAGGAAAAGCTGCAGGAGGACAGGAGACTGAGGATAAAGCCATCACAGGCTGAAGAGGATACAGAGTTCTTACATGTGCCAGGCATTTGCACAAAAGCGGTCATTGAGGGCTTTGGCTAGAGTAGTTTCAAAAAACTACAAGACGTGGATGCTGGATTAGCAACAGCCTCTGACTGAATGAGAATAGAGAAACAAGTTTAGCGATGATACCTATGGTATACCCACGACACCTGTTTTTCTCACTTCTTCAGATGAGATGTACTGGGAGGGGGGAAGGAACCTAGGAACAGGAAAAATTTAAACAAAATCAGAAAGACAGGAAGAAAAGAAAAAATGAGAAATTACCTAATGTGGGATGATCATGCTGTGCCAGCTCCTTTTCCCCTGCCCCACTATAGTAATCTCAGCAAGGATCGTATCTTAATATTGCACATGCACAATGTCAAACGAAGCTTTCCAAAAGGGAAAAAAAAAAAAAAGAGAGAGAAAGTTAAGAGAAAGGGGAAAGAACAGGGAAAGGGAAAGGGAAAGGGAAAGGGAAAGGGAAAGGGAAAGGGAAAGGGAAAGGGAAAGGGAAAGAGAAAGGGAAAGGGAAAGGGAAAGGGAAAGGGAAAGGGAAAAGGAAAGAGGATGGGGAAGAAGGTGACAAAAAGAAAGGGGAGGGCAAAGGGAAAGAGTAGTAAAATAAGATAGCTAAATAGAGACAAATAATCCTGGTTATTTTGCCAATTTTCAAATTAATGGGATCAGAATAAAAAGTCCCAATTACAAGTTAAATGGCCTAATATCTTCTCTAATATCCTTTTTATAGATGTACAGTTTAACAACAAATGGCTGCAGTTAGCCTGAGATATTCAATATTGTAGCATTTGTATGATTTTCCTCTCTATATGCAAAAAGGTAGTTTTCTTCCTTTTATTTCTCTTGTCCAGGGTATTCTCTAAACATACTGCTAATAGTACTACCATCCAGTTTGCTCCTTCAGACACAAATATGTAGATGCATTGGATCCATGGCCAGATCCTTGACCAGTTACAATTCTGTGTAACACCAACACTGGAGGGAGAATGGCTGTGGTGGAGGGAACTGTTGCCAAACCAACCCATCATCTCCTTTTCAGTCTGTAATCCCAAGGGGGTCAGACACACGCCACTTCACACTGCTGATTCTCAACTGAGCAGGCCTTTTGTAGTACTGAGCCTGTTTAAAATTATTTTGACATTAGTTTTATCAGGCACTGTGCTTTTCCATGCTTACTTCAGTTTTGTGCTTTCTCTTAATTGCATGGCTTTTTGTTAGTAAATTCTGAGATTAAGTGATTTAAAATCTATGTGTATGTACCCATACCAGGGAAAAATCCATGGAATTTTTCTTAATAAATTAAATAAGCTTTTGTGTTTGAGTTTCTCTGTTAAAGCTAGCTACCAGACTCTTGAAAAGCTACAAGTAATGTTATCATTTTATAGTTAAAACCTTAGCTGAGTTTTATAGCTACTCTTCAATCTCACCTTCTCCCAAGGACTTTGATATTGAAGGGTGACAATGTCACTTTTGTAGCTACCCTCTCCCAAAAATAACTATTTCCTTTTTGTGTGCATGTGTGACTGTATCCCCTCTATTTCTTCAGGCAGCAGACACTTTATTTAGATTTAGTTTAAATATGGGTATTTTCATTTGAGATCTTATTTCCTGGAACTTCAGACTTTGTAATTCAGTCCTGATGAGATGAGACCTGAAGTACTTTTTTAGTTCCCATTACAGACTCACATGGATTTAAAACATGAATAGCCACATCATAAGTACTATAGGAACCTTCTTCAATGAGCTGAATCCCCCTGTCAAGTACCAAACTCCCTATGCTAAATGTCATGGCTACCTTATCTCATTTATATCAGAACATGGTATAAATGAAATAAAATGAACAAGCTCATGATGTCATAACATCCATCAAAGGTATCTTTGTAGTGTCCATGTCATATTGAGGTCTGCAGTCAGACTGATTAGGACTATTCAAAGCCTTATCTTTTTCTCCTTAATAACCTTCCTAAAAATAAGGAAAAAGTGTAACAACCCTCAAGATGAATAAATCATTTAAATTGCTATGCTGTGGAAATGCCAAATGCCCACACACAGATATGAAGTTTGTGCAGTGTTGGAAATTTTCATCCCCATGCAATGAATAATGGCAGGCAGAGATTTAAAAAACAACAATGAAAAAACAACAACCACTTTCCCCTGGCAATTTTCCCTGTACCAAATCAAAACCAATCACCTCATCCCCCTCTGCAAGAAATATTCTGGAACTCGTTGTGTGGCTATGTTGAAGTTCTTTATGGGCTAAGACCTCCAATATCAGCTATGTATTTGTAGTGTTTGTTTATAGGGCGTTTTATAAAGTCATAAAAGAGAATGCGTGTACCATGGCAGGGTTGCCAAATTTTACTCTGACAACTAATGCACTGCAGTGTGATCCATAAGTCACTTCTGGAAGAAGCTTAAAATGAGAGAAAAAAATTCCTGTATCTTAGTAGAAAGTTTCCTAAGATTAGAGTTTTATGGGGCTAGAAATTCAAATTGCACATCTTCTAACTGCTATTTAAATTACCAAGCCATTCATCACATACGTTATTTAGAAAGTCTGCAAGACATAATTTAAAATAGTTATAAAGAGCAATTATCTTATTTTTCACTAAGTTCCATGTAATTCTTTAATCTTTGCTCCAGAAGTCTACTCCATTGGGCAAAAGCGGTATTTCATGGAGATGAGAAATGTCAGTCTTTCAAGAAACAAGAGCTGGGATTTTATTGTCAAAACCAAACGCCCACTAGTGGGCCAGCAGTGTGTTAGAGTGGGAATGACTTCAGGGGTGGTATCATTCTGGTGCTCAACAGCACGAAAAAAGAGCCACACCTGAAGTACAAGGATTGCTAATTGATTTTCAGTGCTTTTAAACAGCATCTCTCAAAGCAAATGGCCTGCCACTTGAAGGAATATATTTCCTTCATAGTTACTCCCCGCCCTTTTGCAACTAAATCCATAAGGAGTGAGCTACAATGAATTAAATGTCAGGATCCTCTAGACATGGTAGTTGGATACATTCAAAATGCATGGGAGCTCAGTATTACAAATCCTTCATATCAGTTTTTCGAGCACCTTTCTCCGTTCAGCACGTGAGGAGGGTTGGATGCAGAGCAACATCATCAGGCTGATTTGTCTTTGTAATGCAGTGAGGTTCCATTTGACACTGAGGTCCAATTACAACTTAGGAACCATAATAAAAACCTTGAAAGGTAACGGAAGATGATACAAACACTCTCAAAGATTGCAATTGCAAAGAGGAATTTGAGTAAATTAGTCAGTACCATACGCTGCACAGTGCTGTGGTAACAGCCGTTTCACCTAATTGTCCTTTGAAACAAAGTGCACATCCATGTTTTGCAGCTGATGCAGGAATCGAGCTTCTGAGACTGATTTGTGAGATGTCAGTAATTTGGATTTGCATTTAAGACATAGAATATAATCCTCCACTGCCACCACCCCCCTCTTCTTCCTCCCCACACACTTTATCTTCATTTTAGTGATAAAAAGCCTGAATCCAGGCATCAGTCAGGACTAGAGCAATAAGCCAGAGTGCTGTGGTCACTCCCACATGGTTACAGGTAACAGCTGACCACAGAGAAACAAATACGGCAGAAAAATCCCAAGCTTTTGATACTTATCTGTGATTATGGATCTGTGATTACAGAGATACGGGCACAGGAGGCAGGAGCTGTCATTTGACACAGAGTTGCCCAGGATGAGGTTTTGAATAGTGTGTACATTCTTCTCATTCCCCTGCAGGTGACAAGCTAATGAGTCCATACTGCTGCGAGGACTTCTAGCTAGACAAACCAGAAAAACCTTCCTGTTTAATATCTGTAAGCGTGTTTATCATCTGCAAAGCCCCCAGGGGCCTTGTTGCAATTAAAGGCAGAGGTGTCTGCACAGCAGTGACACTGAAAGGCACGGCTAACGACTGGACATCCAGCTTTTCTGAGCAAGAAATGGGTGCACTTCTTACTGTGCTACTCACCTGTGAAAGACACATGGTACAGATAAAAGCAAGATGGTATTATAGTTAAGAGGAATGGCTTTCTGTGAATGCCAGGATGAGGACCTCTTTGAGTCGTTACTGTGCGTGTAAATAATTGAGCAACCTATGTTTTCCTTATTAATGGGAAGAAGGCACACTGAGTACAATTGCAGTTACTACTAGCACATCAGAAAGTCTGGCCCCAGGAGGTGTGCACGGCAATTTGGATTTTGGAATTAATGCCGGTGGTTTATGTGCTAATTTATACACAAGGTTGTAGGCAAAAGAAATCTCAGTTGCCCTTAGATACTTCACAAGAAAGCTGTGCTGAGCTGGTGCTGTTGAAGAAAGCTTTCACAACTGGTGGTGCAACACAGAAGTCCAGTTTTCATTTTATTTACCAATGGTGTAAATGAGAAGAAACTCACTTTAAGAAGAAGGACTTACATGGTTGTGCCATTGTCAAATGGAAGATCCAGATCACATCTAGCAATGAAGCCAGTGTGAAATTATCTGCCAGATTCAGTTCTTGATAATCTGTAAATCCATAAGGCATTTAAAAATTTATTTGCCCTGCAGAGAATGCAAACTAGATATAGAGGTTATTGTTTGGCTTCAGTTTAAAAAATATGTACAGAGAAAAATTAAAATCAAGAAAGCTACTTAAATTCAAGTTATATAAAACATGCAAAGGCAATGAAAAATTTAAGTGAGGTCCTAAATGGCAGCAGCTGTTTTCTTCCACCTTCTTTACAGTAAAACAAACTGACTCAGAAGCAAAAAGTATTTAGTGTAGCCATATGGTCTCAAGGATAAGAAATAGAACGATATTAAGATGTCTACATGAAGACTCCGAAAAGCTTTTGGAAAAACAGATGCAATTCTTATTAGAACGTCACTGGGGTTTATTGCTAAAAGCAAAGCAGCAAATGCTTCACCTTCTTTTATAAAATTATCTTAAAATCAGATAAATGACTTGCTATGTCCATATTTTCTTACTGTTTCATTTGACATATTTAATTTTTAAATGCTTTAGGCATACTGCTGGCTCTCTGTATAGTAGGAGTTTTGAAGACTCCAGCACCTAGCACCCAGATTTCTAATAATAGAAATCCAAGATTTTTAGTGGTAGGATAACTTTCTTTTATTAAAATGTATTGTGTTATCCTATATTTTCTTTGCTGTTATTCCTTGTCTTCAAACATGAGCTGTTTCAAACAAAAATATTTGATCATAATAACAATAATTTAATTTTAGACTCCACAGTTTGAAAAAAATGAGGAACTCAATACATTCATCTAATTCATATCACATAATACCCTCCCTTGAAGAACTGCTTTTATGTAGATTTCTGCCAACTTCACCATTGAAAACCCACTTTTAAATTCCTGTCAGGTGCTTTCTGCTTGAAGGGCTCCAGTGTGTGGGTGGCTGTTTTTCTTGTATGTGCCACGAAGAGTCTCCTCCTCAGAGAGCTGGGGGAGGAGGAAAAGGGGGAATGTTTTTCCTCTTTTCATTTCACACCACATTTGTAATATGAAAGACAAAATGTCCTACCTACTGAAAAAGCCTGTCCTGGAAAATTTTAATGTTCCAGAAAAAAAAGCTATCATTCTTGTTTGTGTGCTGGTATTTAATACCATTTACCTCATCTGCTATTAATGGCTTGATAATTTAGAACATTGTCTAAAAATCTGTAATCTGGACTTGTTTATGCTTTTCCTTCTTCTAGATGACTGAAAGTACATTATTTGCTCTTATCTGCCTGGAAATCAGAGGGCAATACTCTTTGACTGTGGCTTTAGTGGGATAGAAAAGACTCCACATTTTAAAGAACCTATTGACAAACAGGAAGTTTATTAAACCAGATCACACAGAATTTTCTAAATAATATATGTTGTCGCCTTTTTATTGGTTTTATTTTAGCTTCATGACAGATTAAATGTCCTGGTACCATGCTATATATGGCAGAAGTTTCTATAATAATGTACCCTTTAAGGGGAGAAACCTTTCTCTATAAAGGAGCGTGCAATGGAATATGTGTAACTGTGAATTTTTTTAAAATCTCCCTTGTGAGCCAAGGGGACCAGCTAGCCCCATTTCAAGTCCATGAGCTGTTCACACACCCAAGCTCTGAGCAGGGAGTCACATCAGGGTGTCCCACCAGAGACAAGGGTGCAAGCATGCCCCTCTGCTGCTTCAGGAGAAGTCCTGTGCTCCTTTGTGCTGAATAAGGTCGGCAGGTGCCTCTGCCTGTCGCTGCTCCTCTGACCCTCGCCAGGTCATTGTGTTTAATTTGATTAGTCAGAGAGCCTAACACTTTTCATTTGTTTCATTCATGGTATTTACTGCAAGAATTAGGCTTGTTGTGTGATGTGGGTTATAAACTATAATAATATCCACTTAGAATGACATTTTCCTCTGGCTTTTATAGCATTCAAATAAGTACTCGTGTCACACTAAATGCATAGCATTGTTGTTCCCAATGTTGTTTTAACACTATCTTAATGAACACTTTCCTGCATGTGTTTTCTATCACGGTGACATCTTGTGTTTCAAGCTAACGGTGTGGAAGAAAAATGAGTCTCCAAAATGTCAAATGCCAGAAGGTGAAAATCACATACTTTGTCAGTTCTTCTGGTTCACAAGCCAAAGCCATGCCAAGTCAGCTGTGCTCCCACCTTTACCTCTGCTGACTCTACACAGAGCGTACTTGCTCGTCACAAAGAGATGCTGGCGAGAGCTGCTGGGGTGTGCTGAGCTTCCCACTGCGTTTCACCCCAGCGCTCTGTTTGTCGTTCCGGCTGGCTCCTTCTCCAGCCACCTCCCAGCTCAAGGGCTGGAGGCCACCTCCAGCACCTTCATTCTTCCCCTGTTCCACCACCCAAGCTGCCCTCCTGGTTTTACCAAGCAGCAGGTGCTCCGAGCCAGGCCTTAGTTACATTTTACTGTGCGGTTTGCTATTTGTTTGTGGCATGTTTCTGGATTCCTGCTCACCGACATAATGAGAAACAGCCCTTCCTTATTGTTTCTTTTCCCTCACCAACACTGAAATACGTTGGAAACCTCAGGGGTTACTTACAAGAAGCTGTGCCAGCAATGTGTGTGCTTGCTTATAGTTGTCTGGAGAGTTGGAGACATCCTTCTCCTAATTAAGGAACATAAACTCTGCTGTTTTAATTACAGCAAGGAGTAAACTATACCGCATAAGCACCTTCATACTGATATAGCTGCATCCACGTGAGGGACCACATTAACATAATTAAAGAAAGAAGAAAAAAAAAAGTCACACCCTCTGACAAAATAGTCATCATAAGGCAGAGGTTCACACCAAAACATAATGCAGAGCAATAAATGCATTACTCACCAGGGCTATTTGAAACTTTTTTGAATGTAGAAGCTTCTTTAAAATACATATTCCCTATTGCGACGAAGTCATCTCTTCCAGTAAATTACTTGCATTACTGGTTTTGAACATACAATGAATCTCCAAAGAGATATTTATTTGAATATGTGATTTTTCTAAGTGCTGTTCCATATTTCTGGAAATATGCTTAGCACATCTAATATTTATTGCAGTAAAAACTATCTTCTGTATTTCAAGGCAATTCAGAGATATTGCATGTAGCTATACTTCCTATTTTAAGGAAATATTTCATCTGAGGCTTCAAATATTAAGCATTATGCTAATAAATAACCATCAAAATGAAACTTGCTGTGAGGACTGGGCAGGTCAGCTTACCTCTGTGAGCTACAGGAATCTTTTTCCTCCTCTGAAACCTCTAGACCTGACCACTGTCTGACACAGGAGATACATTGGTGGAGGTTAGATGTGATTAGACAAGGCAGTTTCTATATTACTGTGTGAATAAGAAAGCTATGGCACCAACCAGGAGTTTATAGTTCTTCAGTTTGATCCTGCCTTGGAAAGCCTAAACAGAGTAAAAACCTCCCATAATCTTGCTAGAGACTCCCACAGCAAGGAGGAGTTGGCCAAGTGAGTTGAGTTCTATATACCTGTAGCTGAATCAGCAGTCACTATATTTTACAAGGCTCAGGTGGATTCAAATTCCCGTGTCCTTGAGATTTTCCTAGCCTGATGAGGAAGAAGCCAGAGCACAGACAGACCTCCAGATTTGCTCCCTTGCCCCCCAATACGAGTTTATGTAAACTGGGTTTATTTTTATATATTTTTACAAATGTACAAACATATACATATATGTATATGTGTGCACATGCACATATATCTATATATCTATACCTATATATACATCTCCTCCTGAATTCCTCTTCCCCGGCAGTGCAACAAGGAGAGAGCAGGGGGTCTGCTAAATAGCTGCAACAGACACAGCATTGACTCAAGGTGCTTTTGGCTGAGGCAATGTGAAGGCTGTACTCACCTCTGCAAGCAGAATTTGCTTTATCTTACCCACAATAGCATGTGTGTCTTAAATGCGCCTGGTCTGAAATGAGTGGCTAAGTTCAGATACTGCGTTTCAAATTAAACATCAAATGCTATTTTATTTCCCCATGGAAGACACAGAATGCTTACCCTGATATGAAACATGTTTCAAAGTACAAATTACATGCAGATCACCTGGACTGATAATAGGTATTCCTTCTGAAACTCTGATTTAACTGTGTATTCGTTATTTCAGTTTGGAGGTATTTGTTTACCATGATGATTTTTAACTAAACCATCGCTCTGGATATCACTCAGCCGTTTTCTAGCTGGTTTTCCTATTTACAGTAACAGATCTTTGAAATAAAGTTTATCAGCCACCCATTTAGATTAAGAGCAAGTTAAGACTGAAGTTCCTGTATGCCCAGATTGTGTTACTTACATACACTTGTAGCTATGATAAACAAGTCTGCCTCTTAGTGTGTAGAAATGTAAACATATAAAACGTGTTTATGCACATCCTGAGATGTGAAATTCTAAAAATGCTGGAACAGTGAAACAAGAAAATAAGTTGTTACCCAGGAATCACAGGATGTCATATTCTTGCACCATGCATGTGTTGATTAAGTGTGTAATATTTAAGGCTAACAGAGTAGTTATGAATTTGCTTAATGGAAAGATTGTCTGCAGTATATTTAGTTCTACAACTAATGAGACATATGGCTATAAATCAATGCTCTTTAAATGCTGCCTTATTTCTTATAGGCCTCACATATCCTTTCCCTGGATGATCTCAAAACGCATTTTAAAAGCTGGTGTATTCTAATTAGCCACAATCAGCCACTGAAATATATTTCAATTTTAGTAGAGTGTCTCAAGCCAAACAAGTCAGAGGACAGGATCAAATAAATTTATATTAGTTAGAGTATAGACTAAGTTTTATTTAAAAGCTCTTCCACACAGCAACAGAGTGAACATGTCATTATCTGGAACCTCATGCTGAATCTAGGCAGATTTCCTGAAACATTATCTTAATGCTCACACAAATGTAATTACTACTAAATCAATATTTTGTATTCAAGCCTAATTACAGTACATTAATTAGAATGCTACTAAAGAGATGTGCAGTTGGCTGGTTAGTAGACTTTAGCTGGCTGATATTAAAACTGACAGAGGATTTCAGGTTGGGCTGCCCCGATGTGAGTACACAGTGTTAGAATCAGCTTTGCCAGTTTTGATAATTGTCACATGTACAGTACGTCTCCAAAGAGCTACCAGTCTTACTGTCCCAAAATAAATTATCAAGGAAAACATGACTCCTCTTTTTTCAGTTGGCATTCATATTTCTGAAAGGTACAGATTCCTTCATAATGTTGCAGAGAAGGATTCAGAACAGAATTTCTAACAAGGGCTGAGATGACATCAGTTTCAAAGAAATGAACTAAGGTGTTTTAAGGGCTTTTTGCTTTGACATGTTCCCTATTCAGAATTATTTGTTCCTAGCAGAAGTCATCGTAACATTCCAATTCTGGGATCTCAGATCCGAGCTACCAAAGAAGGAAATGCAAATCGGAACGGGCAGGTAGGACTCATGTAACTTTCTTGTAGTTTGCCATCATAAGAACTACAAGATCAGAGCTGCGCAGAAAAATGCACCGCCTTAAGAATCACACCCACATTATCCTCCCTTGCAGTTACAGACAGGTTTGCATCATCATAGTCAGCAGACATGTCAGCTTCCTGTGGATATTCCAAGCACTTCAGCACAGGGAAAAAAAAATATGTTCATTTTCTGGCATAGGAATTAGACTTGATCATGGTCAGAAATTCCAAAACTTCTATACCACTTCCCACTCCTTATTAGTAACCTTCTTGGTACATTTAGCTCCCACAGGATCCTTCTCCTGTTATAAAATTTTCCTCCCAGAGTTTACTCTGATGGTGTGTAATGAGCGTTCATACAAAGTAATCAAGGCTTCAACTTGTGCAATTGTTGGTCTTCTTTTCCACAGAACCCAAATGCATAAGTACCACTAAAGGCAATGACTCCAAATGGCAGACAGAAAAGGTGGAAGCACCATACTGTCTTCATTAGTGAAATGATTTTGGAAAGAGATGGAGAAATTGAGGAGGCTGAGGTTTCTTCACTTCTTTCATCACCTCCATTTAAACATATGGAGAAATGTGAGGCATCCCACACGTATCAATTTTGTTCATTGCAGTTTCATTACCTCAACACAAACTCCTGGAGAAGATCTAAGAAATTAGGTGGTTGTTATTAATATTGAATAACAATAGAGAAACAGCATTATCTATGACAAAATCTAATACTCAGTTTTGCAAGCAATGATGACAAACTGGAGACAGTAAAATTTAGAAGTGCGGGGATGACCTTGAAAATGACCTTGTTCTGTCCAGTGAAAGACTAAATGCAAGACAAAGGCACCTCAAGTGAAGACATTTAAGAGGCAATTAAGTCATGATCCATTTGTTCTATATGAAAGGAAAATATCTTATCATAGTAGACATTTCAATCTAGCCAACTCAGGCTCTCCAAGAGATAAAATCATGAATACTCAAGTAAGGATTAAATTGCATTTTTTAAGATTATGTTTCTAAAATGAAGTTAACAAGCTGTCAAAACAGATTACAAATGACTGCTAAGTTTTCTGCTATAAGGGCTCTTTTGGTCAAGACTGGATGTTGCTGTAAGCAGTATGCTGAGTTGGCTCAATATGGAAAACTTGAAAGATGGTTTTCTGGCATGCAGGAGGTCAAGAGTAAGTATAGAAAAGCTCCTTTTTCCTTGAGATCTACGAGCCTTCTGGACTGAGAGATATAGAGGACAGTCACTTTCTGCCTTCAGGCTCCAAGATCAGTGCCAAACCTAACTTCTCTTTAAAAATGTGCTTTATGAGCTACTCCAGGAAATGTGGATGGAACACATTTTTGTCTCAATAAGCACTGTATTTTTTTTTTCCCCTGACTCCAGGAATGGTGAGCTCATTCCTGTTTCATTGCCTGGGTAAATGATCTGACATTAAAACCTTTTTTCAAGAAAACCTTATTCTTGACTGATTCATAGTCCACTATGGAAGCAACTTAAAATTCATATTAATTTGCTAAATGTCAGCAATCCAAAGAACTCACAGATCTATTTCTATGCTATTCTGACTTGATTATGAATCATCAACAAAATGAAACATATGCACAGGGCATGCTTTTTACCTACATATTCAATATAATATTATGCCTCTCACTGAACATGACCTTAGGATAGATATGATTACTAATTCTAAAATAACTAGGTTATTCCTCTAGAAAACCTTGTGCTTCCTCTTGTAGAGTACTGTGGGATTTCAGGTCTTAATTTTTCACTTTATGCTTTAGAGGCACTACTTTACAGTTTTTCTTACATATGCTTTCAGAGACAAACACATAGTTTGAATTTTATTGGTTTGTTTGAAGTCTAGTACAGCCTACACCATAAAGCAAAACTAAGATCCTCAAAGTCATTACGCAAATAAACATAATTGTTAAAATCTATTCAGTGCACATCCAGAGAAGCCTGAAGCATCATTTCTTCAAAGAAACACTGATTCTGCCCATTCTGCAGTGAATACCAGAACAGATTGGCAGTGAACGCCTCTGGGTCTGCCCTGTAGAGATTTCAAAATCATGTCTTTCTTGGCAATAGTATAATGAGACGTCTAAGCTTCTCTTCGCCAGCTTAATGTTTTTGGCAGAAACAACTGTATTTAGCATAAAATACCAGTAATCAAGGTTGAGCAGCTTCGATTTTTACATATTTTCCCTCTTTTTCTATTAAAAAAAAAATCAGAAACTAAAGGTTAGAGACCTTAAAAATGTCTACTACGCTAGCTCACATGGCTTGGCACAGGATATTGTATTTAAGATAAATTTCCTCAGATTTCTTTCCTATTCTGCAAGACCTATACTTCAGCACTTCAAGTGAATTCTCTTTGGAGAGAATTAAAAAAAAAAAAAAAAAAAAAGATTGCAACTCCCTATCAAGGTTATCCTCACAGACATCAGTACTAAGGCAGAGGTTACTCATACCTCATTTGTAACTTATCCAGGCAACTCACAGTAATTTTAATGAACTTATCAAGAAAATCTCTCAGCTAGATCTGTGAAAGGTGCCTGCCTCTAAGATTTAAAGCCTCACCCCTTTCCAGCACTCAGCTACCACCCATTCCTAAGACCTGCCCAGGTTTTCTAAGCATCTTTCACTGGGAACTTCAACATCTGGCTTTGGACACAGCACAAAGCACATAAATCTGAATTAAACTGAGCTTCAAAATGCCCAGCTTAAATCTCAGCCTGTAACCATGCTTTTGGAGGTGTTTCCATTTTAGTGTGAGTCAGAGTATCCTCAGATTATCATCACCAAGTCCAGCTGCTTAAGAAACACAGACAATGCCAGCATAGTTTCCTCAAATCACCATCACCTGAGGCATTTAAGAGGTGTGTAGATGAGTTTCTCAGGGACATGGTTTAGTGCCAGAGTTAGGCCATGGTTGGACTCAACGATCTTGAGGGTCTCTTCCAACTGAAATGATTCCATGATTTTATACAGACAGCAGGAAACCTGAATTACGTTCCTCTCTCCCCTGGGGAAACCTTATGCCTTCTAGATAACTCTAGCATTTTGGAGCACACTTATCCCATCTTGGGAGGCTGCATTAGGAATCAAGGCCTGATCCACATTTAAACTCTTCAAGGCCACCACCTAAATACAGAAACTCGGTCACGCTGCATCTATACTGCCTGTCAGCAACAAACTGTGGATCCAAGCTACCTTTTGAACACTGCTGATGTTTTCTCTCAGGGGGAGCTCTCTGGCTTGTTCGAGGCAGAAACCAGAAACAAACAAATGTGTACGTGGTTGGGCAACGAGTGGATCAGAGCCCCAGAGCGAAACAGAGAATAATCCAAACTGACAGGATATTTGCCCCTAATGCAGCTGCTCCCATTCCTGTGGATACTTAACTCTCTGTTGGACAAACCCAGCTGAGGAAAAGCTGAAGCTTGACTCTACAAGATGCCCGTATGAGAGTCAGTGTTGGGTTCCAGTTCTTTGTTTATTGACTACATCTAGAGTTTTCTGTCCTGTTCTTAGAGCCACAGGAATTGAAGTAGGTCTGGCTTCTCTTCATTGCAAGTCACCAACCGTCCTGCACCAAACCCAGCCAGTGACTGTTTAACTGTTTCTTGCAAAACTGGACAGGTTTTCCAGGGCATATCTCATGTCTGAAAATATCCACTAGCACTACCGATGACAGGTTCACATACAGGATGGAAAAGGGATTTTGAATGAACTTTTTTGCGCAACAGAAGGGATGAAGCCAACGTTCCTCATATTCAAAGTAAGTGCTTGGGTTTTGTTTTGTTTCACTTTTGAAGGGGGGCAGGGGACTGTTTATTTTTATTAAATCACTTTTAATCACTGAGTTAGGGGATACAAGGACATCATGACCCTTTTTGTCTTTTTGCAGAATAGCTGACATAGACACTTAAGTCCAGGAGACCACACAGGACTGTGAATCTGGATGAGACCAAAGAGCATCTCTACAGTCAGACCATGTAGGAGTGTGCACTGGAAAGGGATCTTCTGAGTTGCTGAATCCTAATCACTAACTTCCACACAAAAAACCCCACATTTTCATGGTTTTGCTAGTAGGGTGATCCAAAGATGTATTTGAGCTCTTGAACTCTTGCCTGAGGTAACCTTCTGTAAATGAGGAACCTCTGAGAATGTTGTTTACTTTAAAAATGGCTGTTCCACAACCACGCTGGCCAATGCACTGTCTGTGCAGGGTACAGCCCTCTGACCTCACTGCCAAGAGCATCTGCTGCTCTGAAACCACAAATGTTCACGACTCACACTAAATTTATGCCTTGTCGATTTTCTCAACTTGTTTTGGTGCCAGCATAGTTTTCTATATGTAAGCAGCTTTTCTCTCTCTTGGGAGGAAGCTCTTCTCCCACTTGTGTTTATAAACAGCAGCCACATACTTCCTCAACTTTCATTTCATCACATGAAAGAAGCCATATTTTTTTAGTTTTCTCTCACATGATAGCTTATGAGCCTCTTGGTTCAGAGGAATTAATGAGCAAATGCTAACTACATTTCATAGTAGAAGAATGAGGAAGCCACAAAGGAAGTTAACAGGTAACCGGCTTAAGGAAAAAAAAGTGATGCTTCACACAATGTTTAGTTAAACCACGACAACTCCTGTCATAGGATATTATGGTTGCCAAATTTTAGATGAATTCAAATTGATTAGATAAATTGCTGGAAAGGATATGAAATGCAAAGATACCATTTGTGTCTGAGGGAGTTCCTGACCCATAAGCTGCTGGAGGCCACATGAGCATCCTTGCGAAATACATTGTATGTGCAATTTTCAGCCTTCACGGGCCATTCACTATCAGATGGTGTTGGAAGCAAAACAATGGGTTCCCCTGTCTGATCTGCTGCTGCTATCCTAAACTTTTCTTCTAAAAGTGCTTTAAGTGTCTTTCACTTTTTGCTATTCAGACTTATTTCTATAACTCCAGTCCTTAAGCACATCCACTTCTTTCACTGTTTCATATTCCTCTTAACTTTGCACCACGAAGCTAACTTCACCAGGACTTTTCCACTCCTTGTGTCAGAGTCATTATTTGCCTATTAAAAGAGAACTGATCATAATACCAATCTTTGAAAAATACAATTTTGGACTTCCTCTTCCAGTGTAAAATTTCCTTAGGTAATGCCATCTCCTTCATTCACATTGCCGCCTATCTCACTGCTCCTTTTCTTTATGGAGGAAACCTTCTGCAATTTATTAACCATATAGCCTTGTCAAAAATGAATCAAAAGATACACTGACTTTATGAGTTACATTGACGTTTTGAGTTACAACTACACTGTCATTAATCACCAATTCCATGTTTTTGTATTTGGTATTCATACATTTATACGTGATAAAAATTTTGGTCTTTAATAGCTTTTGGAAAATCTACTGCAGGTTGATTTTTCTTAAATTGTTCTTTCCGACCTCTCTTGGAACTTCTTCAGATAGCCAGTCCCACTACTTTAAGCATTTCTGGTAATCTCTTCACTTTACATGTCTTTCCCAATGCAAGTATTCTACCAGTGGAAACTGGAGCAAAAGCTTTTAATAAAAATCTCTGCCAAGTGTAATTTCTTCGCCCAAAGAGATCTGGTCTTCTCCAAATTCAACACGCTGCACTCCTCCAATTCTAATTAGTTCCCACAGGTGACAGCCACACTGCCAAACACAATGCCCCAAAATATTCCTGTGCACTCAAGCTAACGAGCATGCAACAGCCTCTGTTTTTCACAGCAATCTTTCCTAGGTGCCAAAAGGTTGTGACAACTTACAAAAAATGGAATGGGAATGATCATTGGGACATTCTCATCCCTAACCTGTCCCTGGGAGCTGGCTGGGAACATGCTTAGTTGGCACCAGCCAAAGGTGCACTGGGGACTGCTGTAGCAGTTCAATGGGATCGACGATGAGTCTGATGCCTGGGAACGCGCCAGGCACTGCTGGATGTATCGGTATGGAGCCAGCCTTGATGTGCCACAGTTTGAAAGGCAGACTCTTAACTGTAAGGATACTTTCGTTTATCCTTATGCTAAACCTGCACTGAATCAACTCCAGCACAAGGTCACTCTCTATGGTATTCTCAGAGATTTCATTACTTGCTAGAATAATTGCTTGACAATCATCATGTAATACTGATGCATGATCCTGGAAATGCCCCATGTGTTTAAGGTGCTTTAATGCTAATCTGGACATTTTTCGTTCATCAGGCTAGCACTTTTGCATCCTAGACATATTTTAACCTTTGTGCATTTAAAGCCTTGTTCTTGTGTCTCATTTCAGTGACTGTGAAAAATAAACTCTGAAGCTGTGTCAGAAGACTGCTATTCTGTGTATGCTGCCAGCCATTAGCAGTGCAGATGGCCCTGTAAGCAGGATGTCTTAAACATCTTCATGTCAGTCCAAGTTACTTGTTTATAAAAATCTTCTGACAAGACTTCGAAATCGCCAGGGAAAACTTGACGAAGGCATGTGGAACAAAAATCTGATAAATGTCTTACAAGACATTTTCACTGTTCAATTTAGATACCAGGATGCTGAATGTTCAGAAGAAGATAGTTCATAGTAAAACCTACGTAGGATACTTTCACCAACCTAGTCTGCTTTTATGTGCCATAGCTGACGCTTGAAGTGAGGTGGTGGGGTTTTTTTCCAGCATAAGACAATGGGTGATTTTCTTTTCTATTCTATGGACGCTGCACAGAAAAGTGAAATGGAGAAATACACAGACAGATGGGTACAGGAAAGGTTACCATTTCCGATGCCTTACCCTTCTCACTCCTGCATACACGTTTGCACTTTGTGCCAGGTAATGGCCCAGCCCCAGTCCTTGCACTGTCTTTATGATCTGTCATTTCATACATGGATCTTTCTGCCTTTAAAACTAGTGTCTGGAAGCAGGAAATCTCTTGCACTCTGTGCCAGGATATTTCCTGCTTCAAAGAGGACTTGTGTTCATTGGAGTCTTCCACACAAAAAGTGATGGTCATCCAGCCCTGCACTATTACATATGGCTTTCTTGTGCAGAAGGAAGTACATTTTCACCAAAACTGAGAATATTGGCACTTCAGTTAAGAACAACAGGCCTTTTGTGCAGCTCTAAAAATGGTAACCCACAGATAAAAATAATAATTATTAATACAATTATACATTATTTTATTAGAGATCAGGTTAGATCAGCTTTTGAGGTGAATGTGATCCAGATTGTAAAGCAGTAGAATACACTGAGTTCAAAGCTTGTAAAACAACTTGATGCTTATGTCAGCTAAACTCATTTTTCCCAAAGTGATATTTAGGTTAAATAGATGGGTAAATAGCTTGCATCAAAAGAAATGGCAGTACACTGTCCATAATTTTTATCAGCAAGTCTTCTAAAGAATATCATGCTTAAGCCAGGTCTCAAGTCTGAATCAACTTGAAGGAACAACAGAAAGATTAACTCCGTGTTTAGTGAGTGCTACATAATTTATTTAATAAAATCTCCAAATAAGCATGGAAATTACAGGCCTGACTACAATTGAATGTAACTGAAATAAGACACTTTACATGGCTGATTGAACACAAGCACACAGACAAATGGAACGGGAAAGGAGTTTTAACATGGAAAGGTCAAATTTTAAGGTTCTTACTGCCATATGTAACAATCACTAACATGTAAAACAACACAAAGCGCAATCCATCTTGCAGATGACATAGAAGCTTCTGAGCTAAGTCATGGCAAGAAACTAATTTAAGAGCTAATTTTCATACATCTAGGTATCATAGCTTGATTTGGAACTCAAATGCTATAAAAATGTACTACATCCTCAAGTTCAGAGTAGAAACATACAAAAAATACTTATTTGGCAAAGACAGAATGATTCAGCAAGTTCGAGGCACTTGCAAAATAAGCATTTTATGTTTGCAGCTGCATGTCTCTCTGAAGGACGAGCTTCCAAAAAGAAATGAAGGAAATATTCCAAGAAGTAGCAATGCTATGCTAAATAAAATCAGTAGCATAAGATGCTCATGGGAAAGGTTTTTCTTTTCTTCAGTCATCACCATTAGAGTAAAAATTTGTTTACTTGGAATTAGTATCACCAGATGGAAGTTGCAATATATATTTCTATATCTCACTCCATTTTTCATTAAGACAATTAAGAATCAAAGATTAAAGCCTTAGTATTAAACACAAAACAAAGCAGAGTCTACGTTCACATCAACACAACTGGCCTGCAACGTCTCACATTTTATTTCTCCTGTACCTTTGTCCATTTATTATCTCTTATACTCAGCATCCTAACTTGCATGCTTAAGTCTTCACTTTGGAGCTCCATAAATAATAAATTATTTGTAAAACACTGTATATGCCTCAAAGTTTTATATAAATTAAATGTTGTATGTGTATGGCATCATTAATCATTAGTTAATGGCCACCAAGGAAATGCTAACAGGTTACAAAACAGGTTTCCAACACAAAGACATACAAAGTCTGGAAGATTTCAACCTTGTCAGCCATAAAGATCTCAGAGGAATTAAGACACGAAACAGCCAAGCACTTATACATACAAATGACAGTATCCGCAGAG
This sequence comes from Pampusana beccarii, assembly GCA_013399365.1. Lineage (NCBI taxonomy): Eukaryota > Metazoa > Chordata > Aves > Columbiformes > Columbidae > Pampusana > Pampusana beccarii. Next base: position 898,649 of record VWYH01004005.1, read on the forward strand.
GGTTTCAGAAATATACCCGTGGTGTCCCATGAGTCATCTTTTTGTTCCTGAGAGGGAGAAAAATAGTGTGCAAGATGTTTCAGACAGACAATAATGGATGAAATTTCACATTAAAATCAAATAACACTACTATACTGTTTCTAATGACTGGGTACGGAAAGCATCCTAAATAATCTCATTACACATCTTTGTGCCGAAGTTTATTATCAAAAGCAATTTTATTCAGGCACTTCGATGGTAGGACTTACACATATGATTAATTCTTTAGAACCTGAAATGAGTTAAGCTCTGTAAGGTGGTGACTTTGACGAGGACATCTACTGTAGAAGATCTGTCCAAACTAGAAATTGCAAATGGTATGTAATGGTGATGGAATTCTGCAGGAGGACACAGAACATTAATTCATGTGCATTTTGTACCGATCCAAAAAAATCCAACAAACAAACAAGCCCCTGACACTGCCAGATTTGAAGGTGTAACTCAAAGGAAAAAAATATAATGCTAATTATTTTAAAAGAAATTTCATTCGTGCATTTCATCTCAATACTTAAATAATAATAACAATAATTAAATCTTTATATATAATTCAGTCAACTAGAGCCGATTCTGCAAAAATATCTCCGTACACACTCTTGACCTTTAGAACAGGATTTTCTACTCAGGGGAAGACAACTGCAGGACACAGAAGCCACTTGGTTTCCCCTCTCATTAAGGGAAGCTTAGAAGTAAGTCAGTTTTTTAAAAGGCAATTTTTTGAAACACTTTTCCGCAGAGACTCTTGAGGAGTGCTCTGTCATATTCTGCACTACTACTCTTTTATGAAATAACGTATTTATTTTTTTCCCCACAGTGTCTGTAGCTGCACCACAAACGTGTACAAAACAAGTGAACAAGCACATCTGCATGGAAATGAAATCAGACAGAAAACATCTATTATTACATTGGACAGTTCTACCATGTATATACAGGAACATGGTATCATTTTCCAAGGTATCCAGATGGCTTCACTGATGTCAACCAATGTCATCAAGCATGTAATAGAAGAGGATCACTACAGATAATTTATTTTTTTTTTCCAAATAGCAGTAGTGAAAGCACAACAAGTAAAAAAGATAAAACTTCTTGAAAAGACAAGCCAAACAAAATCTCACCTAAATCATCTTGCAAGAGTTCCTCATATCTTTGTTCTCTGCTATAGCATGAAGCATTATACATTTTCAGTAGAAAATAGCCAGTGTATTTAAATAAAATACTTATAATCCACATTTCCCCTCAGTAAACACTTTTTACCAATTATTGTTAAAGCTTAAAAAAAAATCCAACAAACCCTGGAGAGTATTGTCAGCAAGGAAAGTAAAGAAAAATAGCTGTTAGCTGTTGAAAGTTTGACTTTAAAATATAAAGTAAACTAGTTGAAAAGAAACATAAACTCCTTATTTGGAAAGAAAATGGTCCAGTTTATCCCTAGATCTGAAATTTATTTGATGCAGGCAGCCAGAATGGGACCTGGATTTAGCTAAGCAGTAAGTCTGGGGCATAACAATTTCACAAAGTAAACTAAAAGAGCTACCACCTGGAAATAAGTGGCCTAAGTGTTAAATGCCAAACGTTCTCTGTCTACACTCACCACGACACATTTCTGTGATTCAACTACACCACAAAAATCTACTGAATCTATTCTAACTTTCTAACTTACATGAGAACTTAAGTTCTATTTCATTTACTAAGCAATATCACAGTTTCAAGTCATGGCTTCAAAACCTCATCCCCTAGTCACACTGAAGTTTGGATTGTATTCTCTTAGCCACTCTTCCATTGCGTATTGTTTCTAGAAAGACACAGCTTTTTCTACAGATATTTAAAAAAGAAAGAAAAAAAGAAAACAGCATAAATCAGATGATGTTGGCAGTTTTGCTTCACATTTCAATTACTTGTATTGCTGCTAATTTAGGTTTGTGGAAGTGATCAAAGGATAGCCTTTAAAAAAAGCAAAAAAATAGCATAATTGTATTATTTGTAGGTATATCATTATACATATCTGACAGTATGGAAAAATCACTCAGTAAGCCAATGATATTCTGATTTACATAGCATACTACAACACGCATAAAGAAAGGCTGTTCACATAGTATAGTCTTAGCTAGCATCTTACCAAAACAGCAACATCTACATTCTCATGATCCTGTCTACTGAGAATCTTACACATTTTCTTTTATGACAATATACAATGTCATAATTCATAAAGGACTTTTTTTGCTCTGTGAGAAAAATCTCCATAAATTTGTTCAGCCACAAAGGATAGCTGTGCTCAGTTTCCTGGAGTGAGGGTAAATGCTGAGGTTCCTCTATGCCAAGAAAATGCATGATTATTTTCTACTAAAGCAATTTTTTCAACAATAACATTCTCAATTCGCTGACTATGGATGGCCGTAGTTCAGGGAAGGAAAAAAGCTTTTCAGAAGGCATGGACGGGGAGGAAGGGGACTGCTCTCTCTCTCGGCATCATGTTCATAGTGAAGAAATAGTTTGTGCATCGTGACCACACTAACAATTCTGTTTTGCTGCCACAAGCACGAGTGCGGTGGGCCCAGAGAAGACCACTGCGTGACAGGACACAGACAGCTGGGAGGCTCAGAGTTTGTCCTGATGCCCCAACTTCCCTGGACTTCAGGGAGGCACGGTCTAATCCACACATGGAACCTCCAATGAGCAGGCTTTGTCCTGCTGCTTGAGAAAGATTCCTTAAAGAGGCGTGAGTCACTGGACACATTCACCAGCTGCAGGACTTTGACTTGGGCAACATCTCAAATCAGCAAGCAGGATATGCAATGGTACTTTTATTTTTCCCTCAGTGTGCTAAAACCTCTACCAATGATAAAAAATCAAAAAGTAAATTACAAGCGTAAAACAGCAAAGATCTCCTATAGAAAGCAGCTTATAAGGTAGACTAAACAGAACTGATGAACATTTCCAACTTCTAAATGTGGATCTATAATGCTAAGAATATATTTACATTTACAGTTTTTTAGGTCCCCTAGAATAAGCAAGAGCATATAGCAAAAAAGAGTGAAAACTATTCCTATGGAAAACCAGTACTTTAGGTAAATAAAGCCATCAGGATGAAGAAAACAAGTTGAGTAAAATCCTGCTCCTGAATATAATGAATTTATAAAAAGTTTATCCCATGATTTATTTTTATATTCAGAAGGTGCAGATGTAAAGAACATGATAATACCACAGATACAACCAATCAATAGAAATTGCCTGAAAACTGTCTGCCAAGCCTACATTGTGAGAGTGATTTCCTATAGTTTATCCTAGTCATTTGTCTATGCCAGTAAAAAAATAATATAAAATGTGGACAGAATTCTGCCACAGCACCATACATTATCACACAAAGTTCAAAGTAGGCAGTGTAGTATCCAGCCCTCCAAATGCCTGGTGTTTTGTTGCGGAGGCATTAACTTCTTACAGAGGTTTTGGCTCAGAAAATCAAGCAGTAACTTACAGAGAGCTCATGTTATGTTAGATTTAACTAAACCTGAGCCTCTCAGATCAATTGTGTGCATTTTTAAACAGTTAAGAAAGCATAATTCGAAAAAATAAGCATACACATGCATATACACAAACTATCACCCCTGCTGCTGAAATGAGGGGCAGTGACACATGCAATAGCTTTCATTTGGCCTTTTTGTGCAGGCCAAAGGTAGTGTGGAAGAGTCTGTTTTTCTCACAGAAGATCTGTAGAACTTAATCTTGTCAGTGAGAACAAAGACGATCACAGAAGTTACAGCAGACTGTGAAGTTACGGGATTCTCTGTTGACTGAATCCCACGAGACTATCATACTAGCCTATGGAAATCTAAGATTCCACATTTACTCAAACTAAAGGTAGCAAGGCACTTGTTTATGAACCTTTCTCTGGCTAGCGGCTCTACTACGAATTATTGCTGTGGTTATAACTGGTTTTGAGTATGGTCTTATCAAATTCAGCACTAGTTTTACTATTGCATTTCCATATTTGTGTATGGATATGTATATATACATATATACTGGAACATTCACAATCGTCACTTCATATACTGGCAACTCTGCTTATTTGTTAACACATAGCAGCTGAATGAATTCCAGCTACAGGTAACTTGTATTAGCTGCCAAGACACTTAGTTCCAAATTTATGTAAATATTCTTCCAACATTTTTGTCAAATTATTAAAAACAACAGTAACAAATATGAAAGCAACCACCTGAGTAAAAATCATGTAGTTTGTATTATTGTATTGTTAGTCATTGTGACAGTATAAAAAACAGCTACTCATTCAAAACCAGAAAAAATATTTCTGTGAATATTCCACTATTTAGGAGTTACAAGGTAACCCAAAAAGTGTTTGTCATTTATTATATAATGAAACCAGTTACTGAAAAATATTGTTATTTGTAAAGCATACTATTAAGTGAAAGAGCTATAGCTTGACCTCTTTAACTACATTCTTCTCTTAACTCATAGAACATGGCACTGAAAGGCAGGCAGTATCAATACAACTTGAAAATTGGGTAAAAAGTTGTTACATAAAAACCTCCAAGTATATTTTTAACAGGATGCCCTTGATGCTCCAGTAAAGCACATGCCAGAGGACTCTGGGCTGTCCCCTTCTAAGCAGCTAGTATGTGTACACATTACTAACAGTAAATAAGTCTGGAAACAGATTTTATTTTCAATTTCAAGAACTGTTTACCATGAACTGAAACACTGAATTACTATTTCAAAACTGCACTAAAAGTGGGTCTTTAAAAGGAAAAAAACAAACAAACAAAAAACACCCCCCCCCAAACAATTGTGAGTATATTTTCTGTCCTTGAAAAAAACAGAGATAAATCCTCTCTGGTCCTTTTTGGATGGTCCTTCACCTTTTAGGATTATGGGGGGATAGAAGAATGACATAAAACTGCCCCTCCAACTCCTATTTCAGCTTTGCCCAACTGCTTGCCTCCTGTGCACGGACAGATGCAAAGGAAGCAGCACGGTCCTGCATGGCTCATGGCATCCTTTGGAACCCCTTTCTTTGTAGCATTCCCCCCACCTCCAGACATGAACTAATCGAAAATAACTTCAAGGGGCTGGTCTAGGCACTCATGCTTAGCAGCCCTTCTCTATTCTATAAGATACGTTTTCAAAAATACTTTCGGGATCTTTATAGGAAATAAATAAAACCCAATTTAATTTAAATACATAGTTTAAATCAAAGTCTTCAGTTGGAAGACTAGTAGGAGTAAACTCTTTAACACAGGTAAGTCAGTCTTGAAAAGTCAGCATTTGTTAAAAATAATGACAAATGTGAACTTTTTCTCTGTGCCTACAGCATGTAGGAATGGTCCTTTCCTGTTGAGTGAGAGTTGGAAAACTACAAAGTCATTTGCTGGACAACTTTGTGGAATTAAGCACTTTTCATTTAAGTAAAAAGACTTTTCTTACCACTGAGGTAATTAAAGCACTGAGCTGTCTACAGAGGTAGCCAAATTTTCATTAGCAATAAGAGCTGTTACAAAGGAAACTGACAGAAGAACAGCGCAGTGGATGATGCCACTTGAATTAAGGGTTTAGCTTAGATGACCTGAGATATCTTTCCCACCTTTATCATCGCTGCTTCTTTAACACAGAGACACACACAATGAGCTGTAGTAAACATTAACGACAGCCAAATAGAGTTTTTAAAATTTATAGTAAGTGTTATATACAGTAATTATATTTCGTATCTGCCCACCAAGCTAAAAAGTGTGTGTTAGAACTAACTGCATGTGGTGAGGCAAGAGGGAAAGAAAGCAAGCGCATCATGTAATATGCCCTCATGATAAGATTAGGGACTGTGAGAAGGGCTCATGACACGTAAAAGCTGCAGGTGAGTTAGATTTGTCATTCTCAGAATTTTTGTATTGTATCTTACTAAGTTCTATTTTTTTGCCACTTGTTTACAAAAATAATATCTTAAAGATTTATTTTTTCAAATAATATCAATTTAATATATTTTATGTTAAAGCACTAAATGACTAACTTAAGTTGTGATCATCAAAGTGATATTCACTACTTTAAGGAAATCTCTAAAAAAAATATGCGCTACGAATATTACAGTTACTTCACAACAGAAGGAGTTGACACCTCCTAAATGAAAGCAGGAATTAATTTAGACTCTTTATGATGAATTTCTTATCACTTCCACTTCCCACCTCCCCAGATGTAGACATGCTTATCACACTTCTTTGGGAGAGAGTAAAGATAGCATTCAGGACAGAAAAAAAGAACAATTTGGGGGCAATTTTACCATTGATCTATTTCAAGCAGCCCCAAAGTTTAGAGTATTAGGAGCAGTAGGAACAGAAATTTCAGGAAGATCAATAGTAAGCAGAGATTGAATGGAATTTGCCACATAGGTGCTGTTACCGTATACAATTCCGTAACTCTGTTATGTCTCACACAGGTATGTAATAGTCTCTATTTTCTTCAAAAACTGATGCTAGGGAAAATTTTCAAAGTTAAGTCCACAGCTAAGTAATTTTCTGCATTTTATTCCAAGCCCTTGATATAATGTGAATTCTTAAGATAATTTGGACCCGATACATCTCTCACAGTAAATTTGTGATCCCATGACAGCTTAAATGGAAAGATTTAATAAACAATAAACTTTGGTACAGTTAAATAGGTCTGAGTAGCCTCTAGGGATATCATGCAGAACAGCCACTGCTGATTTTATTTTGCTTTTGACAACTGTATTCATAAAACTAACTGTTACCAAATGATAGCTGAAATCAAATATTTGTATTTTTAAATAAAATTATTTGTGTATGGTACTTCGTGTAAAGACATTGTCTACATCCATCAGCCAAAGAGGAGGCTGATACCCCAGAAACACACTCTGTTAAAATGTGTGATACATTTAAACAAAAATATTGAAGCTTTCATATTGCAAACCTCTTCAGACTCAATTTGTTTGCTATTACAGTGAACTCTTTGTTGTACCAGATCCCTAGTAGAAACACTACTAATATATACCTAAAATATTTGCCATTTCTCAGGTTCTTTCTCTGCTTTGGACACATGAACAATCTGCTGAAGTAAAGAAATACTGATTCAAGTCGACAATTTTTAAGTAGAGTTACTGAATAGATACTTAACCTACTAGCATTATCATCCTATCATGCTGCCATTATAACAATGATCAAGAAGGTAACATTCCAGAAATACAATTATCTTGTTGGCAAGAAAGTTACATTATTTCATCTAACGAAAACGCAAACTACAGCAAATCTACCCTCGAGTGACAAGATGATCTGGGGAAAGATTTATATTCTCCTTGCAAAACTCTTTAAGGGAATTTCATGTCTATGGGGACAAATGGGTTTGCTCTATGTAAAATCTAAGGAAAATACACTTATAATAAATAAGAAACCAGATTTCAATAATACTAAACAGACATTAAAGGTCTTTTGCCTTTTTTAAGAAGATCTTTTATGTATGATTGAAGTTTATACAACACTCCAGAAAAGCCATCATGTGTTAGATTGGAAAATAAAATCAGAAGCATTTTCTGTCATATAGGTATACATGAAAAAACGGGAACGTTAATGTCTTAGAAAGTGTATGTCCAGCTTTGTACCATTACTCATTTAACAAAGCAGAAAATAAGATACTGTACTGTAAACAAAAAGCTACAGTAAAGGACATTTTGAAATTTACATAACTTTGAGTTCATAAACATTTTGGTTGCTCCATAACAGTTTTCATAGAAAATGAATAAAAAACCCTTGGACAGCTTTCATCACTCTTGACTACTTTTCACTTAAATGCACACAGACATACTTTATATAGCAATATACTGATGTACTGTAACATGGATAATAAACTATGATTACTGCTTTTTGACTGAGATGTGTATTATCCAATCAATATTATATGTCATTGAAATACTCATACATTATGTATTCTCATCATGTAGTTAAGTATAAAAACATGAAAATATAACTTTACATTATTTCAGTTATATACATCAGTTCAGGCTTGACAAAGATTTTTTTTACGCTACGATTTTTAGAGGAATAAGCCCAGAGGTACAATAAATAGCTTTCCACTGTATACAGTAATGCAATTCTACTTTTTCAAAAAGTTTAGATTACCATATGAATATTATTTTAGTTTGGTCATTCTAGCATCGAACATCAAAAATCAGAATGCATCCCCCAACATTCCTGATGAGGAGTAATGCACAGAACACCTATGGATTACAGATATATCAAGAAATGGTTTAGTTTAATTAGAGGGAAGTTACTGGTAACTGGTAAGTTTGACATTGAAAACACTGTATATACCTCTTTTGCTGACCGCACTGAGAGTATACACTGTGTTCACATATTCGCAGAAACAGGCTCAGAGCTTGCACCACAAAAAGGGATTTCAAGTTTCTGACAAATGCTCTTGTCTTCTCCAATGTTCAGTAAACATTTTCCTTAAGCCTAAGAAATGAATTCAAACTAAAACTGCAAGTCATATTTCAAATTGTATTTAAGTCCAAAATAAAATATTGACCGATACTGCATGAGGCAATATATCCACGATGCAGAAAAATGTAAGTTTTTAAACCAAATGTACAGAATTTTATCTACAGGGAAAGCCAGAGAAACATGATGTTGCTTTGATTTGCATTAGCATTTAAATTAATGTTATTGCACCCCTCCTAGGATTCCTTTTTGCTTTGTAAGTAGAGTTATCATTTTTAAATACACATAATTAAAACGTATGGTAACTTCAGATGGCAAAGAATATTCATAATGATTAAGATTCAAGAAAGTTTTTATATTTTCATCAGTACAGACTTGCATCTAACTGGAGTTACTATTGATCTTAGCGCAAAAAGACATTGCCAAGGTTTTGGTTTTTTTCATAACAAAGA
>VWYH01004005.1:912586-1061944 GCA_013399365.1 Pampusana beccarii
ACACCTGGGAAAACAGGATATCATTTTTAGGCAAGTCTATCACCCAATGTTGAAAGATAGCAGTACTCACATTCTCTATTAATATTATGCTGTCATTGTATACTTGGCTTTTTGTATTTGTTATATTTCTATTTGTTAAAGATATGAAGCAAACAGTGCTACTTCCACTTTATGAGGTGTGCCAGATTAAAAGATAAGAACTATATTTGAACTTCAGCAAAATATTCATCAGAAATTCCCACTCAAACAAGATTATCTTCTTTTTGGCAGCTCTCTGCAGTTGTGTGTTGCACAAACGAGAGGTGGGCTGACATGCGTCAGTGCCACTAGAAAACTTCAGATTGCTCCACAGAGGAAACTAACATTGCTGTGAAACCTGAAGGGAATGTTAATAGTGAGGCACCTGTTTCCAGGTTGTTCTGATTTGTAATACTCCGCAAGCCTCACCAACTCAACTCAGCAGGTCAGGGTTTTCTTTCAGAAAGATTATTACCTTACGTACATTTCTTTGGCTTTAACCAATTGGTAGTTATAACTATAATTGGCAGTTTTAACTACCAACTGATTGTTATTTTTTAACCTGGAAAAAATACAGAGGAAAACAAAGTTTGCCACCTAGATGTCACCAAAAAGGAAGCAGTGCTATGAAAGAAACAGCAGGAAGAATGGGACATATGACAAGTCAGGGCCAGTAACAATCACCAGTCAGAAAGAGCATATGAAGCTGGATCTGTCATATTGTCATATATGGTACAATTCTCACAAAGAATTAAGAAAGCATAGGTTTATATCATCTGCCCCTACATAAACTGAGTGCAAGTTACATCATTATATAAAGCAGACAATAAACTACTGCCAAATTTAATGCTATGTTGCACGTAACTCAGCTATTATAGCATTTCTACTCTGCTGGAGAAGACCAAGACCATTTGGTTTTGCCATTACCTTGGTCCTCTGCAAGATATTACTATTGTATGTGTAAATATACCAAATCTTACTATGACAAAATATATTAGAAGCACTTCTCTACTAGAGACATCTTGTAACATAAAATGCAGAACTGCAACTCCAGTATAAATATAGCATCTATAATCACAGCATTTCAAAAATAAATGAACCAAGTATAAAAGCACCAGCAACGCTCTCACCATCTCCCAAGGCTTTGCTGTTGTAGTACAGCATTATCATTTTCCCAGACTTACCCTCATTCTCCTATCCAGAAATGTAGTCTAGGAGGATATTTAGGCTCAGATTTCTCCATGGTCTCTGTATATATACTAGTATTAAAAGCTGTGGCAGTAGTAAGAACCACTGAAAGCTTCCTAACAACTAAATATTTCAGCTGTTACCAGAATCTACAAGTACACTGTCACAGCTGGCCTTTTCGAAGTTCCCTTGCAGATCAGTTATTGCATATTCAGATCTGTTGATCTACACATACTCAGTATACCCATTAATAGCAAAAGAGCTGGATACACTCAGCACGACCAGAATGACTGAGAAAAGTAACTGTGTGCTGAAGGCACAGGGGGTTTTCTCAGACTCTTGGAACATCTGCCATACTGCGTATGTACTGCTCTTGCTCCATCTAAGGAGATCCTAAAAATGAGATCCTATCAACTAGGGGAATCCAAAAAAATGGTATATTGCACCATCTTTGAAAAGCCAGTTCACAAATTAAGCTATTAATATCACTGTGTACTATAAGCTATCAGCAAAAAGACAACATTGCACTTTTCTCTGCCTATAATTTAGCTGATACATAGTGTGCTGGTTTTGACTGAAAAACAGTTAATTTTCTTCATGCAGTTAGAAACCTTTCTTTTCCATAGCTAGCACGCTCAATATTTGGACTTAGTCTTAGAACAAGAGATAACATCCCAGCACAGAGCTAATGTTTTTAATTGCTCTGGTCTGAGAGCCAAACACATTCTGAGTGTTCTGCCCACAGGTGTGAGGCATCGAGGAAGTGGGGGCAGAGCTTGACTGACATCCAGACCGATCAATAAGAGTATTCCATCCCATTAGCATTATGCTAATTATTTAAGGAGAGTCAGGACCTTCCACTCTCATGTATGTGCTCTTTGCTCTCGGAGACTCCCTCCAGGAGAGTTCGGTTCAGGGTGTTTAGTTTGGCCTTTTTGCCATCCTGACATTTTCCAGAGGTCTCTGGGCCTTTCTGCCTTTTTCCCCTTTTTCCCTCTCTTGGATCAGCTGTTCAGGACCAGGTGCTGCTTCCTGGGACTGGCTGCTCAGCGTGGACAGTGTTTGTGAGGAATTGCATTGAGTATCTTTTATATTATATTCTATTTCTATTTTATATATAAATACTAGTAGTGTATTAGTATTTTGTTATTTTATTAAATTGTGTTTATCTCAAACCAAGTTTCTCCCTTCCGTTTTGATTCTCTTCCCTATTTGAGGGGTGGAGAGGGGGTATGTGAGTGACTATCATGGTTGTATTGCTAGCTTGGGTTAAAACATGACACATAGATACAGGTAAGTGCCTCTAACAGAAAGCGACTAGCATTCCATGCCTGGAAGAGACTCCTACCTGCAGATGGAAGTCAGTCAGGCCATTTAATGTCTAAGAAGATCCATCAGCTTCACCAGAGCATGTAAAGAAAGTCTAAATCCTAAGTGTATAGCTTTCTATCACCAGTTCTCCAAATCCTACTGCTGTTGCCCACTTCCCTGGAAGCAGAGCTGCCAGTGTTTTGCTCTGTAGGGTGCTCAATCTCCTCCTTCCTCAGCCCACACAGGCTTGGACTCAAAAGTCCCATTCTCTAAACTTACTCTCTAACGAAAGCCAGATGCTCCATCCTGTTCCTACCAGAGGTCAACATTCATTTGGCAGCATACAGCCAGCTTGCTGCATGGGATTTACCACTACCAACTAAGCAAGGGTCACCAAGCTTCCGACAGTGTTATAAAAATGATCACAGTGACACTTCATGAATTACCATAGGTTTGCTTTATAAAGGGGAAAACTAAAAGGTTGGTTTAGAGCTGTCTTACATGGTCCAATTCAACCCAAAGCAGAAAACATACATCCAGGTGCCCATCACTACAACTTTCATTAGAAGGCATTTGGATCCAATGTTGTAGAAGAGAAGAGGCTACACTGACACTTAAAACTTCATTTTCTTCTTGCACAAACATTCAAATACTAAATAAATAAGCATTCTTTATTCCAGTTAGCTAACTGTCCTGAACAGGTTCATAAGCTGCCTTTTGTTATTCCACTGTGTCCTGGTTTATTAAAATTACCTTTTACAGGTTTTGTTATATATCAGTTAACAGAGGTCTAGCAAGGTCTGTTCTGCTTTTGTCATTCACCCTCAATAAAATGCAGCTTCACACTTCCCATTGTCACTTCACAGAAATCTGATCACAACAGGTAAGTGGGAAGGATGAGGGAAGTCCCATGATAGACCGAGGGGCCAGTGCTGGAGGGGTGAATGGGAAAAGGCGCAAGAAACAGATTTCCCAAATGGTCTAGTGCTAAGAAGAAACCTCCCACTAGATGGTTCACAGGGTCCCTGACCCATAAATGAATGTAGGAACACCCGACCCAGCAACTACGGAAATGAAAATCTGTAACGAAAAACGTAACCAGAAAATAGTGCTCAGGATCTGTCATGGCCACAAAGACCGCTGCAGCCATGAACAGTGAAAAACATCACGCTGCAACTCATACAGCTCACAGTCTTTACCTAGTCCTTGACGTTGTTTAGACTCATAAAAAACAAGAGCAGCAACAAGCCACTACCTAGGGCATACTTGTGGCTGCTAAGGTTTTTGTTTATATTGCTATGCAATATATTTAGAAATACATTCTGTTTTCAGAACTGCATAATTTTATTTCCTCATTGTTCTGTTTTGAGAATTTGTCTTTTATTTGAAAGGTAGAACTAAAGGATGTAGAGAAGGTCAGTGTTGAGAACTTTATCTAGCTTTCTGTTCACACACACACACTCACTCATAAAGATGATGTTATCTGACAGTTAAAAAAAGCATGTACACTTATCCTAATTCAAATATATATCTCTATTCAAATACACTCTGGGGAAACAAACGAACAAAATAACAAACAAAAAAAACAACAAAAACCAAAACCCAACACATTTCATTCTCATGTAAACTTGGCCAGTGCTATATCTGACCATATATTTTATTCCTATGCAATCAATCTTCTTCATTTAACTGCACTTGGAAAAGCATGCAGTCATCAGCAACAGTGGACTAAACCATGAGGAAACAGAACTCTTGTGAATGCAGGATGCCCTGTGTGTAACCCGGGCTTCTCCATCTCTTCCTTTATATACCCTTTCTTTAATGGCACCAGAAATGTAAAAGGACAGCATCGCTCCATTGAAAAGCCCCACAACTTTATATCATGAGATCCAAACAATGGAACCACTCTGGACTGTGACATTATTTGGCTACAAGAATATGGAAATAATCTGCACTGCTCTTAATTACTGTGGTTCGTTGCTATTCCAAGATGACACTTCAGTTTATATATGAAATGTTAATTATATTTTGGTATTACAATCCACTAACATTCCCCACTATTGACCAATCCTACGAAAATACAATAACTGATACAAAAATGTCCCAGAAACTACACTTTAAAAAAAATTTTTAAATACCATGTCACCACTGGGCATCATGACTATGAAAATGATTACTATTACAAAGTACACATTCCATTTAAATGTAAAATACTGCCTTCATTAAGAAACTCATTAGGAAATTAAATTCTGCAAAGCTTTATCAAATTAATTAACTGCATTTTGTGGGTCATCAGATAACTTTTCCATTTTGTCATTCAAAGACCTATTATTCTTAAAACAGGGTGCTGTAATTAGTATGTCGTTGACAGAAACAGCGCCTCAGACTACAACATTCTACTAGATGATAATTTTGTACTGCAGGAGCAGAACCTTAATTCTCAAATATGGTTTGTGTTACTCTCTTGCTGACCTTCTGTCCTGAACAAAAGGAGAGGAATTGGTGTTGTCACTAGCAGCTAGAAAGTGTAACAACAAATTAATCTTGCCAATTTATATAGTAAATCTATTATCAATAAATCCAAATACACAGGAAAGGGTGAAGCCAATTTCCCAGGCTCTTTTATTAGCCTAAGATTAAGTACTGTAAAATAATTAACCTTCTTTATACTGAGTGAATACTTAATTGAATGGAAGATCTAAATTTCGTAGTATATGGATTATTCTATTCAGTATTGGTAAAAATTAATTACATATTTGTAAGTTTTACGGCTTTCCAGTTTCCATTACTTAATTGAGGTACTTAAAATACATTTAATATATTTGGTCTTTTTAGTAAAAATTGCAAAACAATTTATCTCAATAACTTATTCTTCAAAAGCTTACTTAAAATAATTTTCTCCAAGAAGACAGATATGAGAAGACATCAGGAATAATCAGCGCAAAACAAGGATCTTAAGTTATCATCATATTCTTCACGTGATCTGAAGAGTTAAATGTTTACGAAGGCTTGTTTTAAAAAGTGATGTTAATGTTGAAGTTTCAAGACCATTTAACCATTGTTAAAATACTTGCTGAAATGACCCCTCCTCTGAGACTTATTTCAGTTTCAACAGAATCTAAATTCCTCCCCATCATTCAACACATTAATGAAGTCAAAGCAGACCACTTCAATTTAATTTCACTAAAAACTAAGATAAATGTCACACAAACTAATTTCCACAACGATGACCCAAATCCTTCTGTTCTTTTTGAAGTGCTGGTCACAAGGAAAATTCACTGGCCACTCCTAGAGCTCACTTTAGTGCAACAAACCTACTCACAGAGGGACTGCTGTACTACAGCCATTATGCAGTATCTACTACAACAGGTTTGCTACATTATTGTAATATGAATGTAGATTTGTAAGCAGGATCTTGATTTCATCAGGGGTAACCTGAGAAAATAAAGTAAAAAGTATGTAGCATAAACTGAAGTGGAAAAAAAGAAAAAAAAAAGCAAACAGCAGCAGATTTTCAAACCTCACGAGTGAAAAAGAACAGCAGAAAGGAAAGTACATCTGCTGTGTGGTGGGAAGAAACACAGAGAACAAAGACAGTCTGCACACAGGGCCATAATCTAAATGTAAACTTTAGTTTTGTTTTTGATAAGATTAATGTAAAGAATAAGTAATAGAAATGAGGGTACAGAAATGGAGATGATCAAAACAAGACGGATGCAAAACACAAATAACTTCCTGCAGCCACACTGGGAGAGGGAGAATAAACTAAATCCCAAACCACAAAAGCACTTTCTCAAGCAATCACAGACAGCACTGCGGGTGCTATGACCAGAGTCTAGCACCATAAACACACTGCCTGGACTTAACAAGAATGAAAAAACATTCAAATCAATCACAGCTCTTCAGATCTGAAGTACTGCAAGGCATGCACAGCTTCAGATGACATTTGAGAGTGAAAACATTTGAATACAGAAATGACTAGAATTTGTACGAAAGGAAATTGGGGTATCAAAACAGAAAGTCAGACAATGAGATATATTTGTTATACAAAAGAAGTGGAAAATTCTGAGCACTAGAATGATAGAAACAAAATGAAATGAAATGAAACTTTCCAGTTCAAAAGCATGGTCTAGCATTTTTGGACCAATAAGAAAATCTGCAATAACATGGAAGACCTTCAGTTGGATAAAAAAAAAAAAAAAAAGAAAAGAAAGTTAAATCTATCACTGTGATCAAAACGATTACCAGCAAACGCTGTGGCACAACTGGGAGAAAAAGAAATGCTAATGCCTTTGTATGAAGCATTGCTGAGATCTCAGATGGCATCCAACATACACTTCTGTTTACACACATTCAAGAACAATTAACTCAAACTGGGACACACACACATGCAGAAGACCTATGAGATCATTTGGGACCAAAATGCTTTGTTTGGAAATTAAGAATTAGTTTTGTTGTCAGAAATGAAAGCTTAGAAAAAAACATACTTGCTCTGTATCACTTTGATATTAATTTTCAATATACCTTCAAGCAGGTGGAAAGCATGGAAATGTTCCAGTGAATGTTAAGCCTGCATACTCAGGCAGTTGTGCTGTTTTTTCCTTCCAGCGCCACAGCCCATGAAAGTCTGCAAGGCAACTTCAGGAGTTAACACATATAGACAATGTGTTAAAATTAATTTCTGCAGTGTTCGGTGAGCACTAGTCTGTCTTCTTGGGTGAGTGACTTTTATTTTCCCTTCGAAGTTCAACTATGTGTCTCTGCTAACACATACATCAACTGCATTTACCGCAACTGCTGAGAAATCATTAAAGGTAAAAATACTCTGTGACTGTGGGTAGTGTCAATAGTACGTACCAGAGTGATGAAATTCCACTGCCCCACCATTAATTGCTCCATCAAGTAGTATCTGCAATCTGACAATTATAGAGGTGATGTGTCTGTACAAGGTCAACTGAAATGACTCCTGGATCTTCCAAAGCTGTGCTTGCAGTCCTATGCACATTCTCACCACTACAAAACCACTACTGATTTGATAAAAATGATGCACTTCTGGAAAACCACAGCCACACACAGTTTCTTTGATATATAGCCCATTACTTCAGATTGTAAACCCAAGAGAAAATGCAACAGCAATGCACTATATATCTTTGTTTAGGCTTTCAGTTGCACTAAGAACTCTAAAAGCACCCTAAGACAGAGGCACTAAAAAGTCAGAGGAACAGAATTCTGAAGACTTGGATTGTACTCACAGTTCTGCTAGGAGCAACTTTGAGATCTCCTGAAGAAAACTACTAGACATTCTGGTATTTACAAATATAGAACGAAGAGATCTGATGGATCTGCCATTGAATAAAAATCACGTATCTGTAACATTATTACTAAGAAGTAAAAGTTTCCTGCTGATGTTTACTGCTCAGCAAAGCTCTGTCATTATGTTTTACGTTTTTATTTTTCTTTGTTTTTCTTTTAAAAATAAAAATACTGTTAAACCCATTATTTATGCACTGATATTTTCTATGCAGGATGTACCAAGCTTCTGCTTCTCATCTCAAAGCAGCACTAGGAACACTAGAGTACAATGCCTTTTCATCCCTTTTTCTCAGTTATGTTTCTTGATTAAATGCCAGCTGATGCTCTACATACTCACTGTTGGCAAGAATATCTCCTACCAGCCTGTACTACCTTTAAAGCTAGGGAGTATGTACCTAAAATAGGATGAAGTGCAAAGGCAATATATCTGTTGTGAGTGCCAAGGCTGTTAAGTCCAAGTCAAGTGCTACGGACTAGCCTGCACGTCTGCTCCCATACTGTCTGTAGGGTGTGTGGTGGGCCACTTTCTTTCCTCCACCTGGGTTTTTCTAACCTATATCTGGGTTACTCCATTCACTACAGTAGCCACTGAAGCCAGCCACAGCCACTGCAGACATGGACTAGTACGTACCTACCGTAGGTGGCTGAAACACTAGAATCCTAAAACAAAACAGAAAGCAACATAATATAACATCTCTGACATACTGTGGCTAATGTAACATCTCAATGAGTTCATGTCATTCAAACAATCATAGAAGCTGGACAGACTTGAAGCCACATCTTTCTATTAACATCACATATATACGTTCAGCTATTCAGGATAGGATTTTTCAGCTAACTTTTACCATCTAGTTTATTGCTAAGAATTTATTTTTGGATAATGCTGACAAAGATCTTGTTTTCACTTGTGTAAAGTATTACCAGAAAACATGTTTTAGTAGCAAAGAAAATTCAGTTCACTGTTCTCATCCCCAGTATACAATGATCCCTAATTTTGTACTGTTTGAGGAGTTAGGGTTCTGTTACTGAAGATTTAGGTCCAGTATCCATTCCACCAATAGAAAACACACTTGTAGATAATGCCACTGCTTGAAGAGATAACAGACTGACTCTGAAAACAACCCCACTGTTTCTTTTAGTTCATGACAGTGACAGAGAAAAAAACACTCCATTTTAGCTTGCTGCTAGAAAATTACTCAAGTTGTTTCCAGCTATCCAAAGAATTTGAGTCCTAATTTCAGGTCATAATAAAAGTCACACATCCACTCCAATCCAGTCACCATACAGAAGTACTCTGGGTGAAATTTTAGTCTCCTTAGTGCTAGAGGCTGCTTTCACTTTGCCTTCAGCAGAGACAGTTTCATTCTTGAAATGTGGGTCTCAGGTCTCCCAGAAAGAAATTCTGACAGCTGTTATTTCTTGAAAAATAACTGGGCAGGTTTAAGTGACTTTTAGCAAGCAACAGACAAAGCCAACAGGCTAAGAATTTGCATTACACACAGTGCACCAAAGTGGTTGTGATAGAAATTGCCAAGGAGAAATTTCCAGGGATCATTACAGCCTTGTTTGTGCAGAGCCAAAGCTAACTTAAGGAAAGGTGAAGAATACGTCCTCACAAAACCTCCACCTGATTTTTACAAAAAATAGTTATTAATTCTTAGGTCAACACCAGAAACACTAGTTGTGTAAAAGTGTATTTGGAAAGCTGTATATATGTGGTAGGAACACAAAAACTACATATTGATCCACGCTCATATAAACATCTTTTGTTTTAAAAGAAAGCCTAAAAATCTCTAAAGAAAAACTATTCAAAATAACTGACCAACTGTTCACATTCAGTCCCCAGTATATCCATGATCTAAAAGGTTTACGCTCACAAAACAAGAAACACGATTGTATGCTTCTAAACGCTTCTTAACACTCTCAGCACAAACCTGATGTCATTTTTACTAGCTTACATAGCTGATGTTGGTGTTGGTTTAGCCAACAGGAATGCAATCAGCAGCGGGTCTTATTACTGGACCTGTCATCAAAGTCAGAAAATAATGCTTTCCTACAGCTGAAACAAGAATGGTTCCTATTTAGTATGTTACCAGTTAAATATGCATTACAGGATCCAGGAAAAACCATAATCTAGCAGTGACTACCCTAACTGTACAGTACCTAAAAAATATTTATGAGAACTTGTTGCATTTCACTTTCATGACAGGCTATGTTTGAAATATAAAGTAATATTTATTTTAAAATACATTTTGTTTAAACCTAACACTACCACCATCCACTGGAAAACATGAAAACAACAATTTTTTTGTATTTGTAGCACTTCACATCCACTTCTGTCTTACACAGAGAGAAACACAGAGCACACAGACAGGCAAAACAGCCACAGTGTCTTTCCCAGCAGCCTTAGTGTCTCACTCATTTGCTGGATGGATTTCTCTGTGTTAGCTGGTGTCTCAAGGGCAGCCTGAGACTCACACGTTGGAAGTCTCATGCATTTTTAAAACTGAAATACACAGAGGTGAGGACTGACAGGATTTCATGGCATTACTGTAATGCAAATACAAATAGTAACTGTTTTCAAAATTAAATGGATTTACTACAGCAGCCAACAGGGTTGTATCCCATGTCCCCATCTGCAAGCTTGAAAAATCACGTGAAATACTTATGAAAACATTACTGTGCACCTTCCCGTGTCCCTTCTCACTGTGTGACTACCTAAAATATAGCACAGATATTAAATACCCTTGTTTATAATCATTAGCTCCTATCTTACAGCTCAGATGAATGACATCAACTCCCTTCTCTGAACATATCTTGTTTAACTTTACAGTGGAATATTTTTTAGGTAATTCCTTGCAGCCACTTTTGCTTTGCATATTGATAACATGAACCTTATATTTATATATAGATAATAAAATTTAAGGATAATGAATAAACAGAACCACATATACTTGTGATCTAGGTTGCACATATCACATTTTTATATCAAACTTTTAATAAAGCCTAGGGAAAACATATTTACATGAGTGAAGACCTATTTAAAACAAAACAGAAAACTAAAAAGTAGAAATTCTTACCCTAAAAAACTCTTTAGTGGAGCCAGAATCTAATGTCCCATAAGCAATTTCTGTTTGCTTGGAAAGATCCTCTGCACTTTCAATGGGAGACACCATCCTCTCCACCGTCAGGAAGGCAGCTAAGTTAGCCGTGTAGGATGAGATTATGATGAGGGTAAAGAACCACCACACACCTCCAACAATGCGCCCAGACAGGGATCTAATAACAAGTATGAAACGAATTTGTAAAGTGAAATGAAAGTTCTAAAAAGAACACACAGTATCAGTTTTATGCAAATGATGCATTATACTACAGGGAAGCATTTCAGGTTATCTTGTAGCGCAGCTCTGTATGCTATTTTGATGAGAAATCAAGGCATACTCCACTACACCTCCTGGACTTGGCTGAAATTGGGACTCCAGAGCTTACTTTAGGCAGAATTTAGTGATCCAGTTCTTCAAAGTTCTGAACATACTGAAAGGAAACTGCTCCCATCATAATGTGCTATATTTAACACATAAACTTGTCATTTCCTCTGAAGTGAACTTGCGTGACATTATGAAGAGGATCAAACAAAATCAGTGACACAGTGCTTTCAGATAAACCAGTATGCACTTAAAATTAAGTGCCTTGAGCTCGCTTATTTTCCTAAGACATTCAGACAAAGACTGATTTCCACAAAACAATGGCTTATGCTGCTGTGAACAATCCATAGTGAGAAACAAACAGCATTATTTGCAATAAAAACTGGCCCAGGGAATATCCATAAACTAAAAAGTGCACACCACTTTTGAAAGACACCAGTATTTAACAAACTGTGGACTGGACATGAAACAATCAGTGATAATACAGAAAAATGATGAAGAAAAAATATTTTTAAATAATAACAATCTGATGTTTTTAACTGCAGCAGGTGGGCTCTTATGGATCTTTGTTTTGCATCTCCTGCTCAAGAAGAGAGAAGAAAAGAGAACTGAAGAAAATATATAAAACAACATAGAGCACACATCTAGAGAAATTCAATTACTTTGAATACTAGAAAACTAACAGAAGAGAATTATTGATACTGCCATTATTGTCAATCTTGACCTTTTTTTAATCATGTTTTAAACTTTGAAATTACTCACTACTTTATTTCAAACAAGACATTATAGTAAGAGTACATAATCTTTAGAGGTGTGATTAATTATTTGCCAGAAATGTGCATGTAGTTGAAAGTCTAGTACTACAGTGTTGCAGTAGCTTAGGCGTGTCTTGATGTGTCTCCTCTATCTATTAAGTAAACAAATTAAAAATCACTTAACCAGCCTACTGTATTGCGAGTGAGATTTTAAACTAATTCTGACAAAATATTTATATAGATCTATAACTAGATATAACTCTCTATATATGCACATTAAAATATGATGGTCATGTAAAGCTAATTTACTAAACTGGGAACAAAAACAGATAGAACCAATTCTGGACAAATTATTTTTACTAATCGGTATTATAAAAAATTCTCTGTGATAATTCAGAAATGAAAAGACTTATTGCATGTCACAACAGACTCATTCGTTCACTCTACTACATAAAAATCAAGTCAGATGAGGTCCAGAATATGTTATTAAAAAAGACCATAGAAAATAAATTATTTCAAGTTCCTTTTAAACTGAGATGTATTCTACAAACATGCTTTTTGTTACCTTTGCAAAAATACTATATACTTATTTTGACATGGAGGCAATCTGTGTACAAAATAATTCTACAATTAAAAGATTGAATAATGTGATAAATATATCCTTGCAAGGTAAAATCTCTGGTAAAATGTATTTAGTAACTGCTGATTTTATGGAAGTTTATATTGTATTGATAACATCTGCCATAAATAAACATAATCTTCAAAAGACCATGATTTCAGCAAACAAAGCTGCTACCGACTTTGTAAAAAGAAGAATAAGCTAAATGCCAATCCAGATATTGTGCTCTCCTATTATATTTTGTAAGTAAAACTTTTTTGAATGTCATCTGTATTCAAAATTTTCCCATAAGGTCTGTCCCAGTTAAATAAATCATTTTTTTAACGTACATTTCAAAAAGCGTCTAAAGATTGATAATTGTTAGTAGGAACCCACAATTGTACAAGCACTGCGTTTATCAGATCATTAAAAACTAAAATAACAATTTCTGTGCACAGTTACCTAAAATTGCACACCATGCTTTTATACTTACAAAGGTATTACGTGGCAGTACTGAGAGTACACTCACATCTCAAAAAACATGAGGGTAACTTTGCTAAGTTACCATGCTCTATCCTATTCCTTTGTTTCTGTGTTATGTGGCAAGATGATGGTCCAGTCCAGCCTTACTCACCTTCTATTTCAGAGTCAGGAAGCCTCACTTGTCTACTCTACAATTCTTACAGTGTTTGTCACTTTATTAGAGAAATTATAGTAGCACTACTATAAAACTTAACGTCACAGAGACATTTTGCTGATATTTTCTTATTCCTTTTTCTATCTGCTCCAGTTCATTTGCAGAGAGCCCAAATTCCATAAGTGATGTATTTGGTGCAAGAAAAAAAATAACTGAGGTGTTTTCAGCCCTTTTCTATTTTTTATAATAAACAGATAACATACAAACTAACTGCTTTCCTCAAATATATGTTTGTAATGAAATAAAGTGGTGTTAAACACCTCACTGAAACTAAATCTTGAATCTCCAAAATGATTAGAATTTTACACACCTTTTATGATGACCATTTACTGTTATTATTCTTACATCACCTTTCAAAAGTTATCAAACCGTGCACAACAACTGTCATGCTTTAATAGCCAGTAAAAGAGTAATAAAAAAAAAAAAAATCATTATTCTACTATGGCCTTGGTTCAATAAAAATAATTTTGTAGCTAATGGAGGATTTGCAGACAACTAAACCTGTGAAGTGTGTAATCAGTGCAAAACCCCAAAGGACTGTCATTAACACAGCTTCTTGTGACCTGAAACCATTGGCTGTCTCTTCACTGTCTCCTTTCTTGTGTAACATTTTTATGGTGTTATATGCCTAATCTATCACATCTTTCATCATAAAGGCTGGCAGATCCCACTGTGATACACCAGCCTTTACACGGAATTCCTAAAATTCTTACACAACAAATGCTCTGCTATTTCCACAGTAGAACAAGTTGAAAACCTGCTGTTGCCTTTGGGGATGCATGACTTAGATGTAAGAAGAGCTCCCTTGGCGTGATTTATTTTGCACACTAGCCACTAGACCCACTAGAAATTGACCTGTTCCTTGTCTTACTTTAAGATACTTAGAAAAAAGTTAAATTGCTTAGTATAATTAGGTAGGTCTTCTGATTCGATTTCTGTAAACCCAGTTGCCCTATTACACTTGTTACTATAGTTCCTTCAAGCAGCAAGTACCTATTTACCTACCTACTTACTGCTGTGCTGAATCAAGGCTAGACAAGGGAAATAGAATATTTAATGAGCTGCAAAGGAATTAACTTAAGTGCTTTATAGTTGTGCCTAATAAAGTAGGCGAAAATCCACAAGGAACTGAGCATTTTTAAACTGGACCTTCAAATTCATTTTAGATATTTCCTTTGAGACTTTTCTAAAACTAGGCCATGGAAAAACAGCAGTGTTTTGCAACTATTCACATGAAATTAGAGCCACCACTTTTATTTCAGTTCAAGGCTCTCCTGTGGAAAAACAGTGGGTTAAGAACAGTGTTATGATATGTAGTGAATTTTAGAGGGAAAGCGCTGCCTGTGTAGTTCGTGACTAGGATGTTACCCTTTTTTCCCACTACAGTTGTTGTGAACCATATGCACTGTCAACTGTAAAATGGGAATATGCAGCAAAAACACGGTACCCCTCCAAGAAGGTGTGGAATGACTTGCACCTTATGCATTTTACAGTCTCTGGATGGTGTATATAAATTCACTTGGCAAATGTATGATCGATGTTAAGACAACATCCATCAAATACATCACAACCCTATGCCACAGACAACTGCTTTCATTTCAAGGGCTATTGTGATTTTAGAGAGGGAAAAAACATAGCAATTCATTTCTTTCTTGAGAGTGAAAATATATGCACCATGAACCTCCTCCGGCTGAGATGGCTGAGACCAAAAATGCACAAAGTTGAAATGGGCGAGTAACCAACCTTGGCGAAATATCGCATCCTTGCTGCATAAAGGCACCCAAGGAAAACCAGAGACTATTAAATATCCCAAATTCATTAGTTGATTCATTAGTTTGCGTTTCTCTTCCATCTTCAAATTCCTCTGTGTGCCACTCGTATGGGCTAAATCTGCTGACCAGGAATAAAACTACACTGACCCCAATGTAGGCAAAAACAATGCACATCCAGATTTCATATGCTAATGGATCAAGAAATGAAAACACTCCTGGCTTGGACTTCTGAGGCTTCTTGATCATTATTGATATCCCCAGGCTCATAAAGGGCTTTGAGAAGTCAATCACCTCTTCTCTCACCAATGTTATAGTTAATGGAGCGATTGCAATATCGGCTTTCTGTAAAGGAAGAAAAAAGCAAATAACAGCTGATGCAATGATCAGAGCAAAGAATGCTTTAGTTTCTACTGCATTTCATAAATGGATAATAGGACAGCAGAGACACCAGCAATATTCATTTCACCAAGAATGTCCTATTGAGAATTTCAGAAATTTTTTGTTGAAACTCTTCTTACTGAAATATATATAGCCATATGGTTGGCAGACTCCAAGCCTCCCTTTTTACACATGATCTTTTAAAAGTATATGACATTTTAAAGTGTTAATAAAGTGCCTTGCCTTTCACCTGGTCAGAAGGACGAAATATGCACTCACTCTCCTCAACTTCATTTGCACTTAAATTTTCATTTGCACTTAAAATCTAATTCCATATTTTCCTTTGAAAATTTTTCATGCCAATACAAGTTACTAATTCTCTGTAGAAGGAATTAGATAATTTTCCTCTACAGAGAAAACTATATCAAATCCCACTCCTTCCATTAGTCATCTTTAATGGCTTCATTATAAAAGATTTTCTTACCCCATAAACAAGTTCTCCAACCATCCCATTCCAGATTTTCGTGTCTGCATCTCTCGCCCCATACTTGCCATCCCCAACAATTGTTAGCTTATATTTGAATCCACAGTGTTTAGCAATTTCTGTAGCCAAGTCCACACAATAGCCCTCATATCGATCATTTCCTTCAAGCATTTCGTGATTTTTCTTCATCATGACGTACGGAGACTCCTGCACAGAAAGAACTTGCCTTAGCTACTTGGTAAAACACAGATGTATTGGTTGTGCAAATCATTGATTAATACATTCTCTTTTACATGTGAGAAAAAGAGAGAAGATAACATCTGAATCATACATGCTATGTATATGTTAGCTGTTAATTATTAACATGACATGTCCTTAACACATTTGAAAGCTGCATTCTCCGAAGTGATACACAAACAACAATACTTACAGGTATAGTGATTCTCAGTAGTATGTTAATAATGACCATGAATGTTATCAGGAGTTACGCATTCAGAGAAGAAAGAGTAAGTTCCAAAATCAGTTTCTTTTTCTCATACAGTTTGGATGGAAGAAGGCAAAGGTATTTAGTTTCTTTTGCTGTTGTCTTAATACAAGAACATTCTTTCTTATTTCACAACCATACCCCTCCCTGGGAATACACTTCAGGGTCCCCAGACTATATCCTTACTGAATTACTACACAAACAATAGGTAAGATATCTACAACTATGCAATAAAGTTCTATCATGAGCAAAGCTACTGCTGAGTCATAAGTTGTACCAAACTTATGGTTTGGTATGGTATCTCCTCTTTGCTCAGTTGCTACCAAACTATTCTTACATTCAGTGACATTCCTATGCTAGCCTGTGACTTGTCCAAACTGATAAAGAAGCTGTGTAACTTACAGAGGAATGCTGTTCTATAACAGTACATAATGTTATTTTCTAGACAACTAGAATGCAACTTTTAATGTTTTACTTTACACTTTGCCAATCCACGGCAGCTACAATTCTGAATCATAAGAACCAGTCTCTTTGCTGTTTGGCAAAATCCTTTCTCTAAAAACAATGCCTCTCCTCTGAAAGCAGGTATTTCATTTCCATTTTCAAGTGTAAAAATTCTAACTTTCTAGGATGTTCAATCAACGACCATGTGTTTTCTACAGAACAAAACCACATACTGAATCATGTATACATCCTTAATTTCCAGATTTTATTTATGTATCGTGATGAGTAACAGGTTACAACCTCAAATAATAATATGACAGTATATTTAAACTAACATAATGATGAGAAACAAATCACTGTAGGACACACTGTCTTCTGACAAAATATGAGGTTAATTACCAAAATAGTGGTGACAATAATAGTCTTATTCTCTAGTCCTGAAGATTCATTTCCAAGAGGGCCATCAAGAGGATTCACAACCATTTTGTCCACTTCGCTCCAATATCCAATCTAAAGAGAGTTTATAGGATGCACAGATACCAGTGAATATGAACTTTCATAGAGCAGGTAAAGCATGTTATTACTATGCCCTTGATTTATGCTCAAAGAGAACTATTTTAGTTATGGATTTACCAGTATAAATATTTCTATTTATGTAGTTAAAGATTGTAACAAATAGTAACAGGATAGAACTAATGACATTTGTTGAGATTAATTTGTCTAATACAGGTACACCACTTTCACATATTAACAGGTTTTAGTATCATCGCACACTGTAGGACTGAAAGGGTTATGAAAGACTCCGGACTAGGAAGACATGAGAAACTGGCTTTTCCTGAAAAGTTTAGAATTAGAACAGAAAGATAATCACATTTGAAGAAACATCATTGAAAAACTGCATTCTGCATTCATCTTTCAGAAGTGTATTTCCCCAAATAAGGGTTCACATTTAGCAATTCAGATGAGAAAGCAAAAAGTTTAATCTGCAAAACTGAGAAGAAAATACTGGTAGAACTTACCAGAGATAACAACTTGTATTTCTTAGACAGAAATAATACATATTTTTACTGTGTTCTGCAAGACCATTGTAGAACACATCTGTGAATAAATATTATCACAACTCCTGCTTTAATTAATCCATAGTGTTTCATTACCTACCTTAACTTGTTGCTTAGCATGGTAAAACCTTTAAAGACACTGTAAGACAATTCAAATTACCTTCCGAGGACCAGTACTTTTGAGTTCCATGACGTTTATTGTAAAATTGATTCTTTTTCCATTCTGATCAAACTTTATATTCCCTGTTAGACCTTCCACCTGAACCTATATAAATAGAGACGAAAATGGTAGGAGAACTAAGTTTGTTTCTTTTTTGAAAATGCATTTTCTATTTCCATAAACTGATATTTCAGAAACATTCCATTTAGACTCTTCCACACACAATGTATTATCTTACTACGAGACATATTCCTGAGGAGTTCACTTCCATGTTATTCCCAGCAAGATCCAGGCAGGTTAGGAGACTGGAAGGTTCTTTTCAAGCATCTATAGAGAATTTTACACATGCATTCATCCAGCATTCACTCAAGGGAAACTACCTGTTTCAACGCCCTTTCTATTTCCACACCATGACCCCAGGGCACAGCTGGATTTGCAAGACAATCTCCAGCATTTCCTCTTCTGGAGATCTCAATCCTCTGTTTACGCAAATTCCGGAAAGCTTCTGTCATCACTTGAACAGCGTCATATGTAAGAGCAGATGTATACTGAAAAGAAGTGAAAATATTTAACTAAAAAACAGCTCCAGCTTCACTACACCTTTCAATCCACTCCATAATCCATTAAACACAGAAATATATTAAAAATAAAAGGACAGTAAGATACACTGGAAATCAGATGAGTTCTTCTGTAGTTTGGAGGTCAATATCCTCTGAGAGGCATCTGTGCAAATTAATGAAGTGTTCTCCATCAGAATGGTTAGAAGTAGCGCTAATAAGTCTAAACTGAAGATTTACAGCTGTTTTCAGCATGAATTCCCTTCCTTTCTCACTACAAATGGGTAACAGTTCTGTGTGCAGATATGTCTGGAAGCCCATGGAGGTGACAGGGGAAAAAAAGAAATCCACTATTTAACTTCAGTAAGCCTCTGAAAATAAGAAATTGTTCCTGATCACACTCTTTGGGAGACATATTTATACACAGATCTGTAGACTACATCTCCTCTCACATATATACATGCAAAACAAAACAACAGGCATTTGTAGATACGTGTGCTTAACTTTTATCTGTCGAATAAAAAAACTCAGGGGTAGCTATTTTCAAGTATGCAGTACCTTGTCAGCACCATGCAAGAACAGGTTTTGGGCTGAGATGTCTGGAGGAAGCGGTGCCCCTCAAAGAGCAATACAGGCGAGGAAGAGCCCCATGCTCCTAATCTGCCACAACACAAGGAGCTTTACAACTTCTGAGACATCAGGGGAGAATCCTGTGATCACATGCATCAGAAGCTGGGGCTAAACAGTCAAAAGCAGTTATCTTCAGTGACTGGAAAATTTTACATCTTAACTAACTAACTGAACAGAAACCACATGTACATGTACACTGAGGACTTTGTTGGATGAGCCTGATGAGTACAGAACATTGCAATTATGCCAAATATAGAGACATTTTTGGAATTATGGGCCAGAATATAACTACTTATAGCCTTATGAATGAATGCAATGATCCCTATGAAGGCTATTAGATGCTGAAAATATATAAACTGTAAAGTAGAGAAAATGATATATTGGCTCTTTGCTTCAATGGCTCAGACTTTAATGAGAATTTTAATTAGCTAGCTCAAGTCATGCAGAAGGCTCTTGTAATTGTAACCAAAGCAGGCTCCTGAATTGAGGTCATTTTTGTATGCAACTGTTAGACCTTGGAGAAGAAGGAAAGGAAGGTGGAACTATTTTTTTCAGATATATAAGCTTACTGGGTGATTAATGTGAATCTTCTCAAGAAAGTTCTCTCAGTGACTTGTACAGAAATATTTAAAGGAGTCAGAACAGTAGCAGAATCAAGTGTGAAGCTGGCTGGAGCTGAAACTACTTTCTGCTACTGGAGTAGCAGTGATTAAGTGGTGGACATGGATTTGGATTTCGAAGAAGGTCACAGAGAGATGAGAAAGGACCCTGACTAATTTTTTTCTGGGACAGACTAGCAATGCTTCTTTAAGTGTAGCTCTTTGCAGTACAGAAACATATTGTACCACACTAGCATTTTGAGAAACTTTGGATACAGCGTTGTCGTTAACCACTGAAACATACTTTGGGTAGCAGAGAAAATAAGAGATTGAAAATAATAAATTATAGTGCTATCTAATTCAGTTTTCTATGTTTCATTTGATTATTGGGATAAGTTTAACGTATTTTCTCAAAAATACTATCTGTATAGTATATAATTACTGGTCTGAATATTCACAACTCAGTCATATACTCAGTTTGTGTAGGGCTTTGCTTATCAATATGTATCTGTATGTGTATATATGTCATCACATATATCCACAAGCTTTAATTTAGGTTAAGTCAGCTTTAACCTAAGGATCTCAAAATATTTTACGAGCATTTTACGTGTTGTTGGAGATGCCAAAAAACCAAACAACCATGCACCATTTATCACTGCTTTATCCTGCATACACTTCCAGTTACTAATAACCTTCATAGGGCTCTTTAAAACTCTCCAGAGCTTAATGAATAGATGTCAAGCTGACAAACTAAAACCAAGTGACCTCATTACTATAAACAAGAAATGATAGACAACCTGCACACGCAGAGGGGTGTCTCTGTGTGTGTGTCTGCATAAGAAATAAAATTGTCATAAGTAAAAGTATGCATTAGCCCTGTCTTGATTCACTTTGTTTTAAAATGGAGATTCATCCATGTTCTGATCTGCACTATTAAAATAATTGAGACCACTATTTGGAATAACATTCTGTGGAAGCGGGATGGGCTCTTACAGCCTACTACTTTTACAGCAGTGTACATCTCCTAACTTCATTCCAGTTCTTTTCGACTCCACATGAGAAAAATCAGCAACTTTAACACAAAACGGTATAGGTACTACCCTATAGTTCCTACAGAAACACCTGTATTAATTAAGGCATGGCAAAGAAAAAAAAAATAAAATAAAATCTTTCTTCTCTTAATTCCAGGACTATGATAATAAAAAACGAATATATAAAAACTATAGTATAATGCACTAAAGTGCCTAAATATTTCATCATAGGCTCAGAGAATACCAGGCTGGAAGGGACCTTAAGGATCGTGTGGTCCAACCTTTCTTGGCAAAAGCACAGTCTGGACAAGATGGCCCAGCACGCTGTCCAGCTGAATCTTAAAGTGTCCAACGCTGGGACATCCAACACTTCCCTGGGGAGATTATTCCAATGGCTGATTGCTCTCATTGTGAAAAATTTCCCTTGTGTCCAATCAGTATCTCCCCGTGAGCAATATGTACCCATTGCCCCACATCGTTTCTATGTGACTCCTTGTAAAAAGGGAGTCTCTATCTTCTTTTTACCCACCCTTTAAGTACTGGGACATTATTTGCTATGAAACATGGATTGCATGCATGTCATACGAAAAGAATTCCCTCTCTAAATAAATGCCCTAATTGCCAAGAACAGAAAACACAAGGTCCATATGTGATTTTTCTTCAAACTAAATTTAAAATGTACTATAGACTGTAATAAAATTTGTAAGATGCGATTGCAAAGATGAATTTGAAAAGACGAAAGAAAGTCATCCCAGACTAAGCAGAAGACATTAATCATGTGCTGTCCAAGAAAAACTGGCAGGATGTTGACCTTGGTAACTTTAGCTGTAATTCAGAGGATACCAGATTATTACCAGATTATTAATAATAATTAATAATTATTAATAATCTGTAATTCAGAAGATACCAGCAATCCTTAACAATCAGTAATTGAAACTTCTGAAGATGAAATTGCAGAAAATACCCCCAGAAGCAGATTTTTTTATATGTATATTTTAAAGTTGTAAGATATTATAAAAAGATGTAATCTTCGTCTGTTAGTCCCGTGTTTGACCCAATGCCCGTCCACGCACTAAAGACATAAAGAGATACACCTAGAGATTTAGAATATAACATTAAAAGAATATTCTTAAGCAGTAGAAAATAAATTAAAATGTGAAGACATTAAAAAAAAAAGGAAGTATTCTTAATCACAGTAAGTCAAATTATTTTTCCTCTTGATTCGGATATCTGCAATGTCTAAATCTATCCTTGACATACTAGTTGATGTTTTTACAGTCAGAGACGAGAAATAAGTATTTTAAGGTGTGATTCATTTGACCTGTTAGACACTTTCTTTAAGATGAAATGAATCATGCCTTCGAACCCATTAATTTGATCTCCAGCGACTTCTGAGACTACTGGAGGAGTCCAGGGCAATCAGCTTAGATACATACCTCTACACTGTAGACACACTAAAAACAAATTAAAACCATGGGGACTCTGAACTCGCCATTCAGCCCTAATCTAACACAACAGCAAGAAAGACTAACAAAATAATGGGATACTTTGGGCAGACACTGTACCAACAGAGTCAAAGAACACGGTGCTGGTATATAAGACACTAGGGAGACCTTAGCTAGAATGGCATATCCAGCTGAAGCACTGAACAAAAAGGCTGAAATCAGTCTAAAACAGGCACAGAAGAAGGCTCCTCAGCATGTATGGGGGGCTGCTACTGGAACAGCAGGAGAAGGGAGACACTATCACTAATACAGGTTAGAGAAAGGAGATCTAAAATCTGATACAAGTATTTTTCCTTGGAGACAGGTAAGATTCAAAGCAAGGTAATATAGGAAATGTTCTTTGCTGCAAGAGCAAGTGAGCAGAATCAATGGGTATAAACAAACATTCAGCATTTTTCCTTATAGTTAAACAATTTAAATAAATATCAACAAATACACATCAAAGGTAGTAAGACAAACTTGTGTGTTCTTGTTTCTTGTGGGTATATTACACGTTTGACTTACTGCTCTACACCAGCAACTTTTTTCCAATGGTTCACTATGCATTTCACCATCTTGTTTGTAATACTTCACTGAACTATACACAGACTAAATTGGGATATCAAATGGTGTCTTGTTTTGATGCCTGTTACAACTTTATTTTGCTTTGAGGATTATATTCAATAAAATCTCTCATCTGAATTTTCTGCATTTTTCTCACAATAAAGTATTTCTCTACTTGAATGCTAGTATATACCATAAAAGCAGAATTGCCTTTTCATAGTGCTCTGTACAATAATTGCATTTTTTCATCAAAACATTCAAAAAACTCTTATCAAATTGTTTGCAATTTCAGAAGTGGTAGAGATCGGGCTATAGATACAGAAGCATTACTGCATTTTAATATATATATAAAAAAATAGGTCTATACATATATAAACCCATATTCATGAAGAACAAGAGACAAATTTCATTGCCGAGAACTAGTAAAGGATCTGGACAACTACCTCCTGTAGTCTTCCAGTGTAGTCAAACTAATGTAATTCAGTCATCTATTTCTTAAGGGTCTTTAATTAAAATGTATCTTGAGGCTATTTTGAAATGGTCAGTATTACACACACTCTGGAAAACATTTGAAAGTTGCCTGGCAGACGGAAGAGTTAGAGGAAAATCCTCCTTCAGGATCTCTTGTGATCCATTGCATACTGTCACGACAGAGCCCAGGTATTGAAATAGTTTCTTCTGATAGAAATAAGAGACATTATCAAATATTGTACACATAAATGTCACTGTAAATCCAGATGTTCTTTAAGTGTGTCCATAACCATATATTGTGCTCCCTTGTTCTGTGCAGGCATTAGCATGAATGGGGTCTGTATGAAACAGCATGTCAGGATGGATGCCATTCAACCTGCAAATAGGCTTTAAGTACAGGAGCATCTTCATTACCTACGGGCATATTTCAAACACTGGGGACATGAGGTAGAGGTCAGGGAGCCCAGAAAAGACTGAATGCTTGCCTCTTCCTCTTTAATCTTTACATTAGAATGGACCTCCTGTGAAAACTGGCAGCCTTTACAAGAGACTTGCTTCCAGCTGAAAAGATTGCGTAAATATGCAAGATATTTGGAAATATCAGCTGATTATTTGTAATTTTTTTTAATAACAATCCTGATCCCTGACTAAAAGGGAAGAGAAATGAATAAAATGTAAAATGACTGGATTTTTAAATTAATCTCAGTAAAGATGGGATTCGAAATCAAGCCCTATTTATCTTAACAGATATACTTTATTAATTTTTGTTTCCAGACATTGTAAAGTCACATCAATTCACATTTTGATGATAGCCTTTATTTAAATGCAATTCCAGCATTCTGTGTCCACAGAACAGCTAAAGAAATAATAAGTATTTTTACTCTGAAATGCCATAATGTTTTGAGCAGCACATCAGAGGCAAACAACACCTTAAGCAACCTGTCACCTTGGAAAAATTTAAATGTTCAGGTCCAAAATTGCTATCCAGAAACCCTAATGATTTTGTGATGTCTTTATGTTCATTAGGTATCTCCTTGCTTGGTTTAGAAAGGCTGTTTTCTGGGCACACCCCAGAGCAGCTTTGGTTTCCAGCCAGGCACCTGCCCAAGCCTGCAGCCCTGGAAGTCTGACTCCAATTTGAAAGACGTGCCCACAGCACATCAGAAGACACTGACACGACGGGGGCACTTGCATCATCCCAACACTCCCCCTGTAGGATATTTATAGGGGAAACTGACCTCTTTAACTCCTTTTAAAACTGAATATAGAAAAGATCACAAGATTTATGAACACCAAGGTGCTTGGCCTTTCTACCTATTTCACTTACTACTCTAACAGAAAGAAGATTCCTAGACTGTAATTCCTCCCCCAAGATTATCTCCAATCTGACTCACTGGAGTCATCAGAGGTGCTAATTCAGCAGAAAAAAAGAGTGCAAGTACCTGCCTTCTTTTTTTTTCCGATTTTTCTTTTTTTGGTTTTGCACTGAGGACAGAAAATTTAATGTATCATTAGATTTAATGCAATGGCCAGAGAGAAGTGCTAGTGCTACTGTAAAACAGATGTTTCTTCAAAATATCAGAAAGATGTCAGAGAATAAAAAAACTCTGGATCTGAGCAAAAGTCTTAGCAACCAAGTGAATCCTCTGTCTTCCAGGAAGAAACAGAGTAACACCAGATCTTATTAATGGCACTGGTATTTGGATCTACCGACCTTCCAGACCTTTATCCATTCAAAAGAACAGCAAGCCAGCTTGCGTGTCTTGCACGCATTCAGAAGTGTTAATAGAGAAGTTGTGTGGGAATTTATCCCTTCCATTATCCAGAAGGTAAATTAGTCTAACATTGTGCCTCCTTTATTTTCTGAAAACACACTACAGAGAAAGAGCGCCAGCATGTCATTCAATCTCAGAAGTCCTTTGACTTTTGTACGAACAAAGCTATCTGTGCCCACAGAAAGATGGGCAGATGCTTTCAGAAGTGTCCTGCCACTTACTCCGGGACCACCACTTTGTTTTGTCTCAGCTTTTGTTGATCGTGGTGAATGGATCTAAAACATACAAAGAGTGCGATGACTCAATATTGTTCTGCAAGATGTCCTCCTAGCCAGTGCCATTGAAAACAACACGGTAGTTTCTATGCTAGTATTAAAAAAACCCAAAACACACAAACAAACAAACCCCATCAAATAACAAAACAAATGTTCACAGCTGTAGCCTTTTTTCCTAAATCTATCATGCTGTGCTGCAATACAAAAACATCTTCCCTTTAAACACAATTTTAATGAGAAAGGATAACTATCAGGTACAAAAACAAGAACTTGAAAGGAGTACAGTAGTTTTTAATGAAAATCTTCACACTGTTTTTTTTTTCTCTACCTAATACATATAGGTTTATGAGACCTGCAGTGAATTTAATCTTCTTCCCTCTCCTTTCGAAAAATCCTAAAAAATTAAAAATAAATAAATCAGGAGGACACCCAATCTCTCCCTACAGTGAGGGCAGAAACGACATTAAACTATTCATAATTTAAATATTTTGCAAATGTAAATTTTACATTCACTACATTCGCGTAACAGCTTATTTTGACCTCAAACCGTGGAGGTTCTTAAAATCTCTGGTCATTACCCAATGGCTGAAAAGTTTACCATCTAAACTCACTTATTTTTATTAAGCTCCTTAAAAAGTCTATGAATTCTTGGCCTATTATTTCAATTTTTCTAGAAGCTTTTTAAACCCTCCTAATTGTCAAACCTAAAGCTTACTCCTAGTGAACTTTATATCAACAAAAAACACACAGAGCTTGACAAAAAATTACTTGGCTTTGAATCCATAGAGCCTGACAGAAATAATAAAAACAATTATTTGGATTTAGACCCACAGCATTTTACTTATAAAAAAAGATGATGTTGTTTTCTAACCCATGCCACATTCTGTGGAAAATACCTAAACTGACAAAATAAATAAGATTTTACAGTTATTTGTGTAATCGCACCTCTAACTTTAAACAGAATGCACTTGCAAAATGGCAATGCCACTGATGATAAAATCACCTTTAATTTACTGTAAACCACAAAGAACATATGCCTTCTTAATCATCACCATATGAATACATAAAATCTTTTTCTTCAAGGCTAAGCTAGAGAAAAGTATGTTCATAGTGTCATAAATCAGGAGTATCCAGCAGCAAAAACTGAAGCCTACTGTTATGATAGTGAAAATAAAACAAGTAGGAAAATTT
This sequence comes from Pampusana beccarii, assembly GCA_013399365.1. NCBI lineage: Eukaryota > Metazoa > Chordata > Aves > Columbiformes > Columbidae > Pampusana > Pampusana beccarii. The sequence goes on from VWYH01004005.1 coordinate 939,249, forward strand.
AAAGCAGAGAATGAGAATAAAATGTACAAATACAAAAGCAAAACACTTCTCTGAAAAATCATGCTATAAGAAATGGATTTGAAAGAGCTAGTATGAATGTTTAAAATGTTCAAGTGTGGAGTTTGTGGGGTTTTTTTTCTTTATTTGGGAGGGGGAGTGATTATTTGTTCTTTTGTGGGGGTTTCTTTTGGGCTTTGTTTTTCTTTTTTTTTTTTTTAATCCACTTTACTCTAAAACTACAGTTGAGTTTCTTTAAATTCTTATGTTCTATCACAAAAGTCACTTTCTCTTCAAGAATTGAGGTTAGTCATAAATCAATAAGCATATGTGACTCAGAGCAGACAACTTTTAAAATATAAAATGCTCTTTTTCTAAAATATTTACTGAAATGTAGTCTTCAATCACTGCTCTTTTTATGAAAAAAAAATGGCCATCCAAGCATTATTATCTATGGCAAACATCCTTCATGAGTTGAGCTTTTCACCCAAAGAAAGTTACTATGATTATTATAAAAATGTATTCTAGGTCATTTTCTTGTAGAATAATTCATGATCGATGCAATTAAGAAAATGGTAGAAGAGAGATTAGAGAACATATCATTCTGTCTCATCAAATTACTAATACTACACAAATTATAATAACCTGAAGACTGTATTTGGCTCTTCAGCTATATTATTTTTACTCATATCCAACAGAAAGTTCTATATACATTAATGGAAATAATTTATTTACACTAGAAGTTGAACAACACTGCAACAGAAATGATTCTATATTGTAACTTCATATGAGGACTTTTTAGATTAAAATTTCACCAGCCTATTAAATAAAGCCACACTAAATTATATTTTAATTTGATTTTAATATATTCTGAAACATTGTCACTCTCTGTAACAATCTGCAGGAGAGGTACCTGAATTTGACACCTTGCACAAATTCACTTACCAGGGCGGGGAAAAACAACACGTTCAGGTGAATTGCTGGTTGAAATAAGTGAGTTCCTGAGAAAACAGGCAGGAGGAATCCATTGCATTTTGTTGGCTGGAGATCCTTACACACTTACAATTATCAATAATTCAAAGAAACAGAGCTGCATAGGGACATCAGGTCTTGGCTCCGTAGTCTTCTGAACCCTGGCAAATACTTTTGATTTGGCACAGTTCAGGCACTTTCACTTGCAGGATCGAAGGATCTGGGTCAATAGGCCCTTTGTATGTCTGAGACAAACCTACAGATATTGCCTCAAACAATCCACTGCTTTCACTGATTAAATGTTCAACTCCTTAATTGAGTTTTCTTTAAAAAAAACAATGAACCAACTACGCTGGAATGAGTGATTACTTATGGAAAAGAGCCTTAAGGTATTAAAAAGAAGCATAAGTTTAACACAGAAATTTCTTAGTCCACATTTTTCATGTATATTTTTGGAAGTAGAGAAGATTGAACACTAGGATTCAAAAGCCCAGTGAAACCAAGTAGCTGGAAGGCCAGCTGCTATATGTGTATTTTTATGGTCAGGAAACCAAAACACAAGGGCTGGAAAATGTAGGCAGAAAAAACCTACAGTTTTAAAAGGACACTTAAAAAAAAAAATACTCCAGTTCAGTTCCTGATTAAATCACATAATAAATACTGAAATTAGCTGATTTTTTTAAATTCTTATTCATAAATCATTATCATCTACTTGAATTCAGGCATAATCAATCATAATTTTCCATTAAAACCATAGCAGGTGCAGCAGAATATCACTTATAACTCTTAATAAAATGCCTGGTATTATAAAACCATTTTCCAACACACTACAATTGTAAGTGACATGCCCCAAAATGAAGGTATTGTCTAATTCATTAATTGTACACTTTTGCTTAGTTGTCTATATCTAGACTAAATTCTTTCTGAATTTCTAGTTTGAAGAAATGTTTTCACTGTTCTCTTCTTTGTTCCTTATTATCAGTGAGTCATCTGAATTTTAACTATTTCTGCAAGCTTTTTAAAAAAGTATTTTTATATTTGTCTGCATGTTCTTTGTATTCCATCCTTGAGGTAAATCGGCACGAGCAGAGTTCAAACAGCAGATTTGAATGACAAGCCTCATTCTTCCTGAGTTACAGTTTAAGATTGGCAGTTTTCAACTTTTTCAATTTTGTCATAAAGAGCACACTGTTTGGTACTATACATACACTTCAAATTCTAGAATCACACTATCTTTGAAAAAAAATAGATTTCGTAATAATTTTCTAAAAGACTAGATGACCTGGCTATAAAAGAGACTTGAAAATGTGAAACTACTAAAGGCAAAATCAGAAAGCAAAACCAACTTATAATTTTGTTATCTTAGTTATGCATTGATTGCGTGTATGGGAAAGACATTATGAAGCCTGAAATGGAATCCCATGAATTCTGAACATCCGAAACATCATGTACGAGCATGAAGCAGTTTAATCCATTGAAAACAGCTGCAATAAGTTCTGGGGTTGTTACCACCTTCCAACACAATGCTATCCTCTAGGAGTCTGAGCTGCTTTAAGGTTTCAACCAGGCAGCCCCAAATTGTTTTCTGCATGCTGCATGTATCTATCACATGCAACTTGTCCCAGATACTCGCACACACCCAGCCTCAGGTTGCTCTTAGAAAAGCTCATCACAGAGTAGGATGACTTGGTGCTCATGGCTGCCTAGCCTTCAGGAGGTACAAATTGAGCTTCTTCCTAGAATTAAGCCACAGGCTGCCCCCAAACAGAATGGGTTAATCAGATTAGGAACTGGAACAGTTGGATGTGAATGGATGTGTTGTCCTTCAGTGTCCTTCCACAATGGCAAGAGGTTCGCCTCAGACATTATAGCCTGACGCGCTAAGGGTCAGGAAGCCCAGCATATTTGTAAATATGCAATAATGGATTAAAAGGGGACTTCAGCTTGTTATTATTAGGCCTTCATGGAGTTAAATGTGGCTTTCGTTTTGCTACATGACAAAAAAATTCGACAGGATGCTCCGTGGTATGTTTCAAGATATACACATTATTGGGTCATCTAGAATTGCATGCAGAGACTGGTAACACCCTCAATTACAACAGATATATTTTAAATTTACCCTGGGGTAAACAGTATACCAGCTCTACTTTTGAAAAATGAAAATACTTTTTGTAAAAAGGTAGCAAAGCACTAGAGTTTTAAGTCTCCTGCTTTACCTTTAAATCTTGTGGTTTTTATCAGTGCAGGTACAGTACAGCAACAAATAAAATCAGTGCCTCTTCTCATCCATGTCCTAAGACTGCAATTTCTTAGAGTTAATAATTCATAAATTGTGAAGATGCATTTTTAAAGCAATTTGATCCAGGTCCTCTTCTGGGAATTTGTAGAACACGTTTTCAACAACGTTTTTCTTTCTTGAAAAGTTCATTGCTTTGAAATGCATGCTTTTTTAGAAAGAGGCATCTTTCTCCATTTTCAGGACTGTACTTGAGTGCTGTGATACGTCTTGTCACATCGGCTCAGCCATATTCCATTGACTTACATTTTATAATGTAAAAGGAATGTATACTTCCTTTTGGATTACAAAAATAAGATAATACAACACAGTTGCAATGCCACTGACTGCAACGAGATAACATTTGCAATCCCAGGGATAACATTACCTGCTAGGGGTATGCAACCTCCTCTCATTGCTGTATTGGTAATACAGGACTTTTATTAGCCTTCCTGTTTCATACACAATTGGCAGTGACAGCTTCCTAGATTCTTTTGGAACTAGAGGCAAAAGCTCATTTATTACCACTGACAATTTGAACAACTGCCTCAAAACCAAAAGGAGAGAAACATGATTCCTAAGATCACAGAAGGGACAAATGGGACACCAGTGAGTTAAACCTCCTAAATAACTTAGTTGCCTTTACACTGTTCCAAGAAGTAAAGGATAATGAACACAGCTAGAGTATACATGTAAGAAGGAATGGCATGTTTAGGAGGACCAGCTAGGAAATGCAGTTCAACAAAAACAGACGAAAAATCCTGTACTTTAAAGGAATGATCAAGTGCACAGATACGGTATGCAACTGTCTAAATTGGCAGCAGTACAGAAAAGCAATGCAGAAAAAAATCTGGATGTTAGTGTGTATTGCCTGATAAATATTTTCCAACAGTGTCATGATGGTGAGGGCAAAAACAAAACAAAACAAAACAAAACAAAAAGTAACACAAAAGAAAGCCTTGAAAGGAGTACTGTCTCTGAGATACATGAAGCTATTATTTTGATCTCTACAGCACAGCACACAGATGTGATGCAGTACCCAGTATGGCATTTCAAAGGACACAAGTACCAATTAGAAAGGTTCCAGAGCAAAACGATGAACAGGATCTGAGAGGAGAAAATTCAAAGAAAAAGGGATTATTTAGTTTAGCAGAGAGGAGAGCAAGGACAAATATGGCAGCCATCTTCAAATATAGGACAGCTAAAAAGGAGAACTTCCTCTTATCCATTAGAAACAGATAAAGGAGTAATGGATTAAGCAATATAAAGGCTGATTTAAAACAAACAAAAAACCTAAAAACAAGACTATTTATGCTCTGCAATAGAATGCTTGGGGAGGTTTTGAAATCACTGTCTGCAGGAACTGCACAGGTATAGATGATTCTGCCTTCAGGCAGGGAGGATGGACCAGGTGACTGACTGCTCAAACACCTTTCTTGTCCCTTTTCTATGATTTCTGTGATTCTGCTCTGCCTCCGGCTCCCTCAAGGATGGGAATGAAATGTGACACAGCTCTGTCCTCATGTGTGATGGCGGGCAAAGTGAAAAGCAATATGCACATAAAGGCAAAAGATAGAAAGCTACATGAAGAAATACAGTAACTGATACAATCAACCTCTCAAAACATTGCAATATACATCTACATTTTCCCCCCATCAATACCTCTAGCATTTATATATATTTATATATTTATGTGGTAATTTAAAATGTCTCAATCTCTTCACTGAAGATCAGTGTGATCCTGCATATTTCTTGAGCAGACCATATAAAGGAAGACAGATGAGACTTTTAAACTGAATTTAATCTGTTGTTTAAGTTGATGACATGCATGAAAATACGTTTCAATTAGTTTATTTTTCCTATCCATAATACAATAAACCTCAAAAACACAAGATTCTTTCAAACACTCTCCTTCAACCCTTTCAATTTCTAGTAGACTTGAAAGGACCCATCACGGAATAAATTAAGGGACTATCTGTGATAAACTTAAAGATTTTAATGCTATAACAAAAAATTGTAACCACTTCATCTCATCTAACACACATGCAATACCCCACCTATTTTAAGTAATATCTGAGGTGCCAGAATCCGTAGCAGTGTGTGTCACCTATCCATTTTTCCATTGAGAAAAACAGCATCTTGGTTTCTGTTAGGTATTTTACATTAGCCATGCATTTCACTGTGATTATTTCCAGACTACGATTCTGCAACATTAGTAGGTAGGTAGGTAAATTTGGGCACTCAAGAATCAGAGAGACTAAATAATCATATTAATCACCCACAGCCACATCCCTTCCCTTTTTCCTAAATGGGAGCGATACATATTACATTCATATTGCATACAATGTAAAGTATGTATCTAAAGTCATGACACAGATTCTAGTTTTTGTCAAACATCAAGTGAGAAATTTACTTATACTGTTAAACATTTTCGAATACAAATATAACCACAGAAAAATCATAGCTTTGATTAAGTCCCCATTAAAAAAAAAAAAATCATAGCTTTGACTAAGCCTCCTGCAAATCTGGCCTCAGAAAAAGGGAACCTACAAACTTTATTTCTTAATTTAAATTAAGGTTGTGCACTTTACAGGATTTTTGTTCCGGGAATTTAAAAAATGGTTCTTGCATTCCTTGCTCAAGCTTCTTATCCATCTCATTATAAATCAAGAATATGCTTCATATTCAAAATATAACACACAAAAATGTCTTAGCACATTTTAGAGTTAAGTATACTTATTCTTAATAAAATTTCTGATCATATTATTTAAAAGAAAAACTATTTAGCATTAAAATTGCATTATTCTTTTTAACATCTTGCAAGCACTAATTGATCCTCAGAACAGTCACATGAGGTAAGAAGACACTATTAATCCAGTTTTATCCAGAGGAAAAACCAAGGTAAGGAAGTTTAACCACTTGTCCATTGTCACATTTGGTGTCACTCAGGCCTGAAAACAGACCATGATTCTGTACCTCAGGCATACTGTTGAATTTTAAAAGTCTCTGTGGGATTTAGGCATCTGTCTCAAAACAACTCTCTTATCATTTCTTTGGGAGATTGCTACAGCAGAAAGTGCCAGACCTGTGCTCCCTGGAAGCCTATGTATGACTACATATTTGCCTTTAAAACATTTTGAAACACAAAGAAAGAGGAAAAAAAAAACTCTGCAGATACTTAATATATCATCACATCCAAACCAATTACCTAACAAACTGTCAGGTACAGATTTACAGTGACACAAGAAAAATTAAAGTTGTCTTGAACATTTTTGTCAGTGTAGTATCTTTGTTAAACCAGTCCTACGATACAGAATGTTAAAAGTACCCCAGAGAAATATAAAATTGTGTTAGCACAGCGGATTTTGAAGGGCTTTCTCTGTCTCTTGTCTTTCTATTCCAATTCCCTGACTTTCTGTACATCTGTCATGGTTAAAACAAATATAAGACATACCTTAATTGTACTAGTGTGTGCACCAGGATATTCTTTTTCCTCCAGTGTTGACCAACGTTGTATAAATTTTGACACCAGAGGATCATCATAGTCAACTATTTGAAATCCTGAGACGTTAGCTCCTCCAAACTGAATTTTTGACAAATCTCCATCAGTAAATCCCTGGGCACAGAAAACACTGTCTGTTATTCCAACACTTTCGGCAGATCTCTCAAGAGCATATACAAATAAAGAGTTACCATGTGACTTCTACTGCAGAAGTGTAAGCCAACATTTTCCTCAAACAGGATCCAAATTTAATCCTGGGCTGCCAGGATTAAGTTGTCAGCTGCGGCAGCCAGCAATGCCCCTCATTCCTCACTAGCTATACATCTTTATAGAGCAAGGGCTGAGTGGATCTGGCCTTGCCATGCTTACTTTCCTGAACAACCCTGTTCACCTCAGTGGGACTGCTTACATGAGAAATGGAACACTGACATTAATAATAGGCAAGCAGGTTTTAGTCAGGAATAGTTACAGCCACAGCTGAGTTCTCTTTTTGCTAGGAACACTAAAGCATGTGGAAGGATTTACCATCTCCCCTGCCTCCTCCCTCCGGTATAAAGAACTACTTCTCATTCGTACAAACAGTACATGTTTTTGTTTTCCATGTTCTGTGTTTTACCTTGTCCTAAATGACCACACAAATGAATTTACACGAAATACTGATTTCAGACACTTCAGTTTAAATGAATGCTCTGAAGGAACATAAAAAGAGGTAGTACCACATTTTCAGAAGTTGCTACAATTGCTATACTAGATGCTCTTTAATTATTGCATATTAATGATACCCATCAACGACGTCTCACTGCATGCTAATAGACATTTCTACAAGGATCATGAAACTTTCTTCAATATTATTGTGAGCTTGAAGTTTGAACAGGAACATTCATTGTATACTTTGATCCTTTCTCAATTTATCAGCATGTTTTATTCTTAAAATAGATGAATTCCTTGACTGGCTGATAAAACTGGAGAAGCTTATTATTAGTCAAGAAAAGAAAAAAGGTGGATTCAGTGAAGAAGATGGGATATGATCAAGTACTAGATAAGTTTTCTAACAGAAAAAAAACACAGTTTTAAAATCATTACCATATCTATTTATACGATGTTATACAAAAGATCTACAATATTTGCATTAAAACTGTATAAATCTGTAGGAAGCAAATATTATATTAAACAGCTTTAAAATACAATATTCCATAAGTTTTAGATCTTATAGGCTTACTGTTACAAGCTTAAAGCAATGGCTAAAATAGCAACCAGTCAACATAATGAAATACACTAGGCAATTGTTCTAAAATGTTTATTTCCCTTAAGACTAAAAGACAATTTATACAACATTTGCAATGCAAAATACAAATGTCTAACAGTTAGACAGTTTTTCAGATTTTGTAAGATTTTTATGCTTGCTTTGTGAATATCAGTACCTGAACTGCTTTATCCTAAAAATTAGTTAATAAATATAAAAATGATATCCCATTGTTCTGCCTTTAAACAGGCCTTTAGAATATAAGGCTTCCTCTCATCTGTTTAGTGACATACATGATTCTTCAGAACACTCCCTGCCTGGAGGGGGGAAGTGTTTTGATCAAAGGTTGGGAGGAGGCAGGAGTTATGATGTTTGAAGTGTGATAGACACCCTATGGTTGTTCTGTTCTCTCAGGCCCCTCAAAGGACGATGGAAGACAGGGTGTAAATTAGAAATTAGAGCACTCTGGGCCCTCCTAGAATTTATACCAAATGCTATCACAGTCGAAGAATAAATGATGAAAAAAAAATTTTTTAGAGGAGGCACTCACACCATGCAAATCCCAAAATTTTTTTTCTGGAACAGAATAACTGAGACTCAAGCCTGCAGAATTTGTTTTATCTGTCACACAAAAAAAAAAAAAAAAAGAAAAAGAAGATAACGTTCCCTAGCTTCAGTAAATAAGTATTGTTGACTTCAATGTCAGTAAAATGGCCCTTCATCTTTACACACAATTTCAAAAAAATTACCTTGACAGAATTTAGTGAGTTTCCTGAACTTTCCTCCTTAGAAAAACATTATTAGCTATACTGTGTGATCAGCCATGCTCAATAAAGGATTAATTCAAACTGATTACCAAGTCAATCTGAGAAAAGAAGATGTGTAAAGCTAAGACTCACTAGTCTAGCAGAATGAAAGCTGAGAACTGTAATTTTTAAATACTTTGGAGGTCAGAGAAGAAATATTAGTTTGCTGAATGAATGTGTCAGCCTATAATCTGCAAAGTTGTGGGTTTTTTTCTGATTTCTACACTTTACTTTTCTAAAGTATGTAGAAAAAGGGATGAAGCTCTACTGAGAGTGCTAAGCAACCTTCACGCCCACTGATGGGAATATCACAGGAAGCATATAAGCCCTGAAAAGACTCAACCATTAAAACAAACACCATCTCAACACATGCATTCATTCAGAGAGGCAAAAAGACACTTAGCTTTTCTCTATTTTCTAAAATGCATTTAAAACAAAATAATAGCTGATGTGCTTCCATAAACAGTAAAGTGAGTAACAGACGTATTTTAAATATTAAAAATGCTTACCAGATTTGCAATGATATAATGGTATCCTTTAACATGTTTACCAATTGTGATAACCTGTAAAAAAAGAAATACCCCTGTAATGGAGAATGTTCACCTGATACATGGACCGAGACTTAAAAACTACAAAATGCAGTATGATGTAAAAGCTAGTTATGAGCTTTCTTGTATGCAATACTGAGTTTGTTCAGTACTTTACTTTTTATTTTACTTAATGCACCATTGAACATACTCTCTGCTGACGGAAATTAGTCACATTGAAGTCCAAGTCCCAAGATCCTTAAGCAGAGGAGCTGAATGCTCATTACTATGATTTGTATTAAAGGTACAACCTGGACAGGAAGGAGCAGGTGTCATGCAGCAGAAGTCCTGTGCCTCAGAGATTCCTGCTGAGATTAGTCACCCTTTGTAGCAGAATTGTAACATTCCTTGAACTAGAAAAAGCTTAAAAGCTCACTGACATTTCAAAAAGAATCTACATCGTAAGGAGGTCTTTAGAGTTTAAATTGTTGTTTATTGCCCTACAGCTTCCTCATAATCCCTCTCAAAGCTGGTGGTTTCTCAGCAGTCTCCACTGGCAAGCATGTACCATGGATTCTTCTCCCAAACACTCCTAGTTAAGACTGTATCTGCACAGGAAGTTTCCATTTGAAGCAAAACACTTCTCTGGAGAAAGGGAAAGAAGAAGACTCTAGAGGTTTCTTCCATCTTTTGAACAATGACAACAACTTTAACCAAGAGAGGATGATTCATCTATTTCCTCATTTAACGTATAACTAAAATATTCAGAATAGGTATCCCGTAACATATCAAAATAGTAGCTAACAACATTCCATATACTTCCTTTAATGAAGTTACAGGAATTTATCTGAAGGCAGTGTTCAACAGTAAACTTTATGTTACTAGAGTTTAAGACTGAGAGGAACCACATTAGGTGGGCCATAGAAGTTATTCAATTATTCCTCTTTTGAACTCAATATATACATGATACATGAACTTTATTATTCTAAACCAGCTATTTGGTTCAGACTACTTAAAACTCAGTACTTAATAACAGGTTTTAGAACTATGTTCAGATGTATTTCTTACACAGCTGCTGCTTCCAAAGAAAATTCAGATCAAACAGATTAGTTCTGCTGCATAAAATGTTTCTTCTTCATTGGTATCTGAGAAAATAACCAGTGGCTGCAAGTCTTTGGATCAATAGTTAGTAATTATGCCCTAAGTGCCACTGGGTACTATTTCATTAATCTAGCTTTCTGAAACATTGCCATGTGCCACTCCTTCATATGAACATTAAGGATGCTGCCAGTTAAAACTTTGAGAAGATTCAGTGGTGGATCCAAAAGCCATGATGAAGGAGCTGTGGACACAAAAGGTATTCACCAGTGTCCCTAGTTTAGACTAGCATCTCAAGAAGGGATGGACAAGAAATAGCAGCAATCGCACAGCTTCCCAAAGGGTGTCATCAGGGGGAAATGAGATTCTGCAAAGGAAGCTTGCTGAGGATAGAGGCTATATAATGAATAGCACAGTAACACTGACCTGCCAAGTCAGAGAAGAGGGGTATAAACTAGTCTGAAGAGAGCTGGGAACTGAAATATTTTTCAACTTCAACTTAAACAAACTGTTGAAATCTGGAAGAGAAACTATAACACAAAACAGAAAATAAGAATGATGAAGAAACACACTTTGCGTCTGTACAAAGATCCAAGGTCTACAGAACGTAACTAGGTGAACCTGAGGTTGCCACCACAGTTTAAAATGTTAGTGTAATAAGTCAAAGTGCTACATTAGGTTTGTTTAAGAATAGAAAGCAAGGAAGAAAGTAAAAAAGTCGCTGCTCTTTATATCAAGAATGCAAATAATACTTCAGTATTCAGGAAAATTCTAGTCAACAGAAATCCTGTTGCATGTCTCTCAGTAAAAATATAGAGAAAAAAGAAAATAGATACTGATACAAAGGGCCAAATTCAAGCACCCTCAAGAAAAGAATGAAATTGTTGAAGGTTTTTTGGGAGTAGGAATTGACAGAATTTTAAAATAATAAACCTGGTAGCAAAGCAAGACTTTAAGTAGATATTCTGCTTTCAGAAAAGAAAATCAGAAGAACACACTCAAAGGATACTCAAAGACCAAGAAATCCATTGTTCAGCACAGACCTTCATTTTAAGAGGTGGAGAAAATTAATAGAAAAATAGTTATTTTAGATTTTATTTCAGGCTACCTGAGAAACCAAAAGTGAGTTCACATTTTTATGTAAGAAAGTGAAGTCACACATATAGAGTGATAGGATAACGGACTTAAAAACCAGACTGAACTCCTGAAACTGCTGCATTATCTTGCAAAGAGAATCTCAAGGCTAAACCTACATGAGACAGCTGACAGCAGTTTAAAATACCATATTCTAGGGCATAGCAGTAAACTGTTTCGAGGTGAACAACTAATTGGAATTATATTAACTGACCAGTGTAGCTGATTCACAGTTACCTAGAATTCTTCAGTGGCTTACAAATCACAAGAGCAGAAACAAAAGTTTACCCAGCCGTATGCTTAAGAAATAGCACAAGTCTGTGGGGATAAACTGAGAAAATCTCAAAACAAGGCAGAATCTATCAAAGTGCGATTACGGTAAGAAAAATATCCCGGAGCTGCAATCAAAATAAGAAGCAGCCAAAGAAAATGGTAGTTCTACTACTAAACAAACAAAGTAAAAAGGAGCAGTATCTAAAGGGTGCAGAGGGTTCTTGTCTTTAAAAAGTAGTAAAAGGAGAAACTGAAGAAACTTACAGTCAGCCAAACATTTATATCAGGGAAGAGATTAAATGAATATAACATACTTAATTTCAAAATCATCTGTAGAATAGTAAATAGATAAACAGTCAATATAGTCTTGCCAAGATCAAAATATGTCAAAGCAATTTGTTTTTTGATAGTTAGCCTAATAGATAATATGGAAAGAGCAGATGTGACATATCTTTAATATAATAAGGCTTTTGTCCCATTTGACATCATTACAAGCTCTTAATGGAACATGCACAAGACAAAAAGTCACTTTAAGGTAAGTGAACAACTGTCTGAAAAGCCACACAGAACCAGCTGAAGAGAACATGTAAGTACTATTTCTCTCAAGCATGGCTTTACTCAGTACATTCCTTGACATGGATAACGAGTAAGAAAATAGTATTTTTAAAAAACTACAGGTGATACTGAGGTTGCAAATGCTCTGAAGAACAAGATCAAATTCTAATTAATCGTGAAAATTAGGGTAAGAGCTTGTGGATATGAATTCCAAATAAAACAGACAACTACAATGCACTCCATGTAGGACACCGCTCATTGCCTGAGCCTCTCCAAAACGTAATGACCTTCATAAGAAAGAGTAACATAACAAGTCCTTCAAAAAAGCTTCAAACCAATACCTCTACACTCTGATGATATATCCCTACAAATGCTGCACAGTCTCACATAGTCAAGCTCAAAACAGGGAGCTATCCTCTTTAAGTTTATCTTGTGCTCTGAATGCATGAAAAGAAGATACAGAGACAGTGAGACCTTCCTAGATGCTAGGACTGAAGAGGTGGATTTGAAAGTAAGGCAACAATTTGAATCAGAGCACTGTGATGCTGTTGTAAAACAGAAAAAAAAAAAATAAAAAAATTTAAAAAAATCATTTTGGCAAATAATATCCATGCAGGAGGAGAGAATACATAATTTTCTGTCCTGTTTAAAACTCAGGAGGCCTTAGCTATGGAAAACAACATCCAATTTTGGTTAACATACTTTAAGAGGGAGACAAAATGAAGAGAGATCCAAGGACAGTACAAATGAAAAAGAGCTTAGAAACATGAACTACGAAGGGAGTTATTTGGAAAAGAGACGCTGTTGAAGCAGCCTTCCTAAGATGTGAAGTTTCTTGGAAAAAGCATTAGAAGCAGAAAACACTTCCTGGTTGCAAGGAGAACTAATCCCTACACATAATATAACTATTTGTAATGCATCATTTACAATAGTGTATCAACCACATATAACATGGTACACTGCTCAGGTTGTGAAATAGCCTTAACAAGTTTGGTGGGTTTGTTTTGGTTTGCTTGGTTTTGGGGTTTGTTTTGTTTTGGTTTTAATATAATCAGGATATAAAAGCATATGGAATCATCCAGATGAACAAAAGGAAGGATTATAGGATTTGTAGGTTCACTTTATTGCTGATATATACGTGGTCCTCAATACAAACCTGTCACTTCCAAATGATGCATAATAATCGCAAAACAGGATCAAGAGAAATTAACTTATTACATTTACTTATAGAATATAGCTAACTCGTGTCACTGAAAAATGGAGAATAGCAAACCTGATCGACAATGTCGTTGACTTTATCGCGCTCACAGTCCAAAATCACTCGCCTTTCCTTTTTTACCTCTAGATCTTGAAACAGTGAACGGTAAGTTTCATCTTTCCTGTCATTGTTAATATTTCCTACATTGATAGCAGTCACTTGCCATTTCTTTTCCGCAGCAGAATCCAGCACAGCTTGCAATGTTGATAAGCCTAGTGAAGTACAGAAGAAAACAGAAGATGTGACTGATAAAGCTTTGGGAGTAACAAGTTTCTAGAATGTGATTTATGAGATTACTTATTTAAGATTTCCTTGTAACTTGTTTGACCTGTCACACATTGTTAGGACTCAGAAATGAAGATATGTGTGGGTCCATTCAGTTCTTATTGCGTGAAATTTCTATTTACACTGCTTCAAGGAATCAGGCCAGAGCCTTGTAAGGACAACCTTTCGGTTTTGCTTCAACCTCCTTCAGCATGGGATTTTGCTGGTTTCACTGATCAACTGCTGGGATTCCACATGCTGGGAAAGAGGCCTTCTAGGAGAGAAGTGATCTAATTTTGACAAGAGCATCAGCTGCTTATCACAAAATGCTACTGAATTGATTCTGTTCTGAGTGCTTGAGCAGTACTGTATTTAAACCCAGACCTCGCTAAGGTCTACGGCAAAATTCCCATGTTCTGCAGTGGTGCTAATGGAATTATTATTTCTGCTGGCTACAGTCATATCCCTGATTACGAAAGAAGATGTGCTGAGACATATTTTTTCATACAGATAAGTAGGCTCCATGCTAACTCCTACAAAGAGCCTACTGAAGTTTGCTTCCATTTTATCAAGTGTTCCTGCTAGGAAGCTGTGATGTCTGTACAGCTGCAACTGCCTACAACATACTGTAAAGTCAATGAAGATTTTACTTAACTGGTTTTCCTGTTCAAGGATTAAATAATGGAGTATAGAAACATGAAAATTACTGCTGGAAATTAATTTCTGCTATACAACAAATACTGTTTTAACAATTTCCAGCATTACAGGAATTAGACTTGTTATGTTTAAATTCCCTCCAGAGAATTCTACATAATTCTAGAGAGCAATTTTAAGCATAGCAGATAGTATTATAGAAAAAAAGAAAATCAGACCTTCTCACAAGTCACTTGACATTTTTGCACATTCATCTCCCCTGAAACCACAGATCACCAGAAGTCATTTCTTTGAGACAAATTTCTGACTTGGTATGTAAAGGAAGCTTCAGTTATAACTCTCATGAGAAATAATAGTGGTTATGCCCATATACACAGAAAGAAAGCAGTGAGAATTAATTTGTCTCACAGTTTGTAAATACATAATTAAATTAAGATTGGCCAGTGTCTAGTAATTCGGTTTTATAAGTGAAAATATTAATGACATAAAGCACTACGCAAGACTGGTCATCAGCAAAGGTAGAAAATGGCAGGCTTCCAAAACCATAAATTCAATTATTATCTCAAATAGTTCTGGTTTTCTATGTTGTCTTTAAAGGAGACTGAGATTAAGTTTTGTGTGTCATGCAATGAATATTTATTTTAAAATCATAGATAACTACAGTCCAAGGGTACATATAGACTATTTATAACATGTTAAACGGGGAGAACTTGTGCTAATAACAAAAGATAATAAATGTAAGCAAACTAAAAGATGTACGGGATATTTCAAAACATTAAAAAGCACCGAAATTAGTCTGTGCCTCAAAATAATACTTTAAATGATAATTTAAAATAATAAAAATAAAAACAAACAAACAACACCCCCCCAAAAAAAAACCAAACCCGCAAAAGATACCCCACCCCAAACTGAAACAGATACAATCCAAATCATTGTTTTAGATCTCACTTAGTAGATTTCGGGTCCTCCAATCTGTCTATATATTTCCTCTGAGTTAAACAGAATCTCAGTTATGCATAAATTAATATGGGCTATTAATGTTAATACTATCCATTACAGAGGTTTTCTATATCTTACTCCTCTGAGCTTCCATTTTTCCTAGGGACTGCCTTTTCTTGGCGTGCTCTCTACAGAGATATCAAATGGCTGCCTGAATTTCTTGCTTTTTATAGGTGGCAGATTTTTCATTCCCATACAGTTTAGTTTATTCTGATAGCAATAACACATTGCAAAAGAAGTACTTGGTGATGGAAGGAGGACTCTGCAGAGGAGAAAACTCGAACAACTTCAGTTGCTTTTTTTGACCTGCAGAAAATCTGTTTGGGAACCTCACATTCCTGAACCTCTTCTGATTAGCATGAGACAAACTCTTAATTCAGTGATATCTAAAAAGGAGGACTGAACAGAAGCTGACTAAATAAGCAATTATTTTACAGACAGAATCATCCAATAATGTCACTACTTTTTCCAAAACCCACTGTTCAGTATGGGCGACACAGAAAAGGCAAGGAGGGGAAAGGACACTAACACACATCATATGAGAGCAACTGCCCTGTTAAGTCAGTAATAACGTTGATATGCATATACTGAATGGCCCCACTTCTTATGGGCAGGAATGAGATGTGAAATTGCCCTGCACTTCAACCAGTCACCCCCTAACCCCAGAGGAGCTGTAAAAGTAGCAATAAATTATTCTTTTGGAATAAGTCAAACTAATTCCTATTAGCTTTCACAGCTTTCATGAAGAGTCAGTCTCTTTGACTATTTTTATTTCAGTGTTGAAGGTGGAAACTATTAAACATACGTCACTGTCACTACATTAACACTTACACAAAAGTGTTTATAGAAATTGTGGACCCTGTGTATTCAGGATTTGATGTCAGTGTTACTGACTACACACTGCTTGACTCTGCAGGTTAACCTTGTGCAATCAGTGGGAGCACTGAGGAGCAACGATTTACTCAAGGTAAAGGTAGGAGTTTCATGCCTTGGAGCTTGTTATCACTGGGGTGCCTTGCCACAATTAAAACAAACACAGAAGAAAAAAAGGCATAACTAAAGGGTGATTACAAATAACAATTTCATGCTGTTATTCCTGGCCAGATTCAGGCAGTGCAGTTCAGAAGAAGAACTAGGTGTTTTTCAGTATTTCCTAAAGATAAATCACATGCAGGTCACGTACTGCACACTGCTAGCTGATTGACAGAGTATTGGCTAAGCAAGTAGTTTCACATCTGTGGATGTTTCTGATTTTAATGTGAATTTGAAAAGGATCTGAGAGAGAAATGGGCTTAGGGTTCACCATCCTACACGACACTACTCTTGGAGGAAACATACCAGTATTAGTTTTTCTTACTGTAGTGATTACAATAATGATAAAGAACTGTCTTGAGGAGATCCCTTCAGCTTCTGAACAACATCATGTATAAAACGGCATCAGAATGCACAGAATCTAATGTCACCTCATTATTCAATAAACCACGGTGTGGTACAACCATTCTTTAAATCTAATTGCATCTCACCATTTAATGTGCACTTAATATTCAACTCTGACCAATGAACATGCAGGTGAGCCACAAAATAGCCTTTTTAAAGGGAACAGGAGAAGGTATGAATATAAAAAAGTTAGCCAACGACTACTAATGAGGAGCACCTGAAGAGACAACAACAATAATGGAATTCCAGAAAGGGCAGTCTGCTTCTTCTCAGAAAACCAATAAATATACTGCAATTTGCAAGTGGTTTTTCCCAGTTCATAAACTATTATATTATTATAACTACAGCCATAAAAGGGCATAGGTCTTGAGAAGGCTGTACCACTGAGAAAATTGCTCACAAACAATTATCTGGGTTTATCAACAACAACAATAAAAATCTAAGCTCAACAGAGAGAGAAACTTGAGTATTTATCGAAAGCAGTCACCAAAGAAGCAGGGACTGGATCCAAGATTCTTTCTTGCTTGGTACCCAACTATTGATTTTGCACATGCAGAGTGAATCTGAGGTAGCAGATTGCCTTTCATGCTCAAATAGTTTCTTTCTCCTTAGGAGTTTCTTTAAAAAAAAAAGAAAAAACTTTTCATAGAACTGTTTTACAACATGTGATTAATCTCACATTGCTTATCAGCACATGCTTGTAATTCTATTAATACATACTCTAATAATTTCACTCTCATCTAAATAATTTTGTTTCTGTCCCAAAAGCTCATTTCTAAATTTAAGCTTACTCTTACACTTGCTGCAGGTAAAGATTCCTTTCCTCATTTACTTTTCTAATACTAATTCAGCACTTCAGTGAGATACATGTAGCAAAGAGCACGCAGATAAAAAGTACCACATCTTACCTCTGTCACTGTCATACAAATATGCGAACTTGGTCCACTGATAGTATTCAATCAAGCTAAGAAGAGCTCCCTTGAGGTCAGGTCTCATCTGAATGACAAAGGGATGTGTTCCATCTGTTGGGAAGCTGGGAGTTATGAAGGAGACATGAAGAGTCCCACAGAATGATGTTATGGTATTTACAGACTTCTTGTCATAGAATCCAAAAATAGCAAAGACTCCTCTTGAAAACTGCGAGCAGACTAGAAGGGAGAAAAAAAAAAACAAAACAATTACGTAGGAGAATTAAAAAAAGCAAAACAAAACATTGAAAACTCTATCATGCATATATTTATGGAAAGTAATGCAACTGTCTGATCACATAAACACCATGGGAAAACAGTAATACTCTATGAGGATTATTATTTGTTAGTATTATGAATCAGTAATATAAAGCTTCCACTAGAAACAAAACCAACAGAAATCAGAGATGTGATGTTCACATACCTAGATAATTAATTCAGAAATAAAGCTCATCAAATTATTCTTAAATTCAGTTTATACTGTAAAGAATAGTGATGCAAGCATCAATGGCAAATGTAATTTATAAAATGAGTCATTATGACCACAAATAGTATTATTGAAATGAATTTTTTGTCACGTTAGAAATAAGTTGGTTCTGAGGTCAAGACTCACTGAGCAATTGCAAAATACCTTACATAACTTTCCATTTCAGGAATATAAATCTAAAACTAGAAGCAAATCTATTAACAGCAGAGGAGTAAGAAGTTGATTTGCTTTAAAACCCTTCTGTTTCAAGATATTATTTTAATTACTGCTTTGTAAGACTCAGCAAAAGCTGGTCCTTCTGGATGACACTTGCGGTCATGCTGCAGAAAGAATAACCTCATAGGTGTAAATAACATGCTGATTATTCAGCTTTTATTACTGGAGACAATTCAAACCCATTGATGAACACTACCGACCACCACTCATTTTTGTGGGTTTTTCTCCTTGACACTGCAGACTATAGAAGTGCCTAAGTTCTAAAACCAGGGTACAATAAGGAAAAGTTAATCTCTGTTTAATTCTCATTTATCACCTATGCATTCTTTGTTTTGCACATTGTCACCCTGAACAAAAGACATCCTTCTAGAGAAAATGAGTCAACCTCCTTGCCATCCCTGCTATACCTGACCTGCTTATAGATATAAATCACAGTGTAACTGAAGCTAATTTTGCCAGCTATTTGGTACACTAATCCTTGAGTATAATTCACATAAGGGCAAAAATAAGTTGACTTATTTTTTAAATCTCTCAGATTTGAATTAATATGAATAAAATATTTTCTCTTTTAAAGTTACATCTTTATTTTTTTATAAATAACATCCTCCTGTTATTATTAGTTGCTATTCTCTTTTCATGGCTTTGCTTATCTATCTTTGCTACCACAGCCACTTTTCACACCCTGATTATTTCTATACTCCAATTAAAAGCACCTAAACAGTATGAGTGAAATTCCAAACCTGCCAGTTTCAACAGTTATCACCTATTAACTTTAATTAGGTCAGAATTTCACCTCAGGTGAGAGAATATAAGTGATTAAAAATTTGATGAATAATACTCCCCTTCACAAAAGGATGTTGCAGGTTTTCCACGGCTAGGGTAAAAGATGGTCAGACCTGTTCCAACCGCAAATCGTTACGTAAAGTTCCAATATTTATCTCCAGTGTATTAAAGGTATAACACTGCTCATGTTGAATAAAGGTTTCTGAAAAAGGCTGCAAATTTTCTGAATAGCTTCTTTGTTTAAGTTACTGGAACTCCTTGTTCTATTCCAAATCACTGTGCTCTCGCTGAGACAAAACCAACTCACTACCTCCCCACAGACTCATGAACAATTGTTTCCCATCTGCAGCAAAGGCTAAATACTTTCTGAACTTGCTGCAATAAAGGTGTTAATGTCTCGTAATCCACCTCCAAAAATGCACATTAAAATAAAGCAGCAGCTTACATTTGTATCTCTGGGCAAGAATTCCACAGAAGGCTACCGTGTGTGCTACTGGCACACTTCCATGATCCCCAGCATTAAACCATTTTAATGCTGCATGTAAGGTGACAGAGACAGAGACAACAACAGTGTGATCCCAGGATCACCGAAACATAGAACAGTTTTATGCCAATATTGCTGATTCCTAGGATGCTATCACATCTGCTGTCACACTTCCTGCTTTTCTTCAATCACCAGTCAATGGTTTCAGGCATAGATGACATAACACTGCCTACAAGAGTCTACAATCAGGGCCAGCAGCCTGCACCAGAAAATGTGCGTACCATGGATGATGCCTTCTCTAACAGAGAAAAGTCTGGCTCTTTGGAGCACTGTATTCCAGTTTCTGCCTCAGCTCCTCCCCAGTCCTTCCCTTCCTGACACTGGAGAGATCTGGACCTGTCAGGTCTCAAGTAATTATCTTTGGGGTAACGAAGTTCAATCTGCTCATGCTGTTGGGAAGTTTTATTTAAGGCTCTGGCCTGGCTCCTGAACTCATGTAACTTAATAGATCTCAACTTCCATTAAAAACAAACAAACAAACAAAAAACCCCATTATACCTTGAAACAATAAAACAAACAAACCAGCCAACACCCAACAAAGACAATAAAGCCATCACAAGAGCAGAGATTACTTATGCTAGGCTTTTAACATGAACTGCGGTCATATACTAGATCTGGCTGGGATGCCTTTCACTTTACACATAGCAGCCCGAACAACTGCTGTTCTTTCAGACCCAACCTTCTGAGTTGGCACGAACTCATACTACCTCTCTTCACTAGTTACTTACTGCCTATTGACCACAGTTCTCTGGGACTAACATATCTAACGGTACTCCATTTAATAGTCTTTAAACTTGGAAAATCATTAGTCCTTACATGTATATGTCATCTTCCGGGGAATATGGGCAAAACTGGAACTTTTCTCTCCTCTCCTGCACAGTAGAGACAAGTGCAAAGCACCACCACCACCTGGGCAAGTCAAGTCACTGCAGTTCTTGCTATTTAGAGGAGCTGCAGATTAAAAGCTGGATTCCACATGCATATACTCAATCCTGATAAGCACTAAGATAAAAGCAAAATCATTTCATATTTGTAAAAATAATTAAGAAAACTGCCATACTGATATAAACTCTCATTTAATTCAACCAGGGCCACCTGGATGTGAGATCAACACTCCAACACAAATCTTGAAATTGAGGACATAACTCACATTAGCAAGTATTAAACTATGTGGGTCAGTGAGATCAGTGTCACACTTGTACACTGAAGAACCTCAATGCTGTGCTTTCCTCTGTGAAAGTCCTCTAAAGGTAAGTTGGAGGGCACCGATGCCATGTAATACAAATTTGCTAAAAGTAATCATTTAGACTTTGTCTCAAGACAAATGCTTGCAATTTTTCTGGGACATTTGGTCTCTCAGGAGCAGGAGGGAAAAGAAGGGATGGTATTTCCAAATACGTAAGTGTGACCTCAGGAATGTGCAGAAAGTGTAATTGTTTTTGGCAGGATTCCCACCCTAGACTAAGTCAACAGTCATGTTGTTATTGCTTGGAGACATTAGTTTTATAATGGTGAATCACAAGCTGTTCACAGTTATTAGATTAAAAAAATCATGATGATTAGGACTCATAAGCCATCGAAACATGAAAGATCTACTTTATTAAAGACATTAGAAGCAACTGCCAGCATTCATTTCTTTCAAGCTCTTCTATGTGAATTGTTTTTCTTTGGATTCATCTTGTAATTTCTAGAAGTAGTCAATGGCCTACTTAGCAACAAGAAGGCAAGGATATAGTAAGCTCATTTTGCGATCACTGTTCTAGAGAGACTTGACTAGACTGGCTAATAGCTGGGAATTCCAAGAAACAAGGTAAATAATTAAAGTTACCTGAGAAACACTTCCCAGAAGGTTCTGCTAGAGTTAGAGAATTAAGTATTTTATATTTGAATTCTCCTTGTTCTTCCTAGTTCAAACCTAGTTTGCCCTTGTTTCCCAGAATACTAAAAATGTGTCCAAGTATTTTCTTCCAAAAGCTATGGCCCACATTTGTTCAATAACAAAAATTAAGCTTAAGCCAGTAATAAGAAATAGATGCCCTGTCAAAGGAGGGTCAAAATTACTTGCTCAACTACTAGCTCTTCCGTTGTTAGCTACACTTGTTTCTTAGACCTTCTTTTTACCATGATGCACTCACACCTTTCTCTCACACTTTCTCCATTTCACTATCCTGTTTTGTCAATGAACTGCATAGGTAGGTTAACCTGATATTTAGCCCTGTGGCCGTAGCTGGTTCTCCAAAAACAAAGAAATACAGCAACACGCATTCTTTGCCTCTCATCACACACAACATATTCCTGTGAAGCATATCATCTTACACCTAAGACTCAAAAAGTGCCAAATGAAAAGTACATTTGAAAATTCAAAATATAAAAATATCACAAATAAAAATATAAAAATATCACAAATATTCCCGTTTAGGAATGATAGTTTCTTTTCATGGCATAGAACTACTCAGATATAATTGCATTTGAATAGGAACTATTCCTGATCGAGTCTTCCTAAGCCAAGATTTCCTTTCCAAAGGGAGAGTAATGAACCTAATCACTGTTTACATTCAGGGACAATTAAACAGGAAAAAGAAAATCAGCAAAATACTCACTTAACTTACCAAAACAAATGTCTAATAGTACCTGCATATAGGTAAGTTTCCAAAAAGTGTTACTATGACTCTTAACACTCTTCTAACCTTTCCAAGTATTTCTGTATTTTTATTCATGAGAGTTTCGATACTTAGTTTCTATCCAAAGATGAAAATTTAAAACGACTGAGAAAGTATTTGCCATCCAGTGCGTAGATTTTAAATGCTATCTATATTAATGTGGCTTTCTATGTTATCTTATTGTTCTAATTTGGTTTACTATAGTGGTAACAAAATTGTTTTAATATTAACATACAGAAATAAGTCCTCAGTGCATATTATTTACTCACACCTTATCGAATAATCATTCTCTTACATCTAAGAGAAAGAAAATACTGCACAAGTGTAAAGAAAGAGTCAAGTACTGCCTTTGCAAAAGAGGACCAAAACACAAAGGAAACAACCATTGGTCTGAAAAGGCAATAGATGAGACGGAAGCAGCCAGGAAGAAAACACGGAAACCAAATGCCCAGTTGGTAATTTCAGCTTCTGAAAGGCAACATTAAGAACAAGCAGACAGCAGAAAGGAACAACAAACAGTGATGGAACAAAAGCAGAAAAAATAAACAAGAAACACAGCTGCCAAAAGAATTCACATATGATTGAAACTGCACCCATTAGAAAATCATTGAGAGAATAAAAACCAATATGGATTGCTTCCAAAACCATTTTTGCATTTTCACATTTTGCAAATTGCAGCAGAGCAGAAAGCATATTGTATACATGTTTATAGCACAAAGATTTTTTTTTTTGTAGTAATGTTATCTATCATCTGCATGGTCTATTCTATTTTAACTATTCAGACTATACTACTACCTTAAAGATGTGAGGAATAAACTTCTCTTCATACTAAGCATTATTCAGAACCATTAAGGACTATGTATTTAAACAGCACAACTTGAGATGAAGTTACTTTATCTAGGGGCATGGTAGGCTAACTAAAATTGGGAAAAAAGGTTCCCTGAGGCTCAAAGAAGAGCATAATAACCGAAAGATGAGACAATGGACCAAAGCTTCGTGCTAGGATTCAGTAAAACATAGACACAGACACCAAATAAGGGCTGGCATTATAAAGTCCCAAGAAATCCTTTACCAAAGCTGAGACGCAAATCAGTACCAATCAAAACATCAACGGCAATCGAAACTAAAAATGGGCTATACTTCTGGATAACAAAACACTGAATTACCTTCCTTTTTGCCTCTTTTTGTGATTTTTATTTACAGCACAGCTAGATGTGAATTTTTATCTTATTTTAAGCATTGAAGAAAATCTGCATGCCTGGAATTAAAGCCACTCAATACTGACCTAAATTGTGTATTTTCCTCTTTGCAAATTGTGCATATATATATATCAAATATTGAGCTCATACACGAAAACAAAGAATGAAACAGACCCTGTAAATACTTCAGTGACGAGTTCCTCACCTGTACATTCAGTGTTAAAGCTCAAAACAGACCTCAGAGCAACAGCCAGACGGATAGCAAACAAACAATCTGTAACACAGAGGAAGCCTCAGTTTTGAGCAGAGACAACTAGGGAAATTCTCACAGCCTCAGATAGGGAAGAAAACAAAATCTAAAACCTGAGGCTGGAATGTTTTTTTGAGGACATTTATGGTGGAGCAGGTACAAAGAAGTTTTTTCCACCTTTTCTAGCAGAAATGTGGTCTTCAGTTATTGCTATAACCTGAGCTGACCGAATGGAACTTCCCACACCATGTAATTAGAAAAAGTGGCTTTGATCATTGTGCGAAATTAGACTCAAAACCCAGGTTGCTGCAGTGCAAAACAAGCTCAAAGACCAGAAGAGAAACAGATTAATCTCTTTCAACCAGTCAATCATACTTCACACTGAGCCAAGAAACTTTGTACCAATATGGGATATTTTAAGCAAGTAGAAAAAAACCTTCAAGAAGTTAGGGGCCATCTGTTAGGAAAGTACATGGTGATATGACTGAGCTTCTCTCTATGCTAAGGCTGCAATAATGAACACTGTAAATAAACATCACGTTCAGATAGAAGCAACAGGTCAGAAAAACAATCTGTTTCAATGACAGTTGCATTCAATTACATATTCCTTGGCTGTGTACTGTAAGCATTTGAAAACCGTTTTCATTGCTAGGACAATTAACATGATGAGAAAAAAATCACGGTAAACTCCACTGAAAGAATCATATTAAAACAATTATGCTTTTACAAATAAAATAAGATTCCTGTAATAAAATTAAAATGCAATGCAAGTCTGCTCATGAAAAAAATTGCTCATATTCCACACAATTCTGACACAGCTCTTCCCAGAACTGTTAGGATCCTACTGTATTTGTCTAAATCCCCAGTACTGCCAGTTGAAGGAGGTATAATGCTTTCTGAACCCTGAATCTGGTGACCTGGCAACTCTGTTAAAGAACAGAAATATAACTTCATCTTGTCTCCAAAAAAACATTGTCTTCAAAATCAGGACATTCTCCAGGAATCTTCTCTCACCTGCCTCATTTCTTTCTCTCCCCACACCAGTCCAAATAAAAACCATGCTACTTCCATTTAATTACATACAATTTATCTCATTGATTTCCTTCAGACCTAAGAGCTCACCTTGCAAATCTGCCTGTCTGGCTTTCTGACTGTGTTTGTACCTTTCCCAACACCTGCAGCCTTTCAGTTACACAGAATTGTGAGTGGCCGACAAAGTATTACCTCCTAGATGTAGAAGGAGGCAATCAAATCTAAGAAGAGACTGCCAGCTTTTCAGAGCCACGCTGCAGATCATGGAGAAGTCAGCTCATTCAGGCCAAGGCTCTTAGTTTGTGCAATCAGCATAATTCTACTGAATTTAACAGAGCAAATATAATTTATTGCAACTAAAGAACACGGTTCTCCATTTTTAGCATGAGCATTTTCACAAACTTTTCAAACCAGAAATGTAATATACAACAGAACATGCATCTCCTCTTTCCTTTCATCACTATTGCTGGAAGCATCCCTTTTCTACATTTCATCAAACTAATCATCTTCTCGTTCCTAAGAAAATGTCATTGTGCTAAACTGTGCATTTGAAAACTTCTGAAAGGATTTGGAAACAGGTAAAATTAACTTGGTATGTACAAGTACTTTTTGTTAAAATGTTGTCAGATTGTGGTTTTTGTTTTTCTTTTCTTGTTTTTCTTTTCTTAACCTAGAAGAGCCAACAATCACTCCTGAACAGATTGTGGAACACTGCCTGAGAACACCTTTAACCACCTATTATGAAAGGAAACATAGTTTCAGCACTGACTTTCTCTGTTAAAAGAGTAGGGACAGCCAGGAGAAAAGACTGACTCAGGCTGACTTGTAAAAATACTAAAAAAAAAAAAAAAAAAAATCGGAATAAATCTTAAAGAAACCGCTATAAGGAATATAGAGGATTTCCTGAGGCAGAGAAAGTATAGCAGAAAATATGTAAGTGATCTGTTACTCTCAGAAGACTTCACAGTACATTTTTAAAGGAACAAAATGTTATTTTCCAACTAGTCATTTGTGACCTGCCATACACATTATTCTCAGAGCCACATCTTTAGTCCTAGACATTTATTGCTTACATATCTCTCTCTGAAACAATGCAACTGGGAGTCTACTTCATTCACCCAACACAGTCCAGCCCACACCGTGTTACTTCAGCATAGCCAGCACTGTAGCACACAGCTGTACTGACACGACCTGTCACACCTGTCCTAAGGTGTCAGTCCCTCCAGATGCCTGAACCCGATTTTAAAATAGATAATCTAACTAAAAATTTTGGCATAAACATGACTCTGCAGTGAGGAATATCTCACACAAACTAACGATTAAACGTAACAACGAGCAAGACAAGAGACCTCAGTGCCCTACACTCTCTTGGGTCTAACAGCTTCTGCCTCTCATAGGAAAAATGATGGGCTTCTTCCACCTGCAACAGCTTCCACCCAGCATTGGTCCAACCCACACCACTGACCCACAGCAAAGCGTGACTTATACTTACATGGTAGCTTTTCAGGCTGCGCTTCCAGACACAGTCTAATTTCCTGTAACATCTTATGGATTTATGATATTCATTTGGATAATCAGCTGTTAACCTAATTGCTAGGCTTCATTTGTATTTACAAATGGTCTAATATATCACACACCTTCCTATCTTCATGTCCTGTTTTTTCAATGACTGCAGAAATAACAGAAACGTTATTTATTTGTGAGGTATTCAAATAACATTCAATAAAGACTATTAGTAATACAAATCAGCAATGCAGTAAAATACCCTTAATTAGGGCGCCCTAGTGAATGGCTTATTGTCCTGATTATATGACTTTTTTTAATTAAGAGAAGAAGTTATTCAAAAACAAAACAGCATGGAGAGCTTTAAAATGATAAAGTAAAATGAGCACTCACGAGCACAGGGAGAAAATTTATATTCCTTGCCTCTCCTTTGTTAGCTCCTTTAACTTGATGCATTTCAAAATTCATTAAAAGTCTCTAATATTTTAGTTCCTATCTAGGAAAATTCAGTTTAGCACTGGTGGAATACATTCTGGTTAAACAAAACTTAAAGATACTGTAAGCCATACAATTGGCACTTACTTGATTATCAAGGCAATGATTCATCCTTCAAAGCAGAAAATATTACAATATATGCTTCACTGTGACTGAAATTACAGTTCCAGATTTTTTCCTCCTGTGTTCAGATCTCACGGGAGTGGGGCTAATTTGCTTATGTCAGGTTTTACTCCGTATAACCTCTAAATCTTGCCTGTATCACCCAAGCTAACTTGAGTACCTATTTTGTCCTGCATGCTCTGCACAGACACTTATATACACTACATCAAACTAAAACCAAAATCATTTATAGGGGAAACGTGTCTAATGTCTGAAACAGTGTGAAAACATGCATGTTCCCACTCAACATTGTGATAGCGTCTAAGGGTCACAGTTTCTGGGCCTTTAAGTTCTCTACGGTCAACCTCCTGTTATATTAGGTATGCTCTCCCACTGTATAAAAATTTTGCAGAGGCTTGCAGGATTACTAGATTGGGCTTTACAAAAATACGCCATTCAGCCATCCTCACTGCTGTTTCTGTGGTGAGACCAAGGAATCAAAAAAAAAAAAAAAACAAACAAAAAAAACCCCACAAAAACAAACAAACAAAAACATTATATGGCCTTACAGTTTCAAACCACACCTCTTCCTTTAGCTGAACGAAGTAGATCTCAATGTCAGGAAACTGTCTGCTGTGCACATAAGATCAGTAATTTGGGTTTTTTTTTTTTAAATGAGTTTTTTTACCTTAAGGATTTGTTTTTACACTTTAACACTCTATCATAATTTAACTGAGATAAACACTTAAATATTTACCAACACTATTTAGTAAATACTACTTAGTAAACTTGCTTTAGTAAAGCAAACAAAGCTCTGCAATTTCCCTTGCAAATAGCCACCTGAAACTGACCCTCCTTATTAAGAGCTTCTAGCCAAAAAATTGGTCTTTTCCAGGCACGTTTACATCACAGAAATGAAAATCCACTTCTCCTGTGTATCAAATATCAGAAGAATGTATCTAGTATGGTGTCCTTCCAGAAAACTGCAGGTTCAGGGAGATGCATCAACTTAAAGCAGCTCATGATAAGCCCTAGGAGCACACCTGTAGGATGGAGAGTTCATATTGAATATTGAAAATATGGGTTTCAGGGGTTCTACTTTGGAATAATTTATTTTGGTCATCTCCATGGACTAAATGCCCCCTATCATTTTGAGTGCACTGTTGGAACTCCAGAAACACATCCTCCAGTTCAGCTTAATTCAAAAAGAATGCGTTCCTTGTGCACCGAAACCACTCCATAATGAAAATCAAGCAGAAGAATCAGGGTTCATTAGGAAGTTTTCTTAAAAAAAAAAACAAAAACATTCTTAATCCAAATGGAATCACTCAGGTGGAGGCGCCCATGCATTTCCAGCAGGTATGAAAAAACGTATTTCCATTTGGAAAGAAGCAAAATTTGATGTGAGGGAATACCACTAGAACTGGTTTTGTTGGGCTGTGTAAATTTAGCGTCAATTGAGTATTTTGGGTTCCTTCACTGACAACATTCTAAAAAGGAGTTTACTCCAAGAACAGAAGTATTAAGCCTCAAGTCCTCTTTAGCTCCCTGGTCTTAAGAGGTACTTATTTTTCACACTGATATATAAACAGGTTTTAATATCTCCCACAAAAAAAACCAAACAAAAAAACGAGAAAAAGATCTGTTTACCCATATTGACATCTTGCACAGTCCTACCATTAGTGTCTGGTTTGGTGTTTTGTTTGAAATCCTAATTGATTGAAACAATCCTAAACGCATCAATTCCCAAAGAAATATTACTCTCTTCTCTCCTGTTCTTTTTAAAAACTCATGACTTTCAACCAAGTGTCATCATTTGGGTGTCTGTTCCATGAAGTGACCACCAGGTACTAGCAAAATACAGTAAATCATGCTGTAGACCTTGTCAACTGATTTGCTATACTTACAAGTGATTATTTAAAATTTCTAGCACAAGCCACGGGAGCAGTTGCTGTGCACTGCAGAGAGAGCAGTACAGTCTTGAATAATGAGACTTCAGAGCTATAAGAGACAACTGAGCTCCTGTAGTTAAAAAAATTACCGTGCCTTGGCTCTACTAACATCCTGTGTTACTTTTGGCAAATCAAACTGGTTTGATTTGTAGACTGAAAACACTTTTGCCTCTTCATAGAAATATTAGGATGATAAAGTTTTGAATGACAAAGGTATTATCCTTTCATTGATGGAGACAACAAATTTCACAGCTAAGAAACAACAGCTTTATCAACATCTGAAGTTCAAGTTAAACAGCTAAGACTTTTTGTTCTATCCTAATATTGAAGGGAAGAATATGCTTTCTAGTGTTTCCCCTACTTGAAATTCAGTAGCTATCCCAAATTTTGGATAATACGGTTGGAGGGTTTGTATGTTTGCTTCTTTTGGTATTTTTCCATAGTTTGAAAAGGAAACAACACTTAGATTATTCCAAATGATTATTAGTAAAACATTATTTATCTCTATAAGCCACACTTACTGTATTTGACGGAAATGCTGCCTATATTATGATAAGTTTGTTCAGGGGAATCTGGTACCTCATACTGCTTGCCCGTAGTAATCAGTTTTTGCACATATAGCATTCTAATGCATCCAGCATCAGGCTTTTAAAATAGCTTCTATAAATATACCTGATCAGCATGTAATGCAACAAAACACAGCATTTTGGAGCACATGGCATGCAAAGCAGTGAAGTGAAGGGCATGCCTAGATCTCAGCTGAAGCATACCACCTAGTTTGTTCTGTAACACTTATCTAACCATATGGCTCATCCTAGGTGGCAAGCCACCACTAAAGCATAGGTGGGTATTCTCTCACTTGAATCCATGACCCACACGACAAAAAGCAGAAATCAGCTTTTCTAATCACATATTCAATTTCACTTCCATTGTGTAAATTTACTTAGTGTTTATTACAAGAAACAAAAATTCCACATAACACCTGTGTATGACAAAATACTGAATTACAGGGAGTACTGTTTAAAAACAATTCCCTTTGGAGAACAAGTCTTGATCTAAAGCTCATTGACAGTGATGTAAACCTCAGAACAGGGATGATGCATTTAAAAGGACAGATTTACAGTGTCTGACCACGAGCTCCAACTTCCTCTGAGACAAAGTCATCAGTATGGACTCAGTATCTCATTTATTCTGGTTCACTTGTCAGTGAAGCAGACCTGAAAATTTCAGCTTGCAGGTTTTCTCCAGTCTTGGCTGTTCCAAGGTTCTTATCCCACAACCGTTCTGCCTGTGAACTAGACCCTCTCCATTAACACAGTCTTTCTGCCTTGCTTTCCACCTGGCTAGAAGCTATCTATTCCAAGAAGTCCTCTGACCTTATTAGGCTTCTTCCCCTAAAAGACCACAAATCCACAGAAAGGCTTCTGTATTTCAGCCAAACACTGCCAATTGCTTACAGTATCACAGGAATGCTCTAATGTTTCATAAATCAGAGAAGGCTCGAACAGATAAAGACTTTTTCGCTGCTCTCTATCTTAAGGCACACTAGAAATGTTGTACATCATCTAGCTGAACCTATTGCATAAACCAGTACTGGGATTTTTCTTTTTTCCTCTGGTTATTTCACCTTTTCATCAAGCATCCTTTTTTAGAGACACTGTGAAGTGCCTTGCCCTGAAAATGAGAAGTGCCTCAGTTCATCCTCTGTGAAACACAGAAAACAGATAAAGCCTATTTCAGAGTTGTCCTGAGCAGAGCTGATGTTTCAGTACCTGAAATTATCACTGGAAATATTTGCAAGAACCACCATTTTATTATGCAAACATATGAAATACAGTAACAGCTTAATCTTATTCTCATTGGAGTCATTGGAAGTTTTGCTATTTACTGAAACAGGAAGCAGATCAAACACAAGAAGCTCAATAATGCAAGCTCACTTACCATTGTGCAAATAGCACTTGATTAATTCAAGGTACCACGATAATGTACAGAATGGCTCTGTGCATGAAAAAGTAAAGCCTCACTCTCCACAGGGCTGGAAAACATTTCCACCAGAGAAACCCTGGGAGCAATTGTGCCATTGTGCCTCACTTTGCCAGTGCTGGTCGAAGAGCTACAGGACGGGACTCTGTGCCCAACACACCCTCAGCCGTCAGGGCTCGAGTCCCCACACAACTCACCACCTTCCAGACACCCAGGTAAATCCCACCGAAAATCTGGTTCTCTGCACTGAAAGCAATGACTTCACAGCTATGAGTTCACAGCGTCAGGCAGAGCAATTCCATCCACAGATATATTTGTTTTTAATGAATCCAGAACAAAGTTGCATTTTTATGGCCTTTAGCTTTACCAAGATATTTTATGTAACAGCGAGAAGGAACTTTTTTTAGACAACCATAAATAACAGAGGAGATAATGAACATTTTGCTGCTATCTTCTGTCAAATAAATGCTAGTCAAATACCTCATCAACCCTTACTATGGAGACAGACTGCCAGAATGGTAGAGAAATTTTGAACCTTTATAAGACACTCTAACCATATGTCTTGATCAATTTATATGCAGATCCCTTCCCTCAGCAGAACTTTTTTGCACCAACTGTTAGCCCATATTGTTGAACTGAAGCCAGTACAACTGGCGTGAATACAGGAACTGTTCCCTTCTAATTTGAATGGTGATAAAAATGCAAATCAAATCGAAGTATATTTTATAGCGGCATGCAGGTTTTATATGTAGCTGGCAAATCATTAAAAAGATGCACTTAAAAAAATGCATATTAAAAAAAATTACAAGAATTAAAGACCAAAAATTATAGTTAACTGATTGTAAATGTAAATATAAATCATATAGTCCCTTAAAAGCTGACATGAAAAAGAACAAGGGGAGGAAAAAAAAAAATGAAGAAAAACAAAGGCTGCTGAAGTCAGAAATAAGGCACAACTTCCCCTCCTTTTCTGCTTAATACAGTATCCTGAGGCTTGAAGTCACCACTTCATAGAGTCTTGGAAGGCATTTAAGTAGAAAACTGTGCCGAGAACAATTGTGGACAATTATGCAATCCCAACACAAAAATCAGGTTTGTTATCATGACTATTAAATCTGCATGCAATGCATAAGATATGTGTACGTTTTGTATATTCAAAAGACAAGTGAAAAATATTTGCAAAGGGATGACTTTTTATTAGTTTTTAATTACATAGGTAAATATGGCATATACTAAAATAATGCAGACATATTGTTCATTATATAGATGATGATTTCAAACAAAGTTTGCATTTTCTGTGCTTAAAAATACAAAATATCTTATATTCCTTTTGTTACTAGTTTTAAAAAGGTAGAATGTGCTGTAAAATATGCTAGTTAGAGACTTAGCCTAAAATTAAAGAATTATTTGCTTAAGTAATTCCAATTACATAAGCTTTCAGAGAAAAATAACATTGTATTCCACACAATGCCAAAATAGATTAATAACCCTCAGTGTAAAATAAATATTCAGAACAATATGGAGCAGGGATACAACATAAAAGGCTAAGCAACACTGTTGATGGCAAAAGGTTTAACCTGCTTCACAAAAATATGGGAGATAAAGGTGGTTTTTTATGTAACTACTCACAGCTTTCCTTTACAAATTCAAATCACAACCATGAAAGTCAAATTTTGAGCAAGCATGTATAAGTACCTTAGGCACAGCATATCTCAAACATTATTTATCTTTTAGGTAAAAATGTGACTTGGTCTGTGTTTATCACACATACTCCACTAAAAAGCTTACTGTCTCAGATCCATTTTGGGGGATACCAACTCAGACTGTGAAACTGCATTAAAATTATTATTTAAAGAATGATTTATTCAAAGAATGGTGGAATAATTAATTTTTACTTTCAACTTCTTCGTTTGCCTTTTAAATTTTTTCAGTACTTTCTATTATTACCATGGTAGCACTGCAGAAAGTGTTGAGTTCTAAGCTGTCCATACAGACAACTTGATTGGATTCAAAAAACTTCCTACTAGTTTTATACAAAATCACAGCAGCAGAGATGACTTAAGACTGCAAAAATCTTCTCAACTAAGTCACCCTCCTTCCAGGGCAGGACCACGTTTCTGACCCACTGGCATCTCCTGCTAGACAACTGCACCAATCATGAAGGAGTCTCACATCCACCACGGGAACTAAGCAATGAAAGCTGTAACATTAAATGACAAAGTGCATTAAAATTCTCTTTAGGCTCTAACATAGAAATGAAGGGGGTTAAGTTCACCAGAGCATGCCCTTGTTGGGAGGTTTTAAAATACACATTAACTTTATGACTTTAGCTAAGCCATACTAATTTTCATTGGGTATGTCTGCATAGGCAAGCCCAGAGTTTCAATCACTGCAAAAAGAAAGTCTTTTAACCTACACGTTATCATTAATGGATGCCAAGCTGCAGTTACTGCACAGTATCAGCAACACCTTTTACAAGGTGGGCTTTTATGTTTAAGCCCTCAGTAGCATTTCATAGAGAGGTATTTGGAAAAAAAAAATCCCCTTGCCAGTACCTTAAAATAATGGGTATCTTTAAAAAAAAAAATTCTAAGAACATGTATTTATAGAGCTATCACCAGCACAAACTGTACCTGAATTAATAGCACTCTTTTGATTATGACAGCACAACTCTCATGTGAACACAGTTATTCTGGAATACTCTGCAAGAAATAAAGCCTTCACTACAAGTAAAAAAAAAATTAGCCAAAATATTCAACTTGCTTTCAAAGGCTGTAATAAACGCCAAACAGTCATTATAATACTAATTAGTGGACTAAAAGTTAAATCAATACAGTACGGCATAGATCAAAGAAGGCTTGTGCCCTAATGTTCTCACAGCTGACTGTACAAAATTCTGTGTTCTATTTTTTTGAGGACCATTAGATGTACGTTATACTTATCTCATTCCACAGTGTGAGGACGTTTATGACAAGAGTGAGTGAGCTAATATAACTTTCTATAAATAAAGAAAAAGCCAGAAAAGGCAAAACTGTTAATTGCAAGTGGAAAGAGGGAAGCAGATGAAACAAAAAAGAAAGAAAAAACAAAAAAATAAAGAGAAGGAATAATTTCTGTGAAAGGTAAAAGCAAAGCCAAGAAAAAGCAGCTGCAAAATCATAACTGGAAAAGTGTGATTTAATCAGTAAAAGGACTTCATTGCACAGCCCTTGCTGTTTTCTCATGCCAAACAGCTTACCCATTGAAGGTGTCCCTTTTCTCTTTCGGTACTATAGCTACAAATAATGCTGTGTCATTGCTAACAAGCTGCTGTTCTCAGAGGTGTTCTTCAACTCGAAGTCCTACGTACACTGCTTTCCTGTTTCCCTTTAACATGGCATAACCTCAATCACTCCCAGTTTCAGAACCAAAAGTTGCACGGTCCTACAGTTCTTTGCCCCTTGAATGGTTGAACACATTGGCAAATGGCATTTGTAATTATCTGAAACCGTGCAGAACTTGTACTATTTGATACTAATATAATACCAAGCACAAGGAAGTAGCATCTCTGCTTTACAATACAGGAAAAGACTAGTCTGCATCATGATGTCACATTAGCAGATTAAGTGGGGCACCCACACCAGAGAGTGGGGCAACAAGAGTACAACAAGAGTAGAATGTTTTTCTAGATTTTTAAGCAACAATAAAACCAACAGTGGGACTAACACCTTAGAAATCATTAAAATCAACAGAAGTCTTTCTATGGGTGACTCCTGCAACAGAAGAAATTAAGGAAAGACTTCCCTTTGTGTTAAAAGGCCTGGAATATGTCACTGGAAAATCAATTCTATTTAACTAATGTAATGACAGTAGTGAAACACCATTACTATAATTAGCCATATAATCTTCAGTGGAGAATCATCTTCTATGCGTGGCACATTTCAGTCTCATTTTAATAAAAATGGAGGCATTGTTGAGGGGTTTAGCTGAGTGGCTTCAGTGGAAAAAAAAATCCTATGTGTACTGGGAATAGAATTAAGATCGAGAAGAGCAAGTATTTCAGGAAAGCCTATCTACCTGTGATCTGATCCCTTGTAATAAGTTCGCATAAGGTACTACATGCTCAATCCAAATACTGGCAGGTCAGTCGGAGGAGAAAAGCAATCTTTTTTCATGGTCCTTTGGGAAGACAGGGCTTGCAGCGAATTTGGTGCTTTCTGGTATATTGCCTATACTCAAAAATAAAAAAGTATTGCATACTTAAAGGACCTACGGAAGCTGAAATCATTGTGAATGATAGCCTAGTGCATGGCAGTCTCACAAAGCAACCCATCAAAGCTCTTTAAATCCCAGCTCACAAGTTGTGAGTTGGCAGAGTACGCCAGCTTTTACCAAACCACAGCAAAATGCAGATCACTTTTGAGTTTTGAGCAAGCTAATGACAAAAAGAGGCCATTAGGTCAGACGAAAGCAGTGTGAAAGCAGAAAGCAGCTAGGGGCATCAACCCTGTTAAGTAGCATAAGAAATGTTAAACTCCCTGTTGAGATTTTTATTCACATGAGCAGAAATTTGCAATGAGTCTACAAAAACTACAAAACCAGGAAAAGGAAAAGGGGAGCAATGACTAGTCTTGACTAGTGTTCTCAACCCAATTTTCCAAAATGTAAAGGCTGTATCACCCTTTAATGCAAAGTAAAATATTACAATGACAGTAAGGAAATAGTATCAAATGCTACCTCACAAGAAGACCTTAGGGCAGCATACTTACAGATAGAAACTCCAGTGACATATGCACTGAGAAAACTAACACCAATGCAGCAACATTATACTCAGATCAAAAATAGAAGTATCCATTGCTTCATTGTCTGACATTCTATTAGTATGCATATGGCAGCACTGCAACATTTCTACTGATCCCCTTCTTGGCAAACCACTAGCTTCCTCAATGCCAAGACTTCAGTACATGATCTTAGAGATATAAATGTAGGACCTTAAAGTGAAATATATTCTGGAGAGAAATGCCTGTGTGAGATGTTCAGTCACTCAATTTTCTGGACAGATCAAATGCAAAGAGAAAAAAAGCTATGGAGATGTGTA
The DNA here is from genome assembly GCA_013399365.1 of Pampusana beccarii. Taxonomy (NCBI): domain Eukaryota; kingdom Metazoa; phylum Chordata; class Aves; order Columbiformes; family Columbidae; genus Pampusana; species Pampusana beccarii. The sequence continues at coordinate 975,494 of VWYH01004005.1, forward strand.
CTTGCTATCACAAAATACCTGCTGGCATCTGAAAATAAACCAGCAGAAAGAATAAATGAGGCTTGAGGGAAACAACCCTTTGAAGAGAATAAAGAAGTGATAAACAAAACCAACACATTTCCAGGCTAACCAGGTACTTCAAATGTAAGAAAAGGATTGAGAGCAGAGGCTGAACTAATAGGGAAAAGATGAAGAGAATCTCAAGGAAAATCTGTCCAAATATTCTGGAACATATGGGCAACTGATCTAATTAAACCTAGAGGAAATCAATGACCGTCGATTTAGACAGCTGATTAAAGTAATTTAACAGGTACAGCTTCTGCTTCTCTTTCACATATCACCATCACAGGGTGAATTCTGACCATTGGGTCAAGATAATGTGGAATACATTCTTAGCTTTAGGAGGGAGACAAGCGTAACAATTAAAGCACCTATTGCTGATGTGATATCCAGGAACACAGATTTGACACACGTAATTCAAGCGCAGTTACAAAGAGTAATACTAAGATGATGGGACTGTTTTTTTTTTTTCATCTCTCTCTTCTGTTTTACAGCCTGCTCTCTCTTTAGTGATCCTTGTGAAACTTTTGAAGTAGCTTCTTTTTAAAGAGGATGAAGTAAAAATTAATTTCCCTAAGACAGAATTATTATTGGTGGAGGTTTAACATTGGGTTTGTTGAGTCTAAAAATGGAACTCAAATTAGCAGAAGACAGCTTGAATTTGTATTCTCTCATCTTAGCCCATCATTTCTTTATAGATTACAAAGTATTTTCCTTTGTCTTTCTACACACAGGAACCTACTACCCTTCACATCACTATCTCACCTGAATGAATTAAATTTCATTTTAATCTAGTCTATTAGATATTGCATTATATCAGGATGATCCTGGAAACATGAATCTCATACGAACCTGATTCATTACACTCCTCTTTACACAACCAGTCATTCTCTAGAAGTAATATCTCAAAGTAACGCTGATCAAATGAGTCCCATTTTTGTTTAACAAATGTCTCATGATCACTACACTGTCAAACCAGTTTTCAAGCTGTACTTCATATATGAAGAGGATGCAAAATTTTGGTTTTAATAACGAGTATGCTATAATCTTAACTATAGGTGTTATAGTACACACTGAAAGCAAATATTTAAGACAAATATTGCCTTTCCCCCCCTCCCTGCAATTAGAGAGACTACAGTAGAACTCCTAACAGTTAGTCTTAAACTGATTAGACCACTGGAGATTTGGTCTGAATACTACAGAAAAATGACAACAGATGCTACAAAAATCTGTGCCTTTGAACAATTACATCTCTGCAATGGCAACAGAAACAGAATTTCTGGTTTCTGAGAATTTTGTTCAGATACTGGAAGGAGGACAACTGATACAATTGGATAAGATTAATGGTCTCTATTTACAAATAAATTTAAGCTATAACAATATTTGAAATTCAATGTCATAAATTCAGTTCTATTTATAAATTATGTAATTATTTTTATTTTTAGGATTTCTTTTATTTTTCATTAAGTAATCATTAATTTTACTTGTATAATTGGAATTGGTGGCTTGCTATGTAATTTCTTCTGCCAGATGTCTCAGATAAGTTAGTTGACTTCTGACCTTCAGGGACACAGAAACAAGAAGGAAATAATAGCTTGGTCAGTCAGTCAAGGACAAATGGAATAGTAGCTCCCATCCACAAACCACAAGCCTCGTTCTGTAACACCATTTTCAATATGTATTTAATTGCATAACACTGGATTCACAACAGTTCCTCATTGATCAAGATATATTTTAGCTTTGCTTCTGCTAACCATTTAACAGTTACTGTATTTTTAAGTTTCTGGTCATTTAAGGCCATCTCAGTTTGATAAAAACTTACATGCTACTGAACGAATAATATTGTGTTTCCCCCAAGACTTGATGTACATAACTTAATCAAATTTTCTGTAATAAGCACTAGTAATAGAAATAGAAAACAAAATAGAAACAAAGAGTAGGAATAATCAGTGTGTCATTTAGTGAAGTAATCTGCTCACTCTCTTTTGGAGCGAGCATAACCTGTCAACTGAAGTAACTTGAGAATGTGAATTTTCTTCTACTACTGAAAAATTGCTGACACAGGAACCAGCTAAGCTCTGTAACTTTCTCCTTTACATTCATTAATCAAGGTTGGTATCATAAAATTTACTCTGCCTAGCTTTCCACTGGGTCAATCAAAGACTATTGCTAACCCAATCAGAGGTATATGGAAGAAGTCTATGAAAATACCAAAAATAATCACAGTTCTTCCTAGACAATGAGAAATGGAATCAGAACTAACCTCCATCAAGACTGACAACCTCATATACATCACTGATGCACAGCCACCAGTACAACCAGGAAAATACAAAAGTTATTGATGTCAATGAGAATGATAAAGTACTATTCTCATTCATCATAAAACACACAGTAACTCTATCATTAAAATGTGAGTCATTATTAAAATGACTCACAATCCAGTTATACATAAACAACATGTGATTGAAACAGAACTCATTCAAAACAAAAGCAATATTGGTTAGCACAAGAATACAGTTCTGAGCTTCTAAAGCTAAAGGTCTTTTTTTAATTTGATTTATGGGGGTTGGACTAGATAATCTTTCAAGGTCCCTTTCAACCCAAACCATTCAATGATTCATTTATAGCAAACCAACCAGTCTTATCATTCTGAAATGTAGAAGGTTGTTAGATTATTAAATGATTATTTTTTCCAGCCAGTTATCTCCATATTCAGACACTTATTGTTTATCAGAAGGTATTTCACCACCCTGGTGGAGATCATCTACCATCTCCATTCAAAGTATTTTATATTTACAGCTATTAATACTATCATAACCAGAAATAATACCTCCAGACCAGAGGTGAGCAGGATCTCATACCTGCCTTTTTCATTCTGTGTTGCTTTCCTTAATAGTTGCATGAAACTAAAGGTCTCAATGCTGTGTTTTCAGTCAAAACAATAAGCAGTCATGAGGGCCCAGGATATCTAGATCACGCGAAACCTTGGCAGGAAGCCTTCAGCAGAACGTCCTCTCACTGTGCACAATGGTACCAAAAGAGGTGCATTTGTGAAAGAGAAGCTTTCCCTGGTACAAAACAAAAATTTAGAAATACTCTTAAAAAAAAAAAAAGAAAAAAATGAAATTTACATTCATTCTAAAACATACATGCAAGAAAAAAACAGGTTGTTTGATTTTGTGTGTGTCTTAGTGTGACTCTTTTCCAAAAGAGAGGACATATAAGAGTTAATCTGTTATTCTGCACCTACGCACCTTCTGGAATAGAAAGATTCTTGTCTGAAAGCAGTGTAATGCAGTAATTAACAGAAATAAGACAACCTAAGACTCTGGGGTGGGATTTAAGAACAGGGTTGGTCAGAAACAGGTTGGTAAGACATTAATTTTCTGTCAACTGAAACTTTTTGTTGAAATCGATCTTCTCCCCATTTCCTTCTTCCTTCTCATCCCAAAAGAGAATTCTAAGGTCCAATATAGAGTTTTGGGTCACAAACATAAAGAAAAAGGACAGGGAAAAAGGGCAAGTGTTCTCTAATTGGCACTTATTTAAAATGATACTTCAGTTTAAGTACCTGAATCATGTAGAGGAGAAAGTGACTTCTGTTTTCCCCCTTCCATACAAATGCTCTAACATACTTCTCTCTCTCTCCCTTCAACTTCTCTTCCTCCCTCCTGCCTACTTCTTTCTCCTCCTCTTAACTTTCTCCATCTTTTTTTCCTTACCCATAAGAAATTTCTGATGGATTGTTTTCCCTCACTTATTAGAAAGAAAACTAATGTCAAAACAATGAATTTTTCTGTCAAACAGAATTATTGCTTTCTTACCAGCCCTTAGGATATCTAGACTCATTTCGAGCTCTGCTGCAGACATTCTTTATGACCTTGAGTAAATAATTTAATCTCCCTTCACCTCTCTTTTGCACTACATGTGAAAAAAGTGAAGGAAGTTCTTCCGTCTCTCTTGTATACTTCAGTTCCGAGCTTTTCCGGCCAAGGATTGGCACTTATACTGCTGTGCAATGTCTAATAACATCAACCTGCAACACCTCCAGGGACATCCAAACATGAATGTCATGCAAGTAAATGCAGACAATGCTGTGCAGTACAAACTAGTTCCCATTTACAGTTGCTGAAGGGTTCTACCATAAAACCATTAGCACAGTTACTCGATGTACAGCAATCACTCTTAATATCTGCTTATAAATACAGAAATACTTACAGGCTTTTGGAACACTAAACCAAGAAGTCTCAAATTAGCAGTCCCATATACTATAGTCTGATGCAAAAAGCAATCGATAAAAAGGCAGTGTAGTTCAAATTCTTCAAAATTACTGACAGATGCAGACTAGTCTAAATGTTATATCCCAAGTGCTCTTAACTGCTTCTCATCACCTCCAACACTGCCTCTCTTGCTAGTGTATGATACCCATGAGAAAACTGAAATAATCTGAAATGAATACTAGGACATCAAAAAAGCAATAATTCACAATCAGACTGCAAGTCTTATGTACACTGACTTATAACGGCGTGAGTTGTAATGATGTAATTTCTGAGATGACTATACATATGATATCTGATATGATATGATAATGCTGTCCATTCAAAATCAGGATCTTCACATTTGTAATCAACTGTTTCATTCTATGCTGCAAACTGACTGGCAGAAACATTTCCCTTTCCATTGTTCTTCTCTAAGGATTAAAATTTAGACCACACATTTTATTCCAGAGCATATATACTTTGTTCAACTTCAGCATAAGGTGAACTAAGTCTTTCAGTAAATAATTTTAAAGGAAAAAAATCCACCAAAAAAAAAAAGTCGTCAAAAACACATACACACGCACCAAAAAAAAAAGGAGATCAGATACAAACCACACAACACCTAACCCCAAAAAACCCTCAACATCCCACAGAATCACTTGAAGACAAATCCACTTCAACAATCAGTTCACTTTTAAAGTCTAGCGGAACACTAGCCTACAATTTTTTTTTAAAAAGCGTCTGTCTTCAGAGAATTGCAAGGCCTTGAAACCTACCAAACAGCATTGTAAATGAAAGACTGGCCGATACTTAAACTGCAGCTTGGTATGAAAAAGCCACTTTTCTGTCCAATTTATGTTTCTTCTTGAGGGGAAATATCAAATCACAGACTAGAATTATAGACCACTGACAGTTAAAACAGAACTCTAGACTAATGCAAACACTGCTGTTCACATTTCGGACTAAATTAGAGCCAGTAAAACAGTCAATTTCTTACATCAAACATTTTACTCCTGTTAATGCTACATGAGGTAAAGCACAGCAAAGCATACAACAGAGGAATGCTCTTAAAATAGCAATGTATTTTCCTCCCAGAAAAAGTATCATGTCTATAACTTATACATGGATTGAACTTGGCAGCATGAGCATCTTAAACAGGCTCTGGGGTTTGTAATGCCACTGTAATGCATTGCAGAAGTTAACAAGAATTCCAGAAAACCACACAAAAAACTGCACCCAGTTTCCCTGAAGGATACATCACATTCAGAATTCTTTGTCACAAAAGTGTACGGCCTTTTCTTGATAGCAAAGCAACTCTTTTTTCCTCTGTATTTTAGTGAATTTATTTATAAATCAGCAAACCTGAGAATTAATGCAACATGAAACCACAGAACATTGCAACCAGAAACAAGATTTTAGTATGTTACTGGGAAAGCTATGTTATGCCTTTCTCTGGAGATTTCTTTCTATTAAGCTATATGTAAATACAAGGCATTTAAATTTGCCTTGTGTTTCGTAAGTATCTTCTTTTGCACAAGAAGAATCATCTTTTTGATTACTGAAAACATGCATGTACATTGGTTCCTATTATCAAACATTCCAGACCAAAGGCCAAGTCACACAAGGAGAATAGTAAAAGAGACATTTCCGATACCTCTCTGTATTAATAATTCCTGCAGTGGACTGCAGGAATGTTGGTGTGAACTCGTCTGTCCTTAGTTATGTCATGCTGATGAGGTTTGCCCTTCTCGTTCTGCTATGCAAAGAAGAGTTCCAAAGTGATGCATTCCTGACACACGCCCCTATTCACTCCTGCCTATGATGTACTTCCGACAGATTTTGGAAGGGGGATAAACAAAATCTCAGGAGCAGGAAAGAGGCTTTGAAGTCACCTACAATATGCCAGGCGAATCCCTGCTGTTCCAAAATAGTAAATATAATGCTGATACAGCAAACGAGATGAGCTCCTACACATTCTCCATCCCCACTGGTGCTGGCTGGGCAAGGGGCACCCGAACAGCTAACCACCCTTCCCTTACAAACCAGGTGGCCAACTCCAGATTGCCTGCTGCAAACAGGACCTGGCCTGCGCTTTCCCTGAACCACGCCTGGACACTGGCTGCGGCTAATAACTGGTATGGATCAAAACTTGTATTGGTGGTACAGCTGGAGTAACTAAGCATATAAGCCCACTAGATGATGGCACATTTTAAGGTTATTACCATCACTCAGAGAAGACTCCTTGCAAATTGCAAATTAGTAGTTCGAAAGCTTATTTAAAGGTGAAATCAGATAATCCTAAACAATTACTCATGAAAACTTTGTACCATATCCAGTTGCTTATTCCTTTATAATACATATTCTTTCATATGCAATTGAAAAAAATTACTTCAAAAATATTTTCAAATTTTGTCGTTTGTTATGCTTACACTTTAAAAAAATAACTTCTGTTTTGGAGGACTCCAAACATACAACATTAAGAATTATAATAAGTCTCATCAATCCCTTCACACTATACATGCACATTTATTATATTTTTTAACCTAACACATGTCCCTACTTTAAGACCCAACCACTCACAACCTTTGCCTCCTAGAAGCAAGGCTAAGGTCACGCTGGGGAGGGGAAGAGCTCTCTTCTCCAATGTTACAATCCAGTTTTCAGCCTTTCAGTTACAAACCAACAGACATTAAGTCAATCTTCTGCTAAATAAGCATAAACTTCCAAGTTTCAGAACATGAAATTAGAAATTAAAGACAACACAAACCACTACATCATGAGCTTCACTTGCATTGCAAAAAAAAAAAATCCTTACTGTACCTATTTTCTAGAGTACGCACAAAGGGTGAACAAATCACTGTTCCGTGCTCTATGTGTTGCCTTAATCTTAAAAAGTGGTAGATTATCATCACAAGATGGTACACATGCATCTTTTCTGAAGGGAGACATTTTGGTTTGTTTCACTTGTTGTCAAAGAGCTCGTGAAAAGAATTTAAGATATTGAACTAAATACCATCAAGCGGTTACATTTTTAGGGAATCAGTAACTGGTACCTGCTACTTTACCAGAAAACTCAACCACAATGCTGATGATTTAATTGAAATTATTCCTTTTTAAAATGTAATTACAACTTAAAATGAATTACAACTAGATGTGATTAAAATTAACCATTTCTCAAAAAAGAAACTTCCATGACATTCATTATAAGGGAAGATGTATAGCTAAGGATCCAAAGATAATGAAACTGAAGGAATCATTTTAAAGGCAGATAGAGGTGAATATGCAGACCTTCACTCTAGCCTGTTCTGTTCAACAAGATTTCTCTTGATTAAGTCATGTTTTTGAATAATCTCCAGAAGAATATTTGCATTGAAGAACAACCAGTGATTCAAAGGAAATTCCATCTTGAAAATTGCCAGAATTCCTAGGTTTTTTAAACTAATTCTAGTTTATTTAGGCCAGTCAGTTGGTATGTTCCAAATTAATCATTAAGAGTTGTTAGTATTGCCACCTAAGCAAGTGGCTTGATTTTGATAAGGACTTTACATTCTGCTCAACTGTGACTACCTGTAAACAACAGGCCCAGGAGCCCTGTTGAGCACCTCTGGTCTGGGTGAGAGTTCTTGCTGACATTTGGGGAGGTAACAGAGCACTGATTGTCCCTTCAAAAACACTCTTCTGGGTGGGAAGAAAATCCAGACACACAAAAAAGAAAGAACGGCAGTGTGCACTGGTACCCAATCAGTATCATGACAGTATTAGAATTACAGCCTCTACCTGTCATCAGTCATAGTAATTTAGTAATGGAAAACTCACCATTTAATTCAGCCATGTGTGAACTCTCTGCAATGTTTATTCTTAATTTAAAACTCCAAATGTTTTCCATCTATTTTGTTTTTCATAATTACATGGGTGAGCTAAAATGGGATGAACGGTAGTCAAATGTATGGGAAGGCTGGCACAAATCCTGTGAATCACAGCCCTCCTGAGCTTTTGCAGTTCCAGGTGATTGTTGTTGGCACGGTAAGTACCCTGGACCTTTCAGGATTTAGCCCTATAGCAGCTGTCAGAGTGCGTTACATCAACTGAATAGAGATTTTGAAGCAAAATCTAGTAAGCCTATTCCTGAGGGCTGCATAAGATTTGGTGGTCACTGTTATTTCATTGCCTGTAAAAAGGTACAGACACACCAGAACAAGGCTGTTCTGTTCATTTTGCTCTTGATGCACTCGTTTGCTATACAATAGCATATCACTGCAGTTATTCATGCTATTCTTCTGACTTCCAGGTTTAAATTTTTCACTTTTCATGCCATGTATGAATAATTCAGATCTTTACAAGACTGTTCTATTTGTTTCTAAGTTTGTTTTTCCCTGAAATTGTGTTTCCTGTTTCTACACAGGAAATGAGAAACCAGCGTAGTATACAGCATATATTATGTGCCTGTAAAGGATGATAGGAACATATTTTCCTTATGCACTTTACCCTAAATGGAACTTCCATTCTTTGTGCTCAGTAATTCAGAAAAAAAAGGGTGGACAAAAAAACCTGAGTGCTTTATTGCCATCTCCTACTTTCCCCTTCATAGACTCGGAGCATGATATGAATTAAACATTCACTGTATTAAGATTATATAGAAATAAACAAGCTAATCTTATTCTATCTGATGACCAGAAGGAAAATATAATTCCTAAAAATAATTCCGTTTCTCATTTTCCAACCAGCTCCTTCAGCAAATGCTTTGGATGAAATAAATTGTCTGACAATCATGAAAATCACATACAAGGCTGAGCACCCTTCATAGAAAACATCCTGTCAACAGCATCCTAATCTTTAAATCTAGTGCCTATTAGCTTAAGTGTCCGTGAACATAGCTGCCATAACAGCTAAACAAGAAGAAATCTCTAACCACACAGCCAAAACTAAACATACACAGAACTCTACAGATTAAACTCCCTACCCTGAATTTAATCTAGAAACAATGAAACAACTAGACCCATGGGAAGAGCAAGCACCAGGTTGCTCATGGATAGTGCAACTTAAAATACAGCGTTAACTTTTACCACCTAAAATATACAGTAGAGAATACAAACTGTAACTCCAGGGTAAAAACAAACTCATTCAAAAAACACACTTCAATCCCTCCTAAGGGAGGCCAAAAGACGTATTTTCTGTCACAATACTAGATTCAAAAATACAGGTCTACTAGTACAAGATAAGATGAAGGACTTCAATCTAATGCGAAATCTTGATGGTAGTACCTCCTGCAGAAAAGGAGACCTGATCACGTAACCGCTTCTCTTTTCACATGTAAAAAAATACCCTTCTTGCCCTGTCCTCAAAACAGTGTTCCATCAAGATAAGGCAAAAAGTCAGCTTTTTTCTACCATCCTCTGAGCAACCAGATTATTTCACTTCTTTCTACTCCTTTGGGCTACTCCAACCAAAAGGTGGAAGACCTGCACAGCATCCAGAGCACCATACTAGAGCATTTAAACCCACTATAGTTGAAAAAAGTAGCTTCTGGCCATTAGCCCACTTTGTTTGCCTCAGAGCTGTGGTCAGTTACTCAAGATGGGAGGACAGGTTTAGTTTTACTGTTTCAGTCAGAAGCTTCTAAATAGCTGCCTTCTGACATTTAGGCTGACTTACCGTCTTTCCCATTAGGTGCTGACTGTTGCTAATGCCATTGTTACACATCTAATTCTCACCATTGTGGGTAACACAGATGTCTTCAGCCTTGTTCCATTACTGGACTCCTGTAAGTTCCCAGTTTGTACACATGACAGTGCTATGCACCACAGTTCCCAAATCATAAAATAGTCTGGGTTGGAAGGACCCTCAAAGCTCATCTAGTCCAACCTCCCTGCAATGAGCAGGGACATCTGCAACTAGATCAGGTTGCTCAGAGCCCCATCCAGCCTGGCCTTGAGGGCTCCAGGGATGAGGCACCTACTACCCCTCTAGGCAACCTGCTCCAGTGCTTCATAGGACTCATTGTAAAAAATTTCTTCCTTATGTCCAACCTAACTCTACCCTCTTCTACTTTAAAACCATTTAAATCCATTCCTCCTTGTCCTGTCACAACAGGTTGGCAGAGGTGAAAGGAGGAAAAGGAAGGAAGCCTACAGAAGAAAACCAGAATTTGTCTTAGCGGAAAGAAAAAACAACAACAACAAAAAAGATCAAAACCAAAGATAGTTAAACGGCACAAATTTCTTGTCACAGAACCACCAATGTGTCAAAATTAAATAATTATTAGCACAATTACTTTCACAGTGTTTTTAATAACCCAGTAGTAGCAACACTTGTTTTGGTGAACTTTTTAAAGTGCTAGGAGAAAATAACAAGGGAAAAAAAGAAAAAAAAAAGAAACTTCACAGTTAGATCTATGTTGTTGAAATATATCATCTATATGAAGAGAGGAAACACATCAAGTGAACTTTTTTTCTAATACATCTGGATTTTAAGACAGTTGATATTTAGCTTGGAAAGTTTAAAGCCGGCAACATATACACTTCAAGATGTCATGTAACAATAAAATACTGCAAAAACTGAACACTTCAAGTACCTGGAGTGCAAGATAAAGCCAGAAACACAGGCACAGGAAATTGCAATTCTGCATACCAGAAAATGGAAAGTAATGCTAGGAGTCTCAACACTGACTGAACCACTGTATTGATGGGTCCAAAAGGAAGTCAGAAACAGTTCCACAGAGAAAAGAAAATAAAAATCCTAAAGTGAAGTGAAGCATTTTTTGCATCTGCAGAAGGACAAAACTAACAGGAAAAGCAGATGCACAGTAATACTGGAAGCTCTTCATCATGTTAGAACAGGCATATAGTATCCTTGAAAGTAAGTATTTATTCAGAATGACTTAAGTCATGACTTAATAGAATCCATGATTTGCACTACAAACACCAACTAATTGCAACACTACTTAACGGCCTACAAAAATATCAGAGTTCCTCAAAATTGTTTGGGTGTTTACAGAAATGCTCTTCTATAGTGAAATTCAGGAAATTATTCAGGTTACTAAACACATGCCATTACCAAATGCCATTTTAGACACTGGAGTATCTGAGGAATCCCCATAGGCTGCCAGACGTGCTACAGGACCTAAAGGACACTCACATTTTCTGGAGCTGCATGTTGAGGTCACACATGATAGCACAAGTATCACAAACTGGGTCTTCAGGTATATTAAGAGCAAGTGAATTTGAAGTGCCCCCACAAGAGGAGACATTGAATAACATCTTTTCATCATATCGAAATAGAAGACAGGAGCTCAAAGAAACATTAAGTGCTGTGCTTGCTAAAAGTGCAATATTTGCAGCTCACGGACACTTGCTTCTCTAGCAGAAGTACAAACTGAGTTCTATGAAGTCAAGCCAAAAAGCCTTTTCCTATGTGAAAAAAAGAGTTAAGAAAAACTGAAAATTTCAAATTTACATAAAGGTTTGATCAAAGAATAATATCCATGATCAAATACAAACAAAGGAGCAAGCATTGTGTTTGTCCTCTTCACCTACACAAGTGCAGACCAAATATTTCGTTTTTTAGCCTAGCTAACAGTCTCATTTACATTTTTATACTAATTTGAAAAGATCTAATAATTTTTCTAAGGTTTCCACACTGAATCTGACGAAGCACTTAAGAGATGGTGCAATACTTAAAGAAAAACAGGTTCATGTATGAGCATGCACTGTAAAGTCTGGAAAAAATATTCTGTAGGTTCAACAGATGGTCAAACATTTTAGCACTTTTTAGGAATTGTTTAATCCTTGTCTCTTTCCATATACAAAAACTAAGATCAGTATTCCACACTCATACAGAAAAAAGAAATAATATGAATTTTAGATCTGTTTTGGTTCCTGCTACCATGAGTGGAACCTTGATCATATATTTGACTGAGCAAAAATAGTCTGGCCTTATTACTCTGGACTCCCAGACTACAGGATCAGGTTGCTGAATACATGAACTAATCCGATTAGTCAGTAAAAGGACTGAATCACTTTTCAGTCATGACTTTTGAGAATTTCAGTATGATCCACTATCACCAAAAGAAAGCACCTTAAAATGGGGCAGATGTAAGGCTGTGAAATTAAAACCACATTTATACTGCAATTTATAATGTACAGTGACTCATAGTCTCATCTATTTCCTGATCCCTCAAATCCATCTAGTCTTTAAATATAATAAAATTATATTATTATGTTTCCAGCTGTTCATTTTAAATGGCTTCAAAAGTTTAAAGCTGTGTATAAATCTGGCCAATTAATATTTGTTAATTGAGCAATTATTTAAATTGATATAACTGAATTTTCCTCATGTTGTCATTTTTTCCCCTCTATGCTTTATCATAAAAACAACAAAGGGCAAGAAATAGTCTTCCTGCTCCCAAAACCTAAAAGTTACTTTTTCCCCTTCCTACATCAGGACAAACATTAAGATTACAGAGATTTTTTTCAGCAAAAATTAACTGAGGCAGAAAAAATGTAGAAGAGTGACAGACAAAGAGGGAGACTGACGTCAACACAAAAATGGACCAGCACTAAGGGCATTCAACTGGGAAGTGAAAAACAAAGGGTTAAATCCATGTCCTTTGCCTGACATGAACAAGATATGAATGGATGATTCCCCAAACCACGCGTTGTAATGTCGGTGTGGATCAATTCTGCTTCCGCTCTAAGTAACGTTGCTGTAGCTTTTGTCAGTATGAGCTTGGTATGCACTAGTCATGCAATTTTTTTACCCTGCTTTTTAAACATTATACCTGGAACAAACTCCCTGATACCAGTACATCTGCACATGGCACAATCATGCAGGAAAGTTCTGCGGCTTGCAGGATCCCACATTTGTACCAAGAACCCCCTCTGAGACTGCACTATTAACGCATTATGGAGTTTGCTACATTCATATGAGGGAAAAACAAAGGAAAAAATAATCAGCATTTTGGCTTGGAAGACATTTTGTCAAAAACAGCTGATAACTAGAATCAGAGAGGAACATTTTGAGCAAGCTAACAGTCAACATCCTCAATTTCAAAGATTTATGAGATTATTGAAGAAATTACTCCAACTTTCTTCAGAGACATCCAGTCTATTTCATTAGCATACATTTGCAGACATTCTTAGACAATTTACACACATACAAGGGAATGCAATATATTCAAATATTTTAGATCTACATTACATGGGATGGTAAACCACAATAGCCTTTTCATTTTATGGATATAGACCAGAGTCCTACAACTACCAAATACTTTCATAAAAGACAGAAAAACAAAGAAAATAAAACAAACCCCTTCTCCAGGCTGCAAAGCAGTTGTAAAACCATTCTGTTGAGCTCTCCAGCTCTCCTGTTGCCGACGTGACCTCTGAAAGCAGCCTTCTCCGTATAGATGATGAGAAAATCTCCACATTACCAAACAGATTGCTGTTTAAATTATCCATCATACAGAGTGCTTAGAAAGAATCTGTTATTTGCAATTTTCAGCGTGTGCGAGAAAATCCGTTCATGCCATTTGCAATAAGCAGAGGCATCTTTTCCACCCCAAGTCATGTTTTAAACTTTTAAACACATTTAACACTGAGAATAAATTGCAGTGGTATGACAGCCTGAACCACAGCAGCCTGAAAAATTGCAGCATCAAATCAATACAAAATTAACTACCTGAGATTAAACTGAAGAGGTGGGATAGCATAGCACGCACATGTTCATATATTTATTTTGAACACTTCATATAATTAGCCATTGTCCCATACTGAGCATTGAAACTGTTCTACTAGTTGTGTGAGTGTGCATTTATGAATCAGGGTCAATATGAACATTTTGCAGAATTTTGTCCTACTCTTGTTCATTGGAAGAACCATTTGGAAAAAATATGTCCATTTTAAAACATGAATGGCAAGGTACTATTTCTTTTCAGCAGTGAAATGCATGCATGTTTACCTTCTGTAGTTAAATAATGAAGATACTATTTTCATGTGCAATAAAGCCCAGTAAGTCATTCATGGACTAGCTGAAGTGATTGGTAATTCAGTTACAGACCCAGCATCCTAAGCATACAAAGCAATCACACATTGATTTAAGTTAATAAATAGAGACCTGAATATTCTTCCTCTAATGAAATAAAATAGTAGATTAGAGTTGAAATATGACATTTCTTGTGTTTGATTCTGTCACCTTTAGTTGAACTGCATGTAACATTTCAACCCTCAAAAAAATCCTATTAATTTCTCTGAGTCAGGTTTGGAAGCAGGTGCTGGGCGATAGTAGTAGCTGCAGCTGAACCACACCTCGCTGCACAACGATAATGAATACCTTTTTCATTGTAATTTTTTTTACACTCTCATAAAGCAACTAGCCATAGCTAAACGCATTAAGCATCTGCACATTTTATCAGATTCGGGATGGAAATGTTAACTCTATGTATTAATTTCCCAAATGGACACTTAAGGGGGAGAAAGGTAATCTCCCCATAAACTGCCTGATTTGAGAACCTTTCTTAAAACACTGAAAAAGAAAAAAAAAAAAAAAATCAAAGATCTCTTATGGAATAATTGTTAAACAAGGGGGCACAGTAGCATTGCACTAGAAAACAAAAATGTTCTATGGCTGGTCTAGATACAGCCAGATGAAGAGAAGTAAACTGTATTGTAACGGCACACAAATAAATACAATAGCAGTATTTTAAGCACAGTTATTGATTCAGAAGTTGCAATACAAATTAGTTCAACATGTGGTTATTTAAAACCTGGTTTAACTTGTTACTGATGATCTGTTTTACAGTGTGCATTCACTATGTTTGTCTGATGCTTTTATTCACTCCTTATTGTTCATCCATAAAGAATTCATTATTGGAAGGACTTATTCATTTAAATCAAAACTTTTTTTCAGTTTTAACAAGGTTACATCTAATATGCACTTATAGTCAATGCAAAATTTTTTTAATGAACTTATTAAAGGAAAACATTAAGGTTTCAAGACAAAATAATAATGATACTCCACAAACCTACATATTTTGAATAAAAACATGCAGGCTTTTGCCCTATACTTTGCAGAAATCTAGATGGCAAAAGGAATGAATCACTTGTCCACAGTCTTCTAAAAGGAGATGCAACTGTATTCATGTTCTGATAAATGCAATTATCTATTACAAAATAATGGAAGAATCTTGTTCGTTTCAGAAATGAAAGTTCCAGATAATTGTCATACAAGAAGCCCATTCACATACACATACGGAGATAGTTTGATCTATGCAACTAAATTTGTTACCTATTCAGGTATCTTTCCAGTGTTATTTTCAGGCTGACCTGACATTCCTTGGCTTCAGTTGCAGTGACGTTAGTTCCAGAATATGGGCATGAACCTTCAATATAAAAAATGAGTAATTCATGCACTCAATTCACAGAGGTGAAAATGCTGACTTAAAGTGATAAATTATCTTACTAGCAAGAGCTCCGAGATAATCCCCTTCAGAAAATGGATTGTCGAGTTTAATAAATGCCCTGGTTTTCTATTTATGTGACATTCAAAATAAACTATTGTTCACTATATTAGTACGTTATGTATGTACATTTCTATATGTATGTATGTATGTATGTACATTTCTACGTGTGTGTATACACAAACATATATATATACAACTGTTTATGTTTAATGTGGGTAATTTCCTCCTTTTAGTTACATAAGAAGTGGTCCCACCAGCCCATATTAGAGAACGATTAATTTAAAATTATATTTTCCTTAAGCAATATTTTTTTTTACAATTTAATCATATCCTCACATAAAATCCCTGATAAATTAATCATGTTGATTATCTTAATTTTCTACATAATGGTAACAGAATATTCTTTACCTGTTTAATGAATTTTCAAACTCGTAACATGTTCCCAGCTATTATATACTTCCCTAGTAATTATCAACTGTTCAAAAAGAATTATATATCTGATTAACATGCCTTAATTCTCAAAAATATTTTAATCATGAGAAGTTTGATTTAAAAAAAAATAAAGAAATCAGCAGTAACAGTATCACTTAATGCAGTAGCCCTTGGTTTAGGGTGTGTAACACACACTGGGGAGTACAGTAAGTCTTATGTACGCAAGGAGTTAAGTACATCCCCAGCCATACGCAGTCAACAGTCCTATCAAAGTCAGTGTAAATTAAAGCTTTCATTCATATAAATAGAAAAAAGTTACAACATTACATATATTAAATATAAATAAAAATATACATAAATATATTAACATATTTAAGAGATTCACTGACAAATTGACTGGTTTAAGAGCTTGGCTGGTACATTTAAGGCTTGATTGATATGCTACTCACAAACTGCTATTAAATATAACTCACTTTAAGGTTTATAAGAGTAAAATACATATTTGTTCCATATTCAAAACTACATGGTAAATTCTTATTTCTGATATATGGACAAAATTAATGCAATAATCACATAATAAAAATCTGAAAAGTGAAGTAGCAAAGCCAAACCATCATATTTGTGCCTGCCCACATTCTGGATCACGGCTGTGCGAAAATGCTCTGAGAGCCAGGAGCAAAGATGCACAGCAGGGACAGCACTGTCACACAACAAATACCCCAGGTTTCTTTACAAATAACTCTCAGGAGTAGAAGAATGTTTAAAGTTTGCTACAGAGCTTGATTTTGAAGGGAGAAATGTTTTGAAAGCAGCAAAAGCACAGGAGTTCCTGTTGTAGGCTACATCCCGGCTTTGCTGTGTCGTTTTACCAGAGAAACCCATCTGATCGTGTCCATTTTAATTACAAGGGGGTACAGAACCTATTTCACATCTGCTCACTGAGCCTGAGAAATGTTTTCTAATGAAAAGGAAACGAGAGGGACCAGGAATACGAATTAATTAAAACGTAAGCATTTAATAAATTCCTCCTTTCCTTTAAAATCAGTTCTAATAATGTATTGTGAAATATATTTGGGCTTTGTCCATAGTAATTTTAATTGCAATGCATACATCTAAATTTCTTCCATCTTTACCACTACATGACAGGTTTTTTTGCTAAATTTTTAAATCATTTTGCCAGCAGTATGCTGAATGCTACTTAAGAATGCAATCTACAGCATTATATTCCAAAATGGCTGGGAAAACCTTTGCCATGACTCCCAAGTTGCAACATGCTAGATATTCATAGGTTTTCAAAGCTGCTGGTTGAAGATATAATGAAAGGATCTAAGGTTTATGCATGAATCAGCATCCCCTTGTCATAATGTCATGGTGCAGTGATCCCTGCAGAGCTGCAAGACTTGATTTAAAACAGAAAAGCTCAACACTGGCTCTTGAGCGAGCAGGATTAAACATCCAAGATTGTGCATATATTACATTTGGGCTGAAACTACTATATGAAAAACTCATTACAGTTTTGGAGGTTTTATACGACTCCATAGGAAAACTCTCTTTAGGTGACTCCAATACCCTTTCAGTGCAAAAATATGCGAGTACATCATAACAACCATCCCTCTTTGAGCTGGTGGATTTAAGAGGAAAGGACTTCATCTTCACCAGTTTCCTCTTTCCTTGTTTTGACAGAATTAACACTTTTTAAAATCAGATGTCGCTGGCGGTCAGCACTTCTCCAATTAGACTAGACTTAATGACACTGTGCTGAAGGACAATAAAGTCCATTTTTTTTGATACCTTCCATTTCCACCTTACAAATTACCTACAGTGCTGTACCTCTGCCCCAGCTGTTAAAAGCCAAAAAACATTTGCCTTTACCACCCAGCCCGTAATCCCCTGAATCACCAAAAATTCTCAAAGAGGGCTACACCTAGCCCATTCCCCTTGAAGGATGTATCAGTAATCACGGCAGTGAACACTTCTCTTAATTGTGCCATCAGTCTGAAAAAATACTGCACCATCTCTCAATCAAAACCATTAAGCCTCCTAGTATCACTGACTTGTGAGGTTTCATCCTAATGACCTGTCAACACAGCTTTGCACAAGACTTCCAACAGTCCAACAACATGAAGTGACTATTTCTTATGGATTTATTATGTTAGTTAAGGCTATCTACTCTCAGAGTCTTCACTCCTCCTCTGTTACACATATCTTCTGGTCATCTTTAAATGATTGGGTAGTCTTACACCATTTCAAACATCCTTCAGTGGTGCATGGCCGCTACCTCATCCTTTCTGGAAGTTTAGGAACCTAATTTAAAAGTAGCACCAGCAACACAACTCGTTCATCTAAAGACTGTTTGCTCCATCAATGAACTCTGAGCAGGTGTGGACCATAAGTTTTAAGGTTCCTTTAAATAGTTTTATAGTAGGTTTTTTGTTTGTTTGCTTTTAAAGTGCATGAATGGTATGTCCCAGTTGCCCTGGGGTTACTGAGCGGCAGGAGGGCGGCAGGGCTGCACACCACCTCTCTCGCACCATTCTCTGGGGTTTCTGAGACCTGGATGGTTTGGGGTTTTTAAATTGAAGGCTGAAATATTTGGGTTGTTGATTTCAGAAAATTTGTTATTCTTGGGGCAGAAAAAGCTTGTTACCTCTATTATGGTATAAGACTGACACTACATTTCTGTGAAGGAAAATGACCTTGCTGAAGTGAAATACCTGACTAAATACGGAAACATTTTCAGTTTCATACTAGCCTGCATTTCTGTGACCTTCTTTTACACTTGCACTGTTCAGTTGTTGAAAGTGATGGTTTTGGACACAGGTTCTTTGCACACTGTTCTGAAAACAAACAAACAACCTTGCAGACTTCGCAGATTTTTCAAAATTTCAAATGAGAACAAGCATAAAGGGCACAAAAAAAGAGCTTCTTATATGGCAAGCATTTGTCTTCAGAACTCCTTGTTCTCCAGTAAAACCTTTCTTGGAAGGTAACCAAGGAAACACTATGTATATTTTTAGCCTACACTTCACTAGTCAATTAAATCCAATTGACAAGATGACTTGACTAAACCATCAATGGTGACTGAGGTGACAAAAAGCAAGTACATGTTCATGTCTTAATTGGGTGCTCTTCCAACTGCTTGAAAAGCGAAGCCTTGGACAAAGTTCAGACAAAGGGAAACCCGAAATAATGGATAGCATCTCCCATTTGCTGGAAGTCTCAAAGTCTGTCACTGCAGTCTGCAGCTTACACATGTCATCTGAGTACTGTGAGAGTTCTCCAAGGAAGACGGCTAAGCTCAAGAACAAGACAGAGCATACACGCAAACACTGATTAAACACTTGATGGTGTTGGACAAAAAATGTGTATCCCTTACTTTCTGAAAGACCAGGTGGCTGTATTTGTCTCTAGTACTAGTTAAAAAAAAAAAAAAATATTTAAAAGATCTATTGTTTTACACAAATTATTTTCAGGATTTCATTGACTTCACAAAATTGAGAAACACAGAAAGACCCATCATACTTTCATAGAATTCCAACTAGACCACTACACAACCCCTTACTTCACCAACAGTCCCACTAACATATACTGCAAATACTAACCACATGCAGTTCTGGTTGCTGCAAACCTTCATTACCTAACAAAGCAAGAACTCCCCAAGCATCTTGAAAAGATCAGCCAAGTAGCTTTACTGTGGCTGACTACGTGCTCTGACCTTTCTTATGTATGCTACACCCTCCTGTCCATATACATGCCACTGAAAGCTCCTTGGATTGAGCTCTTGCACCACCTACCCTAACGCCTGTGCCGACACCCCTCTTCAGCACCACCTCACCTACCACAGGGAAGAAAAATGAAAAATAAAAATAGAAAAAAAAAAGAAGAAAAAAAAAGGTTCCCAATGGAGGGAAATTGCTCTTGCTCACAGCTAACCTCCAGATTCAGTGTCCCTTATGGCTTGTCCCCAGAAGGGACGGGGAAACGCCTCGGGAGAGCGCGGCGCTGGGCGACCGATGAGCCATAGGTCAGCGGGAGCGGCCAGGACGGCACAAGTACAGGCTCCCTCCTCCTTGCCGGCCACGCCGCCGCAGGGCCCCCGGCTTCGCTTGAAACGGGCACATGGGGTCGGGCAGAGGGGTAAAGCGGGCACCCCTTATCGCCCTGGGAACGCCCGCTTCATGCCCACAGCTCTCACCGTCCACACGGGCAGCGCCCGCCGCCCCTCGTTGCAGCTGCCCGCTCTCGCACGCCTCACGGCGCAACACCCATCGCCCAGCCGGTCCTCCCCCGCCAGCCACGCCGCGCCGCGGGGTCAAACTGCACCCCGACCCGGCCAAACGCCGGGCAGCTGCCGGGGAGCAGCCGCCGAGCGGCAGGGAGAAGCGAACATCACTGCGGGACCCGCCAAGGGCTCCTCTCTTCGCGTTAGGACGACCAGGCTGCACCACCCCGCCTTTCCCATCGCAACGCGCGGGCTCCGCACCCCGCGGCACGCGTGCGGCCGGGCCCTGCCTCGCCGGGGGCCGTGTCAGGGCAGAGCCCCGCCGGCCGCCCGTGCAGCCGAACGCCGGCTCGCCGCGGGGGTGCCGTGCTGCGGGCGAGGCGGAGGGGAGGCGAGAGGGCGGCGAACTGGCAGGCCCCGGTGCCCCTCTCAGCGGTGGGGGGCTCCCGGAGCGCCGCGCACGGTAAAATGGCTGATCGCCACCGCAGCCGCCCGCTCCGCGTCCCCTCGACTGCTGTCGAGAGGAGACCCCGGCCCTGGCCACGCCGGTTAACGGGAAGGCTCCGCAGCCACGGCAGAGCCCCCGGGCAGCCCTCGGGCGGTGGGGGAGCGCTGCAGGCGGCCCCGAGGCCGCGCATCTTTATGTAACGCGTGGGGAGAACCGCCGTGCGGGGGCGGCAGGAACCATTTTAAACCTCCACGAGGGCTGGCGAAGCGCTCGAAAGCTCCATGCCCCGTGTCCCCGGGACCGGGCCGGGGTGCCCCCGCACCCGCAGCTCCCCACGCACACACCGCCACCCCCGCCGCTCCGTGCGCAGGCGCCCCGCCCCCGCCGCCACAGCGCAGCGGCTGCCGGCGCCCGTTACTCACAGGCGTTGGTGACGGCGAAGCTGTTGGCCACCTCCAGGTTGTCGATGTGGGGAGTCAGCCTGAACTCCGAAGTGGAAAACTGAACCATCCCTACCCGGAACGCGCTGTACTCCTGATCGGCGCCCCTCGGGAACAGCCCCCCTGCAGGGAAACACACACACACACACACGCACATCAGGCGGGCGGGGGCACGGGCAGAGCAGCGCTGGGGCCGCGTCCCTTCCCGCCGCCGCCGGGGCTGGGGTGGGCGGGGGTGCCGGTAGGTTCCGCCGGCTCGGGTAGCGCTGCCGGAGCGAGCCCGGCTGCGGATCTGTCCCGTGCCCGGCCGCCGCGGCGGAGCCTGCGGGCTCGGGGGAAGGCGAGGGGCCGGGGGAGGCGGTGGCCACGGCTGCTGGAGGGGACCTCACAGGCGCCTGGCGGGTGCCGCGGTGGGGCAGGGCTCGCGGCGACATGACAGCGATGCCCGAGTGACAGCGGCGGGGACGAGGGAGCGGGGGATCCGTCGGGAGGAGAGCGACGTCCCCCGGCATGCGGGCACCTACCGATCTGTATGCTGTTAGACTTGACCCCCCAGATCAGTCCCCACAACACAGGAGCCAGGAAGACAGAAATATGCATAATCTTTTGCATTTCCAAGAAAAGTAGAGCATCCACAAAGCCACGGAAACAGCCCTTTCTTCTTCCTCGTCCTCCTCCTCCTCCGGCGAGCGCGCTCGTCAGCAAATTAGATCCTCTGCGCGCCGGGCGAGCGGCCGGCGGGCGCAAGCCAACCACGGGGGGAAAGAAACGAAAATAGCCCCTCGGCGGGCGGCAGGAGCCGGAGAAGCCGTTTCCCCCCCGCTGCCGCTGAGAGCTGCTGCCGCCGCTCCGGTCCTCGTCCCGGCTCCGGAAATACCGGGGGAGGGGGGGGGTGGCCGCGTGCCGGTGGCGGCGACGCCGCTGTGCTGCCGCTGTGCTCCCGCTGCCGGAGCGCGCCCGCCGCCCGGCCCTGCCCTCACACGCGCTCGCCCGCGCTCCCTCNCACCGCGGACAGAGGCGCTGCGGGGGCGGGGGGCGGCCCCGCCCCGGGAGCGGAGGGGAGAAGCAGCGGGGGCGGCGGCGGGACGGGCCGGTGGCCGCGGCAGCTCCCCCAGGCCTGAGCCCCCTGTCCCGTCGCGGCCGCACTGCCTCGGGGGAGGTGTTTTGTCCCCCCGCCTGGTCCCCCGAAGGAGCGTGTCTGAGGCCGGGCACCTCAGCCCGGACGCCTCCCCGCGGCCCGGCGCGCTGGGCTGCGCGCACCGCGGCGGCGTGCGGAGCGCCTCGCGTTTGGACCGCTCCAGATGCATAAAGATCAGAAACGTGAACCGATCACATGTCAGTTTCTCTCCGTGACAGCGGGAGATGTTTGCTTGGATGGAAAGCAGAAATAATAATTTTTTTAAAGCCCTTTTTTTTTTTTTAGTTTTGTTGTTGTTGTTGTTGCTTGGGGTTTTTTTGTGTGTGTTTTTTTTAATTTCACTTGTCTTCATTAGGATGACATTTGGATGTAGCCACCTTTCAGATATACCTGAAAAGCATATTTTTATCTGGTGTAACCAAACCAGCAGAGTTAATATGCAGGAAAGTTTAAACCTACTCAGATATTTCATTTACAGGGATAATGGGATTTTTTTTTTCTTCAAGATGGATTCCAGCTATATTATTTCCTGCAAGCTAAATTTAACATTTTTCAGTTTGGCACAAAGTCTGTTGCTATGCACCACACACACACATGGACACACATATCTTACAGAAGAAGCAGCAGTGTAGCAATACTGTGACAACGAATTTCCTATTAAATGATCATTCACTGGTATATTTTTTAAAATTTTGTTGTTGTTGTTGTTAATAGAGATGAGGAATATCTGTGTAGGAAAGGATACTGATCTTCCACTGTGTTTCCTTTTTTATATTATTTTCATTACTAAATTATCTGAATTCTCCTTTCCAGAGACAAGGAAAACTCTCGAATCTTCTGATAATCACAATATAAGTACATGTTCTGAAGGAAGCAGGCAGTTTGAGGCCCATTGTCCATCACTAATTCATGACGAGTTTTGTTTCATTTGAGTCATTTCACCAGGAAATTCCGCACGAGCTTCTGCCTATACTAGTGTCATCGTCTCTCTCTCGCCACAAAATGAGTCTGATGAAGAGAGTGAGCTTTAACATCGTGAGGTAAGAGACCCCATCACATTATTTGGGTGCAATGGCAAAGTGACAACAGACCTTCCTTGCTCTTTCCCCCAGCTTGGTCCCCCCCCATTAGTCAGGTTTGTGCCCCCTCACCTCTGAATTCTGTGAAAGGAGTGAACAGTGTCACTCTGACAATTGATACATTAAGATATCAGCGGAAAGCTTGCATCCAGGTAGTCCTCACTGCACCCTGGACAAGGAGATGTACAGGCATTTACTTTTAATGAAAAATGTAGTGTAATATTGCCAGTCTTTAACAGGAGCAAAGATAACTCATAAACATGCACTTTTTTTTTCACCCAGCCTTGAAGAATCCCCTTATGTATATCAAATGAGGTTAAAATGCAACAAAGATCTCAGTTTGAAGATTGTATTTTAATATTTTATAATAAAACAAAAAGTCCTGATTGCCAATAGATGTTACAGATGCATAATGAACTAAAATATAAAAAGGATTGAGATAATGCAAAATATAAAAATGCAATCTAGAAGAATCCCACTTTTTGAATGAATTGTCTTCACAGTTACGGAAAGGATTTACATCTTAAAGACCTTTAGGCTGTTTTGGTTGGTTGGTTTGTTTTGGGGTGCATTTTGTGTCACAGAGAGCAGTGCTATTCCACATGCGCATCAAGACCTTTGTCAGATACAGTAAGAATTAATGCACGGTGATGCATGTTTTATCTGGTTAGACGGTAAAATGCTATTTCATTGTTTACACTAAACCGTGGATAAATGCTAAACTAAGTTTGGATCCCACTGTAGTGGGCACTACACAATGAGCACCTTTACCTGAGTCGAACAGTTCATAGGTTGAGGTCCTGAACCCACTTTCTGTGATGACAGTGTCCATGCTACAGCTTTCAAGTTAAAGACCTACAGAACACAGCATAGCAGGCAGGTAAAATAAAAGTGACCTGAGTAAGAAGTTAATTGCAATTACAACTGGGGGTTTTGATAGACTGTGGTGAGTGAAAAACAACTGCCATGGTAGTCACAACTGATACCACCACAGCTGTTGATTTTCTAATGCATATTTTTTCCATTACACAATTGTATGTACATGTATCCATCACGTACAATGTGTTTGCATGTATGTACGTGTAATATTCCAGATTTGTAACATCATGTCAGAACATGCAGAAAAAATGTCAGATTAGGTGTCCATAATCTACTGTTGGAGTGCTAGAGAAAAATAAAATATTTCAACTGAGGTGAGTAAACTCAAAAGCACAGCATGAGCTAGTGAATCAGCAACAAAACAGTTTAATCAGAACTTAATCATAGAAAAATGCTGGTAATAAAATAAGGCCTTCTCCAACTCTCTATTTTTTATAACTGTCCTATGTTAATCAAAAAGATGTAAGCAGGCAAAAATGTGCTAGTTTGGCTGAAATTGAGTTAGTTTTCCATGCAGTTAGAAAATTGTCGTCTTAGTAGCTAGCACGGTCTTTTGGTTTGGATGTAGTATAAGAATAATGAGAAAATACTGCTTCTTCCCTGGGATAGAGTTAATGTTTTGGTTTGCTTTTTTTTTTTTTTCTCACTAGATAGCTATTAGATGCTTTTGAGTCGATATGAAGAAAACATAAGAACTCGCTCATAATCTTGGCTGTCTTCAGGGAAACCAAGGACTTCTTCAGCCATCCAGCTGCAGGTGCAAATTGGTAGGATGGGGGCACAGACAGGACAGCACCTAGATTGACATCCAGGCTGATCAATGAAATGCTCCCTCCAGTTAGCATCATGCTCGGTGCAAAGCTGGAGCCGGCTTTTCTGGCTAGTTCAGTTAGTTCCGTTTGGAAGTTCCATTCTGTCAGGAGTTCATTGCTACTTCAGCCTTTTGCCATTCTGCCATTTTGCAGTGGGTCTTTGGGCCTTTCTGCTTTTTTGCCCTTTTTGCTCTCTCTTGCTGGGATTGGCTGTTCAGGGCCAGGGTGCTCTCTCTGGGATTGGCTGTTAGGTTCAACTGGAGTTTCATGAAGGATGGCACTGAGTATCATTTACTTTATTTTATATATTGTATTGTATCGTATTTTTTTTTTTTAGTAATATGTTATTATTATTTTGTTGTCTTATTAAACTGTTTTTATCTCAACCCACAAGTTTCTCCCTTCTCTTTCAATTCTTCTCCCTATCCCACTCGAGGGGGTGGAGGGAGTGAGCAAGTGGCTATCATGGTCTTAGTTGCTAGCTGGGGTTAAACCATGACAAAAGGAGAAAAAATAAATTTATAGGTGATAGTAATTTATGACCATGTACTAAGAATAGGCGTACTCATTAACACTCTGCATGAAAAAATCAGACTGCATTACTGGAAATCACATTCAATATTTTTTCCACAAGAAAATGAAAAGAGTCTAGCAAGAGGTAAGTAAGTATTGTAATCTTAAAAACAGAAGATTATATTCTTATATGCGTTCTTCTAAATCCATGATAAAAGCTCATATAAAAATGCATTAGTTCAGAATCTGAACAAAGCATAAACAGGAGGATTGTTAATAATAAGCATCAATCACTTGTTGAAAGGAACATAGAAGTGCAGTTATAATGAAAACAATGACAGATGACATAAAGCCAGATATCAAATAATAAGATGCCAAACCCCTAAAAAAAGTAAAGTGCTTAATCCTGATTCCACAGAAATTTGTGAGAGATTTGCTATTTATTGCAAAGCATGCAGGATTCAATCACGGCTATATTTGATTTAATAGGTTCTAATGGATGATATTCTGAACATGAGGTAGAAGCTGGTGAGGAAGCTAAAATGTGCTAATACATGTGGCAATCAGAAATAAATATGAGCTTATCAGGAATACATTTCCCTGGTAATTCATCCTGGCGAAATTCTAGTTGAGAGAGTGGCTGCAATTCAACCAAATGTTCGTATGTTTCAGCAGGTTCACAGGAGATATGGAAAGAAAATTGGAAATGACTGAAGAACTGAAAGTTTTTGCCTTTCACTCAGAAACATTTAGTGATCACTCCATATATTTTTCAAAAAGATAATTCAGGAATGACTTGATCAGATGGACTACATGCTTTGGGAAAGTAACTTTGATAACATAAAGCATTTGAGGAGATGGATGCAGAAAAAAAACCGAACCAAACCAAACAAACCCTAACAAACAAACAAACAAAAAAATCCAGCTAAACAAATAACAGTATTAGAATGGTGATATTAATTATATCACTATATTCAGATTAGAAATAAAGTTTATATTTTGTTTTGGTGTTTCAGTAGTGCGTCATTGACCATGACAATCACATGCTGAGAATTGTAGTGAATTCCCCAGCCTTGGAAAATGCCTACTAAAAATCAGATTCTTTTTCAAAAATCTGTGTTGAAAAAGTTGAATTCTGAGATGATCCTTGACAAGAGCTCAGACTAAATGGTTATAGTGGTCCCTTCTTGCCTTATGTGCCATTAGTATTTGGATTTTATAGTTGGAAATATTGTGATTCTTTTTTCATTAGAAAAAAATATTAAAATCTGCAGATTTTGTAGGATGCTAAAATGCTGGATTGATGTATAAATCCTTTGATTCTATGGCCAGTCAAGAAATTCTTCCCTTCAAAAAAGATTGTGGTCTTTGGATTTTTCAAATCTGCAGAAATTTAACAAAAACCAGTAAATGTAAATAAAGAGGAAATATAAATGAAAGTTTCAAGTTCCAAATCTTTCTTAAATTTTTTAGTTCCATATGTTCATTCTAGATCTCAGGAGTTGTCTTAAAAATAAAAAGTACATCCTGATCTCTCATGCTTGTTTTGCTTCCTTTTCTGATTAGCAACCACATACTGTTCCCATTAACAGCATATATACTGGGGGATGACACACACTAAGAAATAGCTTATGCTTCTGTTACATGATTCTGATGGTGAAAAAAGCAACATCACTATGCTGTGGTATAATTAATGTAAAATAATTAGTGATAATTGTACAACTTTAGGTTCACTTTGCTGTAGAGTAACTGTGGCAGTGCAGTTTGTTGCTAGCCTAGCCAACCATTGTGAGAAATTTATAGTGAATTGGGATTTACCATATTTACCTGAGCTGCTTCCACTCTTGTTATTTGCAATAAATGTTATATTTGGTGATAAAATCTCTTAGGTATATACTGAACTAACCATGTGCATGGAAAATCTGCTGTAGATTGCTTCAGTTTTTTCTGCTGAGATCATAGCAAATTACATTATTAAGGCTACGAAAAAAGATAAAAGGAATACTTTCAGATTAGACTATGCATGCTAAATTTGTGATTCTTGTCAGTCAACATCTTTCCTTTTCTTCCAATGGTATAACTTTTACTGCTTTGTCTCAGTCCCAAGGAATACATCTCTTCTGTCCAAATTTTTTTCCTGCCTATCTGCCTGCTTCTCTTCTTCCTTGATGTCTCCTTCCTTGCCTAATTTCCAAGTGGTTTTCCAAAGCATTGCCATCAGAATGTTATTTTTTCTCTCCTGTCATTTTGATTTTAGCATCCCCATTCCCTCTGCAGAGCCCAGCTAATTCCTATGTGTTCGGTTTTCTCTTTAGACTGTAACAGCCTTGATCTTCTCTCTTTTCATCTGCCACCTCTTCCATCTGTTGCACGAGCACTGCCAGCCTTGACTCCAGCGTTGCTTTTTATTCTCATCATGTTCTTATTCCTTTTTCCATGCCGACATCTATATTTGAAATATGAATCCTACACCTATTTTTCAGGTCAGATCTTAGTCACCGATTTTGCTCTTTAGCCTTGCATCTTTTCTGTCACCTGTGAGAAATGTATCACTCGTTATTCATAACAAAAAGTCCTTTGGAGGTGATGAAGACATCAGATTTCAAGTACTGTTGAACTGTACTCTGTTGAGGTGTGGTAATTGTCAAATTGCCTCTCCACCTCAGTTCCCTATGTTCATAAACAACATGCTAAAATGTTAAAAGGCAAATACAAGCTGACAAAAATGTCATAGTCTGCTCTCTATTGACATATCTGTGGTACACTTTTGAGGTTACTCATTCTCTGACTTCTACTTACTTGCTATTTGGGCCTTTTTTCTGTAGAATAAAATAAATTTCCCCCAAACTAGGTGTTTTCTCCCTCAGCAATTGCAGCACCATGCAGTGATCTCACATCTTCAGAATCCCAAGCAATGACAGTGAGGAGCGGCTCCAGGTCGACAAACTACAGACAGATTGAAAAACAAGTACAAAATGTGCCGTTGGTAATAACACCTTTGTATATGCTTGCTCAAACATTCCTTCTGGCTGCACTTAACATTATGAATACTGTAGAAAGTTGTTTCTGTCATTGTAGTGAGTGTGCTGAGGCAGTACTTTGGACAAAGACTCTGGATAAACACCAGCCCGTGGGAAATGGAGTGTGTAATGATCATTTTTGAGATGGAGAGGGCATGTTCTTAATGTCTCATTCATAAAAACTACCCATAAAACATATGCCTACTCCACCTACCTTAGAAAACTGGAGAAGTCAGCTGATCTTTTCCGAATTTGAACCTGTTGCAAATCTGGTGTTTTGACCAGGTCAGAGAATGTCAGAGACTTGGCTGCTTTTCATATCCTGACAAGGTAAAATTAGTGCATGAGTGCTGGACTCTTACAGAGAATGGAAGTCCTGACAGGCAGTATTGCACTGCTAGTCAATACTCTGATTTGGTTTATGACCTCACACAGCATCCAGGATAGCATTCAAATAAATTCTGCAGAGATGCTTTCAAACACAGCAGAACTAACGAATCCTTAACTTCTACACTGAACTCCTTAATCCAAGTAAGACAGCTTCTCATGATATTTTGCAGTGAGGGAGTGACTCTCTCCTGCTTAACTTCTTGTCTGAAACAACATCTGTACGATCTCATTCACATCCTTTGTGCAAGGCTCCACGGCCAAGAGATCTTTGAACAAGCAGGAAAGATGCAATGGCAACGCCAGCATTAACCCTGCTCTTGGCCTGGAGACCCAACTGGTCAGGAGCCAACCCAGGGGATGGGGAAAGGGCCATGTGTCACCTCGATCCCTTGGGGCTGGAAAGGGCCATATGTCACCCCTGTCCCTTGGGGCTGGGACACCCAGTTCCAGGCTGCTCAGCAGAGCACAGGCGATTTGGCTAGCTGTCAACCTGGTGAGCTATGCGATGGTAACAGACTGCTCTGCTGCTCTCTCCATAGTAAAGCAGAATGAAATCTACTGCAGTCACCACGGGAGTAAATGAAACCTCCATTTTTCTTTTTCTTCTGTAGGGCTGTTTCCCCTTTGAACATTGCAGAAGTATCACAAGGTACACGGGCATCGGTTTGCATTTATACCAACACCATTGGTGACAGTCGTAACCATTCTACACTGAACTGGCGGCATAATATCGTTTCCTGTGTCCCCAGGTAACTGAGATATAGGTCATGGATTTATTTATACACAAATTGTGTGAAGATGTTTTTTTTTTTCAATTTTGAAAAAAAAACAAAACCAAAACAAAACTCAGCCCTTCTTTTCAAAAGAGACACGTTCATGTTACGGATTTAGTTTAAAAATGGTTATGGTATTACAGCGCATTTTATGTAGATCACTTTTATAGTTTTATAATTTTGTCAGGGCTTCTGTAACTAGGAAAATAAAGAGAAATTTAAACTATAGTGAGTGAAAGATTAAACACCGATCACTCAAACGTTTTCTGTTATGCTCTTCTTAAAAATAAAGTAAAAATAATGTAAACCATAAAAAAACCACTTGAGCAAACATTAAAATAATGTATTTTATGACACTAATAAGTAAGAGACATATTGTGCTGTTGCAGAAATTATGCTATGGAGCTCAAGCACTTGGCAACATTAAAAACAAATTAAGTTGGAGGAATAGGTAGAATTGCACGAGACAAGATAATAATTCCTTTCTTTGGGAGACATCTAAGAGATATACAGTTTTTGTTTTGTTTTATTCGAACACCCACTGCAGGCATTTTACGCTGTTCTTTGAAAAATCCCTTCAAAAATAGGATATAAGATTAAAAGGACTGTTGTGATTTGAAACATCACTTCTCTTATCCTTATCATTATGATCTTTGAAAAACAGAAATATCTTTTGGTTTCACTCTTCACTTGTTTGGTATCAATAACTTTTATTTTGAGAAAATCATCTTGTCAAGAAACAGCTCACTCAAGTTATCATGGAAATATACAGAGTTGTGCTCAACAGAAGTTTATTTTTAGTTCAGAAAAACCACTTCAGTGGTTCAGTCCTAGAACTAGTTCACAGCACAGATAAGAGATATTTTTACTTTCACCTCTGCATAGTCATGTCTTGCCAGAGATTTACTGTGATAAAGTGTGGTGTTAATGACAAGCCTTCACAGAAAGAAAAAGAACAAACTCAAATTGTGAAAAAAAAAAAAAAAAAATAATTCTTATGAGGCACTTGATTACATACTTTGGACTAGAAACACATCTACAACATAGTAAATATGTAGAAAACAACATTCTTCTAATTGCATAATTGCTTTATATATAGGCTTCAATTGAAGAGCTTATAGTAGAAAAATCTCCGCTTACAATATTCGTGGCATTAAAAACAACCTAAACGATGCTGCTTGTCTTTACTGAACTCCATTTGTGTTACAATGGAAAGTTATCTTACACAGATTAACTGCGAGCTGTTATTAGAGTCTATGTAGTTGCCATTTAACTTGAGACTTACCTTACTCCTTGCTAATTGCATTGCCCTAATATGATGTACGCACAGAGATAATGTGAGTAGGTAGCCGTGTTCAGAGCAATTTTAAATTTATGGTTTGCTTTCATTACAGGTCATCATACACAGCGCAACGCATCAAGGGCTTAACAAGAAAGAGACAAGCTGGTGGGGCTTCAAGGGCAGCTCAAAGACAGTAGTTAAGAGCACACAATAGAAACCCAACCCTGAACTTCGAAGCATCACTGTCCTGAGTCTAAATCAGCTACAAAGGAAGATAACCTACAGATAGTGAAAGCATTTATGCCACAGCTGGGAATACGTGGACCAATAACAGGCACACTCCTACAAGGATCCAGCATCTTCTGTCCCAAATTTTGGTTGTCCCCAACCTGCCAGTACCAGCTGTAGCTACTGTCAGTACAGCATTTACATATTTCTGTTAAATGGAACAGATCTGCTAATGTTATCTAATGATCTCAGTTTCTATAACTAAAACTATTAAAAGTCTTTGCTGATGGTATCTGAAGTAAACACGAGTACTGAAAGGCATCTTCTGGAGGAGAACGCTCTCCAGCATCTTCCTGTATTCTGCTGGACTCCCTGTGATTTTAGTAGTACTGACAAAATAGGACCTTAATTTTAGAGGTTGGTCAGCTATAGCAAACAAATGTCAAAAGCAATGAAATGAGCTTACCCTAAACATGCAAAATCTCCTTTAGAAAAAAAAAGGGAAATACAAAGACATCAGAATCTTCCAGCCTCAAATATGTATCAAGAATAATCCAGTTCTTACTGGTGTTTTCATAACAGAGGAGTAGCAATGGTTCAGATTTTCTTTACAACGAGAAGAGTTCGGTTATTTGAGGCAGTTAGGGAAAATCACAAATCTCACAAGCACTCTGAGCACTACTCCTGAATAAGACAGCAGAATGCAATATTACTTCTTTGCAGCTATTGCAGCACTGCACAAAAAATATATCTGTAGCATAAACGTTATGCTTTGGAGTGGAATTTTCTGTATTCATCATTTAATTATTTTATAATTTTATTAAATATAACTCATCTCAACACAGTGTCTCATTAGAAAAACAGACAATTTGGTTTTATTGACAGACAATTGTGCGAGACATACAGATAATCACAGTATCTTAACTTAAATAGGCTGAAAATGCCACCTTTCATGAGCTCCCAGGGTCTTTTGCTTTTGAACGTCAACCACGAAAGAAAACCCTGCTTTCTGACAAGAGCTGTGCTGGGCTCCCATTCCGCCCTGGAGAAGGCAGTAAGCAACTTGCGAGTCAGATAGATATGTGGCATTCTCTTTTAATTTTCTGCATATAAACCAGCCCTCTGGTGATCATACCTACACTGCTGTAGGATTAGTATCCTATAAATGAGAGGCTGTATTGCCTAATGTGAGGGTACCACCTCAAGGATTTAGCCAACAAACCCCAGGAAATTTATCCATACTTTTTAGTATCCCTCTTATAAATTTATATATAGCATTACTAATATTAACAACATAGAAAAAACGAGATACCAATGAATCACTTAGTACTTATTGATTACATTATATGTGACAAAACTTGTTCTGAGCTTGCAATTGAAGCAGCTACGCCAGCATGTGATTTAATATCTCATGGCCCACATAGCCCACTCTGTGCCAGACAGAGGATGATTTATTTTACAGAGAACTGAAAAAATACATGGTATGATATAGATGTATTTTGAAAACACTTGCAAAACAAATTAATAATAATGGAAGGGGAAAATACTGTTAAGTTATTAAATCCTGACAAGCTGTTTTCATGAAAGCTTAGTCCTAAGCATGCCATTATATTAAATATGGATATTTATGCATATGTACATTAAATTGTAAGTGAATAAATGTACCATTTTAAAAGATACAACTTCTTCCTTTGTTATTCTGCAGATTCTTCTGTGGAATTTGGATCTGAGGAAAGAACTGTGGGGTTATTTTAAGAATCCTTTCTCGAGATCAGAAAGGAGTAATATTAAAGGGAAGAATGTATACATGCAGTGGGTTTGATCCTCCTCCGAGAGTAAATCACAAAGTGTGTAGTGTGAAGCCAACGTAAATCAGGGGGAATATCAGGCACTTGAAATCAGAGCCAGACAACTTCCAGAAATGTTGAGACCCAGGGAAGACAAATACAGATATCACCACTGTATACCGCTGAGTCTATTATTAATAATGACTGAAATTGTCTTCTTTCTGTGCCTCACAGTAGTACCATAAGGCAGTGTGCAACATGCAGCAAGAGATTATTTTTCATCCCAGCTACGTCCAACCTAAACAAAAGGCCCCTAGCACAACCGAAAGTAGCATTGTTATCATCTATCAGTTGATACAGAGGAATGTAAGAAAAAGAGGAAATCGATTGCCAGACTAGTTCAGGAGATCTGGGGAAGAGACATCTGGCTCTTTTTAGTTACTGGATACTGTGCTGAGCTACAGACCATCCTGCATGATGTTCAATCTTGCGCTGTGTATGGAGCCATGGCCTTCTCCAGCCATGCACCGTGCGCCAGTCAGCTAACAGCAGTCATTTCACTGCTTGGTCAGAGAAGAAATAATTTCATCTACTGAATTCTTGCAGCACAAACTGGCAGAAAGACCATATTACAGGAGAGCTGCCGGTCAGGTGTGGACAGGAGGTCAGTACGGACAAGACTGCCTGGTCTTTTCTATAAAGCTATGTTTTCCTTTCCAGCCGAGAAATGAAAACTGTTGAAAGATTCAATGTTGTCCTGTCTTTTAAGGCTGGAATCTCCTTTCAGCCAAAATAATTTATTCCAATTGTCAAAGCTCATCAGACTCTCAGCATGAGTCTTGCATAAATGGATTTATTCCTGGCTGTTTCATTTGCACACTCCATGAAATTTTTTTCCACCTATTTAATTTCATCAAGACTTTCTTCACAGAGACTAGTAAACTTTGTGCAAGAGCACTGTAATGCAAAATACACTATCTCTTTCTTAAATTCCTGTGGGAAAAAATGTGATAAACCACAATATGCTTTAATAATTCATGTACTTAGAAAAATTCCCGATTTAAGAGGCTGTTCCCAAAATAGGAACAATATGGAAGCACATGATAAATAAAGCAATAAAGCCATGCTTATGAGTAACAGATAATAAAGGGCTGCCAACTTGGATACGCATTTTCTGTTTAAAATCTCCCATGGTGAAATTTATAATATTCAGTATTCCAGAGTAGTGGTGTAAAATACTCCCATGAAACTGCAGCGTCTGGGAATATTACTATGGCATCGTCGATGTTCTTTTTCTAAATAAAGTGCCTCTCTTTTGCAAGAAAACTCATCAAGTGGAGAATGTGACGAACACGTTATTGCAAAGGCACAAGGTTTGGGAAATCTAGCCGTGTTTTCCTTCGGCTGTTTTTCATTGAACGCCATCGTCTGGGGCAGGTCCTACGCGGGGAGGGGGACTTGTCTTTGTCCATGCTCCCATAGGGCAGCCCTAACGACTTGAGCAGCAGTAGATCCTCTGAAGCCGCCTGGGCTTTAAGACCACGGCAAGGAAAGAGCTTTAAGTCCAGAGAAAACAAGCAGGGCCAATGTGATCCTCTCCTGCCATTATGCACATTCGTTTATTCGTTTAAGAAATTTATTTATTTGTGAAGTTTTCACCTCAGGAAACAGCTAACTAGAAAATATGAAGAATTAATAAGGAAAGACTAAAGTTTAATTCCATGAAGTAGATTATAGCTCACGGTGGATGCTGTATAACATTTGTATTTGTTTGAAAAAAGAAGATTGCTTCTGTAATAGCCTGATCCTGAAGCACATCCAGGAGGAGAATGGGAGCAGAGCTGCCTCAGAAATTAATGCAATCAGACAGATATTTTAAAAAGCCTACGAAGATTTTGCACCCTCCAGTAGGCTGAGGCTAAACAGGATTTGTCAGAAGCGGGAGCAGGTAGCAAGATAGGCTTTGTCAAAAGCAGAAAATGATGCCAGAGTTGCATTGGTCAAAAACATTAGTCTTTACAGTCAGTTCCTGTCAGTATGATGCCTTTGAAACAGCCAGTCTTCAAATTAGTGTTTTCCAACGAGCTGGCCTTTGGGAGTCAAAGAAACAAACAAATTAATCTGAAAGAACAAGCCTGCCCAAGACACTGATAAATCTGTTATGACAATGTAAGGCTTATTAAACACTGAGAAATATATTTCCCTAGCCTCAGGGTCAAACACAAGTTTTAAGGTTAATAGAGGAAATCAACATTTAAAAAAAAAAAAGTCACACGAACTACTTTTTTCATTTCTGCTTTTGACAAGAAATTAACAATTCGATACACTTAACTATAAAATGTAATGCATGTAGTGAGATGTTATGCAAATAACACAATATTCTGAGTTATAGGGACATAATTGAAATGGGATAACATAGATTATGTTAAACTTTGAGAAACAAGGGAGTCCCAGGTCTTCTCTTACATTACCATTAATCTGTTGTTGAACATCAACCCTGGCTTGCCTTCCTGAACTCTGTCGGGAGTCACACGCGTGATCTCTGCTCTGTATGGAGATGAAAGGCAGGACAGCTCCAGCATATTGCCGAGGAAATAACTCAATCTTGATAAAAGGAGTGCTCTGCAGAATAGAAAAGCTAAACAGTGCTATTGATTATAATGATGTATGCTACAGTGAAAGAAGGTGGAAGCGCAGGGGCTGCCTACCTACACACAGCTTTTCTTCTCAGCAGCAGCTGCGGTTACAGCAGGGATTTTTCTTGCAATTTATGGCGTTACAGATGGATTCCTCTGTGTTGAAAGGTTTTTGCAGGGGGCAATGGTACATCAGCTTGACCTGCTATACTCAGGAGGGTTTCTTGGGTCCAAAAACCTCTTAGGTTTGCTTCCTCAAGTGCAAAATTACTCCCACTGTGGGTATTTGTAGAAAGAAACAGACATACACAGATATATATGAAAAAAATTTCTACATTATCCACTGCCACAGCCCAAAGAACTCATCAGGTGGAACAGTTATCCAAAACCTTATCCCTTCTACTCCACAGTCCCCAAACTTCTTTGTTTCAAAGCACATTATGTGTCTTAAGCAACTGCCTGGTGGGACAGAAACTCTTACTAACCCACATTGCCTTACTGGTTGTTTTCTGTCACTGTAAACCATCCTTTCAGGAAATAAGGGGAAAGACCATAAATTTTACTGTACTAAAATACATTTGTTTAATGTACATGTTGTCTCTGTTTTGCAGCTAATGGTGCAAGGCAGACTTTAGATTTACCTCAATACCCCAAAGAAGAGTTGACTTAAGAGCTTGAAGGCCCTTCAAATACCTTCCCTGTTTGGAGGCCGTCAGTCATTGCTGTTCTCCAGAACCTTGGTAGGCATGACATGTTGAGAAACACTGTGCTGGAAAGCAATCGGTGCCCCCAAAAATGAGGGCTCGCCGCCACAAACAAACTGGAAACCAAAAAATGTTTTTATAGGGTAAGTTCCATTAGTCTCACTAGTCTCTTCAGTGTCATTATTCATTTAAAAGGCCACGACCCAATACCCACTCTTAGAGTGAGGGACTTTAAACAGAATGGGTCTTTCAGTGTGTAAAAGGGATAGTCTGATGACTTAGACTCACTAGGTAACCTCATTCACGCTCTGGTGGGCGAATCCATCTCATTCTTTCACACGTATATTGGCCCAGGAAAATGAGTTGCATTTTTTGCCACTAGTGGTGAAGAATTTCGTCAGTACACAGAATTAAACATGGCAGAAATCCCGTATGTCATCAAGGTCCATCAAAAGAATAGTTTACAGTGGCATCCCACATCACCAGTGGGAAAAAAATAATTCGGTTCTAGCACAGAGTGCGTCACACGGCAGCGTACATCGACATTTCGCAGGCAGGGGCTGATGAACACCCACATGAGCTAACTTTAAACCAACAGTTTGAGCACAAAAGCCCAGGCAGCACAAAGCTTTGTGGGGGTTAACACCAAAGTACATTTTTTCGTTCCCTACGCCAGCAGGTAGGTTTCCAGGCCCAGCTCACCGTTACCATGGCAACATTGCCAGCCATCCCCAAGCCAGCTACTTTAAAGCTAATTTGGATAAGCCTGCATTAGCTGCAGACATTTTAATGACTGCACTGTAGACATGTTCATAGCAAGAAAGTGTTTTCAGAAAGATTTCAAAATAGCTGTGTTTTTTTGGTTTTTTTTTAAATGTTTGCTGACACTGTTGCTACTGATGGAATAAGGACAGGTGCTGGGAGGTAGATGGGCAGGTGGCTTTCCAGAGTAAGTCAAAATGCAAGGGAGTTCTGCGAGCAGCCCAGGTTGTTTGTGATTGATTTGATACAACGGTATAGACAAAACCACAACAATGAGAATCCTATCTGTAAAACTGCATTTTTCTCCTGTATATTCCATTGCTTTTTTAAGTGTAGAGCTTCCTATGAAAAGAACTAGTTTCTATATCTTTCTGGCACCACATTTTTTAGTCATTCTTAGTAATTTATATAAAAGCAAGATAGGTAACTGTTATGGCATATTATTACTTACAGAGTAATTAAATTGCTAGACACAATTAAATTGAATTGTAGACACAAACAAAACTATTATTCAATCTCTCTGTATCTGAATTTCATTTTCTTTTCATCTTATCTTCTCTAATCCCAGAATAAGTATACCAAAGAATCAAGTAACAGTGTCCTATCATTTCCTTATCTGCTATACACTGCATTTGTACTCATTTCAGCACTAAGCTATCCCTATAGCCTGAAAAATCACTTAACATTGCATATATTCAGGTTGCACTGCCTTGGAAATAAATAATTTACTGTTATCTATTCTAAAAATATCCTCAGCACAAGTCGCTCAATAATCATAATGGTAAGCTTTAATTTCAGAAGAGACCAATGGTCTCAGCTGTATTATAAGGTCTCTTAATAGATTAGCTCAACAGCTAGGACAGACTGCTTAAGTAAGTTATTGCCTCTCTTTAGAGTGAAATACTTTCAAATAAAAATTACTTGTTAGTGCATTTACTTCAAAATGATTATATAGACAAATTAATCTCCATGGGTCATGCTCATTAAAACCACCCCAAAAGGCCATGTTACTCCTTTCTCTTCAATGGGTAACAGGGCACTGAAGACGTTCTCCTTTTACTCACACATTTCCTCTCACCAAGTCCAAACTGATTTGAAGACTTTGAAGAATGAAAACTGCTTGGCAACGTTTCCAAGTGGTCAATCTTCTGTACACTGCACTTACAGAAATAAACTCCCTTCTTCTCTCAAAAGACAGATTGCTCACATGCACCATCTCAGCCAGAATTAATGTGAGACTCAAAAGAAACACTACAGAGCTGCTCCCAAAACTGGGTGTCAAACATGAGTCGAACCAGCATGATCAAGTGAGGTGTGCATTAGTCCACATGGTACATTTCACACATCCTAACAGGCAATTAATGCACAGCAGCTGATACACTTTCCGAGCCACATCCTTACTTATTGCATAGCTTAAATTTGTGGATGCAGTTAAGAAATGAGTTAATTCATCTCCATGGAAATTCCTCATGCAGTGTTCGAAAATCTTGGAATAGAAAGATATCTAAAGGGCCATAACACTAGGAAAGAAAGGAATGAACCATTTGGATCCTAGCCCTCGATGCTTAAGAGACAAGGAAATACTGAGGTTTCTGTTAAGAGTAGAACAAAAATTTGTAACTCTCCTACCAGTAAATAGGAGAACTTGAAGTAAATGTCAGCTGAAAAACAGATGGTCTCTCCCACAGAAACAGATTTTGCTCTCATGCAGTTTGTTCAGACATCATGACTAGTTAATCTAGTTACTAATGTGTACTTCATGAGCGTCACCTTTACTACTGGTTGAATGTCTTAATTTATACAATTTTAAATTCATACTACATGGTAAGTTTCTATAGCGGTCCATAGATTTTATGTCCACTTATTTTTAATTTATTAATATTTTTTCCCTTCACAGTATCACTATCAAGTAACATCCTACACTGCCTATACAGTTTCATATTTGCATTTCATTCTGGAAATAAGTCAATAGGCAGAATTTTACAACTAGAGGGCGCTGGAGGACCATAATGTAATAGACATGCAAAACCTCTCATTGACCTTTAGTGGAAAGAAGAAAAATAAAATAAATCAATTATTACTGCTCACTAGGACAAGTTAATATATTCCAAAGTAATACAAATATTGCAGTATTATCTAGTGTAAGTAAGAAGAAAATTAATACTTTATAGCTGATACTGTTTTATTTTAAATTTCATTTCAAATTTGCTGTTAAACTTTGGTTCTGTCCTTAGGCTTTGTGCTGTAATGAATGAAAAGCCTTTATCTTAACAATGCACATTCCTTTTGCTTTCTTTTGTGTGAGTTGGAAAGCAATTACACTGTATTATTGATTAAATGTTTTATGATAAAACACAAAAGCCATCAAGTAAGCAGGAAAGCAAGAAGGAACAAAGAATAATTTACCAATAAAATCTATAATTGAGATTATACAGATAGAATGGGGACATTAATTACAGATAAATCATTTAATAAGATTTCTAACAAAAAGATTGTCTTCCAAAAGTCATATAATTTCCATCACAGGGTATTATTTTCTTGCCTTCCAGTACTGTAAGAAAAAATACAAGTATGAGAATAAATAATGTCTATAAATATAGCACTCTGATTGTATGTATAAAAATTATCCCTCCCTTCCTTACTCTCTTCGACTTATCCTTATTGCTTCTCAGAGTCTCTGACAATTCCGTAAATACCTTCAATAGACAGAAATATTGGAACTTTGAACTAGACCTTAAAGATATATATATATTTTTTCCCTTTTGTTCGAAACGGTTCAGTAACATTTAGGATTCCCCTTCCATTTCCTCCTATCAGAAAGAAATCCAAAGGACAAACTGCGGCCACCTGGTAAATTGGCTCCCTGAAATCTCCACCAGAAAATGGCCAGGAAGCTGATGGGAAGCATGTGACCATATTCTGAAGAGCAGATCTCTTCAACCCAAACACAAATTGTAGCAACGAGGGTGCCTATCCCAAAGTGGCAGTGGTTGGTGGTCACGCACCCTCAGTGCCTGCAGATCGGGCCAGATGCCCAGGGAAACCAGCATAGCATTATTTGCTTTTTTTTTTTAGTATTTCCACTTTTGACCTCCTGGTTGTGCAGGCTGGCCATACGTGGACAACATTCACTTGGTGGACAATACACAAGTGATCTGACAGTCCACTTGAGGCCTGCATTGGCTCAACAAATCCTGGATGCACTAGAAACGTAGCACAAGTGGTATTGTGTCTGCTTCCGTGCTACGGAAGGCTTCAGGTCTTTAATTCAGTCACTTCCTTGCCTATGAATAGCGAATGATCCGTATTTCCTTTCATGAATTGCCAAGTTACTGAGAACTGTCTTATTTTCAAATTTTAACTATCTGTGGCGCCCCAGTTTCACAAGTAGAGATGTGCTTGTGATGCTCACAAGCAGAGATGTGCTACGGGATGCTCACAAGGGCTGAGGCACAGTCCCTGTGTGTTCCGGGGAATACACACTACTCAGATGCCTACATCCAGGCATGTTTCCTTTGTTTGTGTTTCACCTCACGACTTGCCCTTACAAAGGGGTGTGCTCTGGCACCCACAGAAGACCACAGGCCCTGTACTACGCACCTCGGGGAGATGATGTTTCTGTAGGCTCCATGTCATGGGGTTCCCTCTGGAAAATGGAGAGCAGCCTCCTATCAGAACAGATTAATGCATAGGACCTTGTTCTCCAGAAAGTAGCACCCAACTCAACAAGTTGGTGAGGGCAGCCTTTCATTAACACATAGGCACAAGGGCTAATTATTTATTTAAAAGTCTCAGCCCCTTAGAAACTTCTTCACTTCTACTGGTAGCTAGGTGTTAGCTTTGGTCATCTGTGCTACAATAGGTAAACAAAAAAAAGTATAACTAGTGGTAAAAATAGGATTCCATCTTGACAGTAACTGGATTGTTTAAACTGAAAGCTTCCAAGGGGATAAACAAGTCAAGTAAGGATGCATCCAATACAACAACAAAAAAATTGTGACTTACATACTTCAGTCTTGCCAGACACTACAGAAGATGAGCTAAAGGACAGAGTAATGTAAAAAAGTATAATATAACCTGATAGTGAACTCGATCTTGTGATGTTTCTCCAAAATTCCTAATATCTTTAGTCTAGAAAGTGGACTGTTCGTAATTGACATATTGTATCTAGCTTGTGCCTAAGGAAACAGCAGTCAAAATTTGGCCACATGTTTTATTCTCAGCATATTCTCACACATTTAAGTGTGGCTGCTTGATGGATACAATTGCTGTCTTTTTTCTAAATGAGCTGATTTTACAAAATTAGTAATTGTCTGATCTTTATTTTTCCACATAGACAAGATAGCTTATTCAATGCTGCCTTCACTTACAAAGTCTAAATAAAATGAATTACAACTTAGCTTTTTCTTCAACAGTGCCATCTAAAATTATACAGGAACAAGATGTTGTTTGGTTGGCTTTTTTTTCCCCTCTGGAAGTCAGCAGAAAAGCTGTTAAATACTACATATACTAGGATACTGATTTTAATAATACTCAACGTGCACATCAGTTTCATTGTCAGAAACACTTTAAATCTCTGTATGTTACTAATAACTGAAGAGCGTTATTCAGCTTTGTAATGTAGTATGCATTGTCCTTCATATATATTCCTAAAGCAGGATGTATGCTGTACATTTATATACAACGTTGGTTGGAGCACAGACATTGCAGTGTCATGCTTTCATTCAGATTTCAGATGCCATATGTTCAGTACAATCGCATGGCATCAAAATGCAATATATTGCTTTGCAAATGCAAATAATTTCACACAGCGGCCTTCATGACTGGGGAGGAGTAATGAAACGGGATATATTTTACACATATGAAAAACATAAATAAAAGATTTATCATAAATATATGGACCAGTATATGACATTGAAGAACAAGAAGCAAAAAGGGAACAGTGCTCTTGCATAAAGATCGATTCTCTTTGCTGCTGATGGAATGACAGGCTTGGGAGGAGGAGGCTTCTTGTTGTTCTTGGCTTGAGATTTCCCGAGCCCATTGTTGACTTCAATGGGCTTCCCATAACAGTCATAATTCGATAATTCAAAATCCCTTGGCAAGCTTCCAACGATGCTGAAATCATTGGATCTCAGATCAGATTTCGAAGTGCAAACTTTTTTGCATCTGGTCTCACCAACCTATGAAATAAAGTGTGAGGGGAATCAAGATCTACTCACCATATTTCATTAACAAACTTAATGCAGCTGCTAGAGAACACCACAAACAAACATATAGGAAATTACTTGTTGATAGGGTTACAGTACATCAGCCTAATTTGCTGAATGGTTGCATTATAACGTACTTAAATATGATCAGTCAATCATATAAACTAATCCAAACATTCTTAATTGTGTAATTTTTCATGCACGAGGTGCCTCATGCTGTGTAACCTGCTACAGTTAGATTCCTTTATTTTAAGATGATAGAAGGGGAGAGAATATTTCTGTACAGAGTATTTTTGCAAATCAGTTCTGTGCAGATGAATCTGCAGGACAGATACTATTCAATACTTACATTTTTCTGAGGCTTGAGGCTATAGTCAGAATTAACCCTAAAATTCAGTGTTTGATGCAACAATAAAGTTTATTCTGGTTCTACTATGTAGTCAGTTCAAGATCCCATCTCTCATCCCAGGGTGACCACCTTGCATGGTGAGAAGGTACCTTCTTTGTACCTGCACTCCTTGGTGCCTCTCTAAAGACACGTAACAAAGCTGCAACACTGTTCTCAGCGCTTCCCATTGGTACACAGGAGAACTGTGTAACTGGGACATCTAAAGTCAGCAACTGAATTCCTGCCTTTTCTACAGCTCTGCCAGTGCTCCTGGGGATCAAGTACAACTGTGCTATGGGGTCACCCCAGGGGAATGATTCTCTTTTACAGACTAGACAACTGTACTTGCACAGACAACGAACATTTAAAATAAAAACCTATTTGGCACCCTTCAAGGTGAAGTGTTTTGGGAAACAAACAAAAAAAAAGACAGAAGAAAAAAGAATACAGGTTATGAAACTTAACTGCATTATTAACAATGCTATTTGTACACATAGATAACCTGAGAGTCAGCTGGAAAAAATGCTGGTTCACAAATCAGGTTATACACCTGGGCAACTGATTTTAACGTAAGTTTTACTAGAGCTTCCTGGAGGCACTGATACACTAAAGCTTGTTGTTTCCAAAAGCTGCCCATCCCTCCTTTCCAGTAGCTGATCTCTCCTCCACAAAGCCTTCAGGCATTTTACTCTCAGCTCTCTCCACCTCTGAGTTTTCTGCAGTCCTCGGCTGATGGTTCAGTATAATGGCATCGTCACATTTTGGAAGTAAAATGATAATAGTGAAATATTGTAGCAGACTTACAGGTGAATGAAAAACATTCTGGAGAACATTACTAGCTTCTCTGTCACAACTGACAAGGTATGCTGGATTAAAAAAACTGAGGCAGTTAGGGACAGCCTGGGACAGTGTTTAATACTGGAGCAGCAGGGACAAACTGTCTAGCGAGGCGGTGATTGAGACATGTATGAACATGATTATGTGACCCTGGGTGACATGGGGGCTGTCACTCAGTGATCGGAGAGGTTTCTTCCAATCGGATCATACTCAACGACATGGGTAATAAAGATACAAAGCAGGCTCTTGTTTAATGAAAGGGTAACTCGTAGGATTGGGGTGCATGCTAACTGAAGAGTCACAGGAATATTACACTTTTCCATGGTCAAAACTAGTAACATTTAGTAAGGCTATTACAAGAAATAGAATAATGTATGAAATTATAAGCCTGCTTTTCAATTTGCAAATTTATAATCTGTTTCTCATACTACCAGCAATACATTGTAAAACTCAGTGACACTAATTGTAGCCTAAGCACTCGCATTCACAATACAGAATATTCCTGTTCCAACTGCAGTATATAGAGAGAGCTCCCCTAAAGGCTCTTGCAAGTTGGTTCTCATTCACTTGCGGGACAGAGAACTGAGGGAACAGCTTCTGGGTCACCCCTGCCTTACAAGCAGGGGACTGTTCACAGCATGTTCACACAGAGCTCTGCTTAGTGTCAGCTGGAGCACTGATTTGTCAGGGTGACACAATTTTCCTTCTGAGAGCAACCTGGCCCAAATTTTTCTTTAGCAAGCATTTAAAAATAATTTATTTCATTTCCCTGGCTTTACAAATCTAATGTGTTTTTCTTTTTTCTATATTCAGTCGCTGCCTAAATATATTATTAAATTTCTTCCCATACATCTGTTCAACCCTCCAATAGTTCTGTTGTTTTAATCTAAATTCACTTCAGTTGACCTACAGCTTTCCCTAAACGAAGTGAGCTAATATATATTAAAAGTAGTTTATCTGCTTCTTATTAATCCTGCCTTAGTTCATGCTAGAAGTGCAACAAAATTCCTGACACTTAACAAAGCCTACAGGAACAATTTCTGTAGAAAATGATAGTGCAGGACTTGATTTTACAGTACTACACTGAAGACTTGTACAGTAAGTAAAACATTGTTAAACATGACATCCTTTTGACTTCATCC
Source organism: Pampusana beccarii (assembly GCA_013399365.1). Taxonomy (NCBI): domain Eukaryota; kingdom Metazoa; phylum Chordata; class Aves; order Columbiformes; family Columbidae; genus Pampusana; species Pampusana beccarii. The sequence continues at coordinate 1,020,390 of VWYH01004005.1, forward strand.
TGACACAGAACTTGGCCATGGAAAATATTTGATATCATTTGCCTTATCCTGCCCCAGCACCATGACCCGTGGGCCAGACCCAGCCCACACGATGCTTCCACCAGCTCTGTGGCTTTGCCCCCGCAGGGGATGGGGAGCAGCTGTTTGGGAAGGGAAGCGAGCTGGGCAGCTGCTCCTCATCCCTCCAGCACAGAGTTGGGGGGCTGAGGAGGGCACGGGAAGGCGACATGGCTCTGGGGGCTTGGGCCAAAACACAGACCTCATTTCCATTTCTCCCAGGACTGGGCCACATTGTCTAGGTTCAATATATCGGACAGGACACCTGCCTTTTGATGAACAACTCAGAAATACCTAAAAATGTCTCCTAGAAGCCAGAAAGCCCCTTGCGATGATCCTTTCTCACCTTTTCCAAAGCTCAGGCTGATGGGTGCCCAGTGCCAAGCTCAGGACCTGACGCTGCCCTGGATGCTATGGCATCCAGAGCTGTGGGACGCACACCACTACGGCAGGGACACACACATCCTAGAAAGCCTTCCTTTGTGGAGTCGGGCGAATAATGTGATAATAAAGTGGAGAAAGAGATGAAGGAAGAAGTATTGCCTGTGCATGCAAATCAACAGGGAGGGGGAACAACTCATTTTTGCCTCTCTTGCTATGGTGCTCCTCATCACTCCACACTCACTGCCCAAACTACTTATACCAGATTTTCCTTGAACAACATCCAGAACGAAGAATTTTTTCCATGACCTTGTTCCTTACAAACATATGTACCTTATTTCTAACCTGAATTTATTTGGCTTCAATTTTCAGTCACGAGGCGTGACTATAGTTAGTCTGATTAACTGCTCGTACTTACAGATGGTAACAGATCTAACCTCAATTTTGCATAATTCAGATGATGCAACCAGGCTGAAGCCAAGTCAAATGTTCTTCAGAGTTTCTTACCTTCACATCATTACCTCTGTCAATCTAATTGATCATCTTTTAAAAAATTATATTCAGTTTGATTAAATCAATAAACACACAGGTCAGCTTTAATTTCACTGACCCATTTAAATGTATTAGCTAACATGGGGGTGAATTATGAATAATGTTAATTATAATTAATACTTATGAATAATAATTATTAGTCAGCCACCTGTTAGCTATGCAATATTTTCCACTGATTGATGTCAGGCTTATAATTATTCATGTAATGCCACTTAGCCTTTAAAAGTACTGGCACAAAGTTAGCTTCTCGCTGTCTTTTGGAACTCTCCCAGTTTTAAAGAATTCATTAAAAAATCAACATTCATGTTCCACAGCACTCGTGGACCAGCTCTTTAAAAAATCCAAGATGCAACTTAAGCTGAAATCTTGGTTGTAAAATGTCTAACAGCTACTGTTTAACATCCTCATTAGCCGCTGTCAATTAAACTTATTTCATCATCTGTTTGAATATATTTGGCTTTTCCCCAAACATAGAGCAGAATGTTTTTTCAACACTTTTGCCTTTTCTGCTACTTCTTGACACTTACAACATCTCCATCTAGTATTGGACCAACACTCTTGTTACTGGTGTTTGTATACTTGCTATACATGCAAAGTAACTTCCTATTGCCCTCACTTATGCTAATCACATATCCCTTTTGCTATCGACATCTATTATCTACATGTATTTTCTGGATTTCAACTTATACTAATTGCTATCAACTTCTTTTGACAGTAAGAAGAAAACAGAAATGCTTGAAGCTGTGTAAGTTTTCAGTCTTTGGGAGTTTGTTTTAGAAAGTGCTGCTTGGGGATTTTTTTGTTTCTTTTTTTGGTTTTGTTTTGGGTTTTTTTTGTTTGTTTTAAATTAGTATATCTCTCTTTCTGGTATGTGTATACTTAAATTATTTAAATTAGTATATCTCCCCTTCAGTTGTTTTCAACATTGTCATATAGTCCACTAGCATCACTCATATTTTTGTTTAAATTCTTCCACTCAGACAGGAAAAAAACAGTTTTCAAATTTGTGAAATCTGTCCTTTCACAGCACCAAAAATACCGGAACTTGACTAGATTTGTTTTGTGCAAATAGAATAAAGATCCCTTTCAACTGACTCTCCATCCTGTGATCAACTCCTCTTTAGTCATCAGGATGAAGTTTAACACTAAATGCCATCATTTTAGATTCAAGAATTTTTGAGAGTAGAAGTGTATTGTCCATAATTTCCAGCAAAGCTTTGAACACGCTGTAGCACTGACAGCCTCCCAAGCTCAGCATCCGTCCCTCAGGCTGAAGTGCCTCCTGACTGTAATGCAACATTCTCTGCCCTACACAGCACGTCTTCTCTGCCATTAAATCGTCTCTTCTGCTGCACCCAACCTCTTCTGGCATGCAGATCTGTCACTAGTCCTCCCAGTTGTGTAAGAGTCTTCTATACAAGATGAAGGAGTAGTTTTCTAACAAACTCTGTCATTAATCTTTCTTGCGCTTGTTTTGTGCTCTTCTCTTGCTCTTGTAATCGTCAATAAAGTAATCATTGTTTGGTATTAGTGTGTATTCAGACTGAGTAGATTTTCTGGTGCAGCTCAGCAGGAATTTGCTATCGCATTACAAATATTCCTTGCAAATTCTCATTACCCCACTAACTGCAAAGTACAGCACGAAAAATATTTATAGATAAAATATCACAGAATCACAGCATAGCTGACGTTGGCAAGGACCTCTGGAGATCATCTAGTCCAACCCCCTGCTCAAAGCAGATTGCCTGGGGCCTTTTTACAGTCATGTCCTGAATTACCTCCAAGGATAGATACGTGAGTCACTAGAGCAGAAAGTACCTACCCTGTACCTGAAATGCTGTCAGGAACTATTAAAATAGATTGCAGCCTGTGGTTTTGTGTACAAGATAAAAAGTGAACTGGGTTTCTGGTGGTTCTACAAGAAAAATCTGAGTCTGGAGTGCCACTCAAGGGGAAAAGTCACTATGGGAAGATCAGGCCACCACAGGTCACCACCACTGGTCAGGTATATTGTAACTCAGTAGAGATGAACACAAAACATAGCAGGTTTCAGAGCCTAGATGCAGCTCTGACAAGATAAGGCAAGCAACAGTACTACTTCTCTTTAAAAATAACTGGATTTAGAGCTGTTACCACCGCTTGCATAGCACTATTCATCATCCCCCAGAGCCACTCTTCTAGCAAATGTTCTCTCCAGTCATCAGCACATTACCTGTGGGGGACAGCTTCTATAAACGGGCTTGATGAAAATGTGACTTTTCGAATCGAGGGGTGTTGTTATAGTTAACAGTACAATCTCTCCCTGTAATCACGCCACCAGTGAAAGCAAAAAGAAACTGATTCATCTTCAAAACATTTCCCTTTTTGCTTGTTTTTCTCACTCTATGGCGTTACATTGCTAGGAAACACATGCAAACTCCTACTGAGGATTCCCAATAAAAGGCCACTGCCAGCAGTTACCACCAGGTTGCATAATTTTCTCCTCTGCTTAGAACAGCATCTACTTGCAGCCACTATGAGCTAAGGGAGCCAAACTGTTCTTACGGCTTCTCGCATAGCTACTGCAGCTTCTAGCAAACACAGCAGAAGTGCTTATGCTGAATTTCTCTTTTTTCTCCAGATTCAGGTTGATCTTGCCAGATGGACCACTTGACTTTAATCAGACAGTCATATTGATAAACCTGTGGGCTTAAAATTGCACTGACATTTCAAGCGTCTTTGTTGGAGGGGGCATGAGTCACAAAGCCTGGACTCGGGGGTTTGGTGTATGCTGGCAACATGCAGCTTTTGCGTCAGCCAGTATCCAGGATTTGGTGGAGAGGAGAAGTAGTTTGCATCCATGGAAGGCTCTCTCCATCTTTGGCTGATTCTCAGATTGTGAGCACTGTTTTCATTCTGCCATCTTCACTGTTGCTGTTGGTGGCTATTGGCCACAGAATCACAGAATGTTAGGGATTGGAAGGGACCTCAAAAGATCATCCAGTCCAATCCCCTGCTGGAGCAGGAACACCCAGATGAGGTTACACAGGAAGGTGTCCAGGCGGGTTTTGAATATCTCCAGAGAAGGGGACTCCACAACCTCCCTGGGCAGCCTGTTCCAGTGTTCCGTCACCCTCACTGGGAGGAAGTTTCTTCTCAAATTTAAGTGGAACCTCCTGTGTTCCAGCTTGAACCCATTACCCCTTGTCCTATCGTTGTTTGCCACCGAGGAGAGCCTGGCTCCATCCTCGTGACACTCCCCCTTTATATATTTATAAACACTAATAAGGTCACCCCTCAGTCTCCTCTTCTCCAAACTAAAGAGACCCATTGACCTTAGTGACACAGTAGTGCCTTCCACTGAAAACTTCCAAGTAGACCTTTACAGATTCTGCTACGGGGGATCTCTTCTCCTCACCTTCAATTACGAATGGCATCAAGCTTTTAATTTTTAGGATATACTGAAAAGTTTATCCCTTTATTTCTTGTCATAGAAAAGGAACAACAGCCACCTGTATTATTAAGTATGATGACATGATTTAGTTATGGCTTGTTTTTCACTAATATCAAACATGCCAAGTCTGCAGACCAGATGCCATTTTTATCTTTCACGAATGGATGAAATACATGAAAACAAGTCATCTCATGAGGGCTGGAACCAGAGATGGCTGACCACCCCACTTGCTTCCATCTGCTCCCGCTGATCCTCCCCACACCTGGGACCTTCCCACCCCAACAACCCCACTGTACTTTACATACCAGCCCGTTCATCAAATCTCCAGGAGAGACATCATTCTGCAATGCTGAATGGCTGCGAGGGGCAGCAAGAGCACAGCTTGCAGCTTGTGGAATGCTGGTAAACTGGCCTGGCATCAGAATCAGGGGCATTTTCAAGTGAAATAAAGCAATTTATCTTTTTGAACTTGGTTTCTCTTTAATAACTTACAGATATGTCTCAGCACCATTCAGCAAATGTCTCATAATAAAGAAGTGCTTCATTTAAGCTGGGGAAACATTTACAAATGAAATTATTCATTCTCTCTGTTTTTCCCCACTTGTAGTTTTCTGCTTCCAGGTCTTTCCTGTTGGCTATGGTGAGATTTCCAGCTACACCCTCAGTAATTTTTGCCTTAGTATCACCTCCTATATGGAAAGAGAACATCCTCAAACATTTCTATGGGATGCACACTCACATGAGGGATGCAGTTCCAAGTTGTCCTCCTTTTCTCGTAGAGCTATACATCGGTTCGCCTAAGTCTTTCCAGACATTTAGCACAGTACTTGCTCTCTTCTCACACACAATCCTATACAACTCTGATGAAACAGCTCCTGAAGTTCTGGGAGAGCACTCTGGCCTCTTTTGTTTCATATTCTTTATGCCTTTCAACAGATAGTTTTTTTTCCATTACCTGTTTCTTTAATGTTTCCCTCCCTTGCATATTTGCCATATGATAAATGCATTCTTGATCATTACAAGCTCTGTATGGGAGTGATCCAAATTCTGTGGGGCAGGCCTAGTTTTGGATTAGGAGTCAGAGCTACTGAAAGATTTAGACCTGTTCTGATTTAGGAGTTTAGTACAGGCTTCTCCAGGGCTGACAGCTTTCAAAGTGCTCCTATGTGGTAGCTGGTTCAGAGGGAGTTTTCAGCTAGGTAGATTTAGAGCACTGAAATACATAGAATCATTGTCCCACCACATCCTGAGGTCAAATGATTCATTGGTCTGGGACCTTCTTCTAATCTCAGCCTGGTGATCTTCCCAGAAATTGCCTCCCCAGGACATCCTTCCTCAGGCAGGCTATATTTCAAAACAGATGGCTGGATACAAGCAATCGTTAGCCATGAGGGCAGGAGACCACTCAGCCACACGGTGAGCTTTTACAGCAATGAATAAGTATTTCTGATATGTCTCAGCAAACAAATGTGTTGTAACTCTTCATATAAAGGTCATCAGAAGCTATGCATGCCCAGGACTCCATATAAATCCAACACAGATTATTGTTGCAGAGATTATAGATACTGGAATGTTAAAGGTCTCTGAAAACAAACCAGGAAGACCCTGAAAAGGGCAGATCAAACAGGAGGTACAGGAGCTGACATTGCAAGATTATGGAGGGGAGACACGGCAAGATCTTGGAAGGCAAACTGAGGTGTGAATCCTAAAAACCTTAAGCCTATTGCTAGACACCATTCATGGGGAATGTTGTTTACTTTTTGTGGACAATGACTCCCCTTCCTCTAAGTCTTAAAATGCACGGTGCACTCAAAATTGCATTATTGAAAAAAAATTATTAAAAGATGAGAGCATGGGTGATAAAAGTGATCATTTTATTCTCCTTATGGCTATGACGATGGCAAGCACTTTAAAAGGTGTACACACCTAGGAGAATGAAAAAATTAGCAATTTGTTTTTGTTCACCACTGAAAAACTGTAGTTTTTTGTTAATCTTGTCATTGATCAAGCTAGACACTTACACTTGTTAAGTACCTGAAACAGGAATAGATAGATTTTATGCTGCTCTGCTGGACTGGTGCAACTGTTTTGTCACAAGAAACAGCTGAACTGGGGACCTGCAAATTGCTGAACACAAAACCATCACATTCAGTTCCAGAGAAGCAAAACTGTGGCTGAGCTATCTTTCTTTCTACTCAGTTCCCATGTTGCCTGGGCTTGGGGAATTACTTGCGACACAAGTCAAAGCAGACATGGTGTTGCTCTAAGCTGAGCCTGGTTGCCTGCCAGAACAGTTCTCAGAAGACTCTTCTACCAGATCAGAAACATGGTAGGCAAGTGCGCCGCTGTGTGATATTTGCAGCTCCTCTGGACTGGGTCTAATTAGTAACGTGGCAATGCCAGTCTGATACTAGGACAGAGATTCCACCTTTCAGGCATAAACTACTTCCTCCTTAAAGAAGCTTTTAAGTCACATTGTATGCTAACGATATTATCACCTGTACCTGGCCTAATAGCTTTATTTTATGAATTAAAATTGCAAAGTCAGTGACAACTGTAAGCTGAATTAATATTCCATGTTGTAGCATAACCTATTTTCTTCTGTACAATAAATGTCAATTAAATATCACTCAGGACTGGGGGCAGTTGGCCTGGGACATCTGATAACTCTTGAAGCACAAACAGGGAGTTATACAACACCAGGAACAGAAGTGGTGCAAATTTTGGCCTGATCTGAGACGTACATCTCATCTTTATCTGTATAATGAGATCTGATCAATCTACCCATAAACTCTTTTCTGGCAACATAAGAAATGCAGGAACTGTTTGACAGACAAACAGACCTGTCTTTTGTTTACAAATACCAAGACTTCTGGATCCTTGGCTTCAGAGATGCTTGACATGCAATGCAGTGCAGCTGTGGCCATCCCCGGGAAAGCAATGAGACGGGTGTTATTTGAGTACGCTCTCAGCAAATACTGACTGAGAGTCCTGTCCTCTGAATAGTTACAGTTTGACAGCTGCTATTTACTATGAGAAATATAGCAACTGTAAAGCTCCTTGCTACTTTATTTACCTGAAGCTCAGCAGCAACCATGGCGCTAGGATATTAAGACACGAATTTTTCATTTAGTACATCTGACCCCAAATAACTAGGGACGAACTGGTCAGATTGCCAGGCATTAATTACCAGCATGTTTTCAAGGTCTTGGGTACTTCTAAGATTAAGCACTATCCAAAACTACAGTGTGCTTCAAAAAGATGGACCCAGTTTCAAAGCAGCATATTTCATGATGGCAACATGTTACAATTACACAAAAATTTACAAACGGTTTAATGAGTTATCAAGTGGTAACCATTTCAAACTCTATGCCCTGCCCTTCCCAGTGGTAAGAGTTTCATTCATGGGTGGTGCGTGTTTGCAGAGATACAGTGATTTCAAATTGGCTCCGTTTGAAACACCCTGTATTATGACAGTATATTCCTGGAATTGTGTTAACAGACGATAATGCTGATTTTGCGTACACAGCTTTGCAGTTCCTACCTGTAAAGTGCTGATGTGGACAGGAGTCCCCGTACCATTCACAGTGTTCTTCTTGGCAGCATTTCCACCTTTCCCTTCCGCTTGCTCTGCTTTGGCAATCTTTGCTTTTTCAGCTTCAATTCTCTTCGGATTGTTTAGCATTACCTGGACCACCGCATACTCCACCAGGGATGCAAACCCAAAGAGAAGGCAAACAATCAGCCAGACATCTAAGGCCTTCACGTAAGACACTTTGGGAAGTTCCGCAGCAAGAGTGGTACATTCAGATGCCAAGCTGAGAACTGAGAAAATACCTATGAAAAGAAAAAACAATACATGGATTAAAGAAAACTTGCCCTTATTGACACCGGCTGTGCTCTTCCTCTGAAGCAGACAACACTGAATGATGTTTTATAACAGTGATTGAGGCTTCCCAATGTGGTTGGTGTATTTTGCAGCAGGTAGACAAAGTGCACATGCGTTCAGTTAATGAACATGTTAAACTGAATACTCAGGTAGCATATTGCAGTTAGTGATGAATTATTAATAAGGAGTACTTCATGTTATAAATGGACAAAGAAAAAAGTGAGGCTAAACTGGTTGCTGTGATTTTCCTGCCCCATCACACACAATACAACTGTGAAATGGGCTTTTGAAAGACTTATCTTACAACACACATCTAAGTCTGAGAGATGAAAGAGAAATATATGATACTTAAATCAGAAGTCTTCAAGTCCTTTAAATCAGACTTCAAAAGCTACTGTTGTTCCAGAAACCTGAACTGTGCTACAGCAGGAGCACTTATCTGAATGACCTGCCCACAAGTGCAATACACAGGGAAAAGGGAAGGTTTTGCTGAAGAGCAAAGCTGTACCAGCATATAAAAAGTCTGTGTTCCCAGTTCACTGTTCAGATGAAAACACTGAGGTGACTGAGGATCTACAATCATTCCCTATTCAAGCTTACAGGATCTAGATGAATCTTTCTAAAAAAATGGGCTTTTTAGGAAGCCCTTATGGTGAAAAAAATCCACATCTGCAAAGGCTATTGAAAGGTCACACTCATCTTCAAACTAGGTTTCAATAAGCATTCCTCCTTACAAGGCTTCCAAATCAGCACAGTGCTCACATTGCAAGAGACAAAATACAAGTTTGATCTCAAAGAGGCTCCAATGAAACTGAAATAATAGCATGAACAGCTAGCTACATTTGGAAAAAGCTAACTTTAGAAATGGCTTTGACATTGGGAAAACTTATTTCAAACTCCCAGTTCAGAATGTCCCATTTTGATTTTGTGAATGCTAATGACAAAAATCTTTTTCAATTATGAATGGGCAGCTTCATGAAGTGTAATCAATGTCTGTAGAAAAATGTTGGCCAAAAGGAGAGACTCAGTCTTAACTATGTTTCTTATATTGGCCACACGTGCTATCCAAATCATGAAACAGAACATTTTATACAGATCTGTTTTAAGTAACTGAGAATGTGAAAAACTTAATAAAACTGAAAGTATCTGTATCAGCCTATGAAAGTATTAAATTCTAATTGACCATAAGTAACGTTATTTTGCTGCTGTTCGAATTTGGATTGTAATAAGATTGATACAATATTTTATTTGGTATTAATCTCAAATGGGCAACTTACTAGTTGCTAAAACATTGAAGAGAAAGTATAAAGAAATTATTAGAATCATATGATTTTAAAATACAGAATCTTATGGTGTTTTATTTACAAATGTGTAATATCAACTTATAATTGCAAAGTCGGATTTTTTTGTCCACTGGGATAATACAGAATGGCCAGATGTGCTATATCAGATCAGATTGACATGGCAAATATTGAACAAACAAACATCAGTATCCACTCTGGCTTATTTTCTGTCTGCTGTATCTGAAGCATTTAAGTACAAACATGCCCAGTGAACAGCTAGCTACATAGTGAATAGTGTTCTTTTTTTCTAATTTATTTTCACTGACCAACTACAGCTGTCTTGGGCTGAACACTAATTATGGATCATAATGAACTGCAATAACAGGTACAAATAAGGCTATACTGTCTCTTAACATATAAAGGACACCTCTACCTATGCCCAGATTTCTGTCATTCTCTAACAGTGTATTGCATCACATGCTACGCATGTCTATGCCAGACTTCTGAAAGGCAGCTTCTACCATAAGCATGAACAACTGAATTACAAAATGATGTGGACTGGCTCAGCATCTTGGACATTGTAATCTTTTTCCTACTTACTTTAAAAGTGTTGATTATCTTAATATGCTAATATTATTATCATGCCTTGTGCTGAAAACATTTCTACAACCACTTTGTAGAGCTTAAAACACCAGATCTTACAATCTTGGATTTAATTCTACAAAAATAACTTCTGAATTCTACTAGCTGGAAAGATTTTAATGGAGCTTTCATCAATCTGTTCAGTACAGCAATTGAGATCATGGTGACCCACCACTAATTTCCATTTGCCTGGATTCCAAGGATGAAAAGTTCATTCTCAGAGCCCAAGAAACTTCTAGATTTTCAAGGTAACAATAAAGTGGGATAGAAGTACAGAAATATTCTATTAAGCAACCATTTTCTGCCAGATCAGAGTTGGCATAGCCTTGGAGACCCAAGTACCAGCATTGTAAGCTGCTCCTTTGGCACTAGCTGCACTAGGTACTTACCTACCACAGTCCAAAGCTCGGGGCTCAAACTGAATAAGGAGAATGAATAAATAAACTGCAAGATTACTTGTATTTTTTCATTAAAAAAAAAAAAGGAAACAACAAAATCCCCCTTTTCTTCTCAGGGAGCACTAGAGAGAGAACAGACAGATCTTCTTCCTCTATACTTGCAAAGTACAGAGAAAGTTGGTCTTTCTAGAAAATACCTCTGCATTTTTGCCCCTACTCTGGCATCCCTCTCAATAGCAAAGTTTAGCTTATCAGTAAGACTGGTTGGCTCCCAGCCTAAAGCATGATTGTATAGGGCTACTATTTAAAAAATACTGCCTCAAGTTACATATGGATAATATCAGAAAGTGCCAATCCACCAAAGCACTTCATCACATGCTGCCAGATAAATAAATCTGTCTTTTTTGAATCCATCAAATTTACTGGCCTCAGCACTATCTTCTGGCAGTGAATTCCACAGGTTAATTATATGCTGTATAAACCGCTATTTTCTGGTTTATATTACTGCTTTAAAAATACTGCTTTATCTCATTGATGTTATTGGAAAAGGTAATATTCTGTCTTCCTTTCCTTATCATTTGGTATCTCTAATACATTCTCTCCTCTCATTAAACTTCATAAACTAAAAGACATACTCTTGCCAATCCTTCTTCATACTGCAGTTCTAGCATATATCTTTATGCCTTCCCCTAAGACTCTACATTTGTTGCAATTTTATAAAATGAAATGACGAGAACTAACACAGATGTGAGGACAGGAGTGACGGGGCACGAGCAAGCCTGGCCTCAGACCTAGCTGTGCTTTTTACATGGGAATCCATCACCATTATTCCAAGCCTTCAGGTACCCTATTGCACCCCCACCTGCACTCTGGACTAATGCTCCATGCTGTCAGGCAGTCCAATGTCCCTCAGATCCCTGCAGCTCCAGGGAAGATCTTACTACTTTTGGAGATCGCATGGCAGTGAAGGAAAGAAAATAATTTTTAAACAGATGCAGACACACTGCCCACCTGTAAAGAGCTGGAGAGTTCTTTGTCGGGCTCATTAAAAGGTGAAACATCAGCATTTAATTAGAAAGAAGCATTCAGTGATATCAGCCTTTACATCGCTCAGCAACAGCTGTTCATGCACCAGTCCTTGTGGACTTCTCTACCACCAGATGATCTAACTGGGTGAAATATAAAGGGCTTGCGACTTGTTTAGTTCCTCCATGGACTAAGGCTTTTTCTTCAAACAAACATACGTCCTTCTCCCAGAACATTAATCAATCTACAAAAACATGTGTTGCTTACTGGTTTGCAAAGCAACTTGTATCCCTAAATCACTTGGAAACTTCTAAGATGCCTGGCTATGGGGAGCAGTAGCCCACTATACTTAATTCTAAGGATGACTGTATTATGATATTCATAAGTAGATGTGAAGTAGCTTCACATCTCTCATCAGACGTGTATCTAGCCATTGAGAGCACAGTGGCCATTGATAACACTTTTTCTGGGATTAGAGATCATCCACTTGACAAAGAAATGTTAATCTTATTAGGTTTCAAGGTCAACTGTCTTCAAGGATGTAGCTAGAAGAGTTAGTTGGTCGCCCCCGTGCAAACTGGAGAAACACAAAACTGACAGTCCTATCAACTTGTGTTACTAAATACTGACTTAAGACTAAAGGGTGGTCAGATTTAGCAGTTTTTGCTTCTCTGGAGCCAGGAAAAGTCACGTTAACCAGGCCAATGGTTAGTATCTTTGAAAACGCATTATTTCAGAAATGCTAATACATAAAAAGAGAGAATAAACACTTAAATGAAAAACGAACAAACAAACAATAAATAAGCATGCATGCTTAGTCACAAAGAGATCCATGTTACATAAATCAGCACTACACCTCTTCTAAATCTAATATATAACGAGTAAGACTGTCTGGTCTGCTATTTGAAGTGCAGGATTATAAAGGCATAAATACAGCTCAAGTTTTGATCATATTTGAGCTCACTACATGAAAAATATTTCCAGTTCTTGTTTCTGTCTTTTTAACTTAAAGCATGCTACATTTTCCCCACTTTTTTTTTTTTTTTTTCTTAAAATGTCTAATGTTTTGCATTATGGAATGCATCCTTGCTACTTTTCAAGGTAAGAGATTATTATATTTGTTACTTGCTATCAAACGGATATAGATCGTGACTCCTCCCCAAGCAACTATTTTTAAAGGTCAACAAAAATAAAGCTGACTTGTACTCTGAAACAGAACCCTAGAAAAGAGATACAATATAAATAACTAGTGGTTTTGTTACATTTAATTAGAGCAAAGCAGCCAACACTTGACTCAGAAGCCAAAAGTAGCCTTCCATTCACAGTTCTCCAGATTTTTCATAGCTCTTAGTTTATTTTGCCTGTCGTATCACTGAAGGAGGAAAAGGCATGGTAGATGACGTGAGATGGGTGCAGTGGGGCTCAGGCCAGGGGATGTGAGGACACTTTTCAGGCACCCTTCCCACTCTCAACACAGGGCTGGTAAGGTGATGTGGCAGGTCCTGACTCCAAGGGTCTCCTGTGCTTATCAACACACGTGAGGCTGCACAGGACTCATGTCCTGTGGGAGTGTGGAAGTTCAAGTGCGGGTGAGAGGTTTCTGAAGAAGGCAGGGGGCTGGAAGGGTTCTGCAACTGCACTCCTGGCATCTTGAAAACAGGTACACTGAACCTTCTGGAACATGGAAAAGATGTGGAAAATAAGGGGTATACACTTGTGAAGGAGTGCTGGGGAAAAGTGGAAGCATGAGGAAGGAGAGGTCACGGTGTGGGGACGGCAATCTGAATAGGAGAAGCGTTTAGATGGAAGAACCTGTCTCAGCATTTCGTTGAGATCTTGGGGTCAGCAGGTTTGGCCACCCCAGAGCTGGAGTCCTGTGTACAATTCAATTAGTCAAAATGACATTGTTTTAGTTAATTCTGTGTCCTATTGTCTCATAATAAATGAAGGGCTTGCCTACTGTGTTGTGCTGAGCAGCATGAAAGCACGAGCCTGAAGTACTCTCATGAAATGAGTTTCTAATGAAATAAAACCAATCAGGCAACAAGGATGCTAATTCTCTTCCAGACATAATTTTTTTTCTATTACTCTTCAGAAAAACTGCTCCAAGGGGTAGCTATATAGAGCCTTACTCATCTTCCTGCTTTCTTACTGATTATTCAGATGTTCCAGTTCCTTTAAACTGCGTATTACCACAGTGTCTGCAGCTTCATCCACGCATAGGTAAGATCAGATTTGTCTGGGCTGGGAGGAGCAGAGACAGTTTGCTTAGCATGTAAATCCTGGAACCATTGTCAAGAGAAGTCTCAGTGCAAAGGTGAATTCTACAAGACAAGGAATGAGGACGTTTCAGTGAAAATGATGAGCGGATAATGGAAGTGAAGTTGCTTTCAGTGTCCAGTGTCATGGTGTCAAAGCAACTGAGAATGGCTCAATGGCATTAAAGTGGATTGTGATGGTACGTGTAAACGCAGGTTACCCAGTGGGACTCTTGCGGCACTTGCATCAGGATTGATCCAAAATGACAGCCAGGACAGAACAACAATTAGCAGTGTAGGAGCATAAACACCCATCATGTAAAATCCAACTTGTCTTCTTAAGGTGAAGATTACTTCTACACAAGTGTAATAACCTTTAAAGAAATAAATGCATTAATGTGCTTTGCAGGTCAACCTCTTCAGACCCGTATCTTCTAGGCCTTTTTCTATTTATGTTAAGAGCAAAAGTTCAATGATTTTATTTTATTTATAAAGGCAAAGAGTTCAGTTTGGAAAAAAAAATGATCAAAACACAGATCTATATAACCACCACGTGTGGTCAGGCATGTGGTACTCTCTGTGCTCCATAAGGCACCCTCTGCCTTTTCACAGCACATCAGTAACAGGCAGTTAAAGTCAGTCTCATCTTGGTGATGGCTTCAAGATTCAGTCCAGATAAAACCAATGGGGTCTAGCAGTCATACTAGCTTAAGCTCATCTGAAAATCCTACTTAGCATTAATTTGTGCAAAAGATGGAATCAAGAAATATTAGTACAGAAAGTTTAGAATGGAAAGAGGTGACCCGAACATGACTCTCAGCAAAAAGATTGCTGCACTACTGAAAGCTGGTGCAGGTGACTTCTAAAATTGGTACAGATTTTTTTAAAAAATACTCTAAAAACTGTAAATTTTGAAAACAAGGAATATTGCTTCAAGTCTTTTAAAAGGAGGATCTAAATCACCTAACCAATTAAGATATCTGTTAAGATTAATTCAATATAAAGCTGCAGATACTAGAGGTTTTACTGGAGATAACAGATGGGTCAGGAAGTCAAATAACCAGAAAACAAATTATAGCCATATATTCACTCAATTAGCAGAACTGGCATTCTTATGTTAATATTAGCACAATGGCATTGTAAGAACAACTTCACAAACTATTCCATCACAAGTAAAAGGCATTCCTATGTTATATTACAGCAATTTCAAAACTCAGATCTGTCTATATCTGTAAATAAAGTTGGTGCAAAGTTGATTTGGAAGATTGAATCTGCCAAAAATATATGTATTTATCTTCTCTATTTTATCAATGTAGCGTTGTAGAATGGTAAGGCATCTTAAAGGTGCCGTTTGGGCATACAATAACCAAAATAACAATACAATAAAACATTAAGGAAAAATTTCCTTGTGTAGAAGAGACTATACGGTATTTCGTAGTTCATTCTATCCTCTTCAATGATATGTTGTCTGGAAAATTTCCCCTCTATAATTTCTGAACACTTTCTGGACAGTTTTAGGTTTTAGTTTCAAGTGAGGGATGACCTTCAAAATCATTATTTGCTTGCTGTATGCCAGAAATGCATTCTGTACGGCTTTGTATCATCTTTCATCAGGCAGAGAATAGTTTGTATTGCTCCCACCATTCAGCTCACGAGGACCTATTTGGATCTGTCATGCATTTATAGGCAATTTACAAATATAAGTATTCAATTTATTGCCACAAAAAGTCACCCCACGTCTGTTGACTCCCTTTCTGCTTAGGTAAATATGATAAAACATCAGTTGACATAAACTGGCAGTAAAGATTAAATTATTTGCAACTGACATAACTTTCAAAATTTGCTTGTACATGCAACACTGTCTCTCGATTACCTGACAAAATTCTTAACTGAATTAATTTTAACTATATGCTCAAAATCTCCTTTTTTAAAGTACCTTCAATATAAGAATTTAAAGTAAATCAAACAACTACTGGTTACTGAAAACAAGCTTTAAAATATTTCAGAGTACTAAATATTCCATTCACATTAATGAGATATTAATTCCAGTCTTGATTATAAGATTAACATGGTTGTTTTCAAACAAAAAGGATTTATAGCCTTTTTTTTTTCCAAGTACATTAATTGTTTAATTAAGAATAAAATAATTTTTTCACTGCTACATAAACTTCTACTATACCCAGATTCAGACTTGGATGCAATCATTGCCAGTTGGTTGTGCTTTCAAAAATACAGAATTTTCCTGAGGGGTGTTAATTTCATATTATTTATGAATAGTAAATCACCTGAGATACTGAATTATTTAGTTAGGCTATGAACTCTCTCCTTTGCAGTTAAAAGACAAATCTCATTTCAATTTTCATTACCTTTTTCAAGTTAAATTCATTAACTCTGCAATCTCCTAACGTTACTTGAGATCTCTCCAGGCTTGGGACCTAGCTCAGGAACAACTGCAAATAACAGACCCTTGACTTCAGCTAAATAGTCAATGAGAAACTTGCAGAGGATCCCCAGAATCTGCAGTGCTACAGCTGTCCCTATTGAGTTTTAATGGGACATTTATTCATATGATGCAACAGCACTGACTAAAATATGCCCTGCTGACTTCTGTTGTTGTAAAAAAGTCTTCCAGTTGCCACAGTACGTGAGTATTTTGGATATAATTACAGGCAGGAATCAAAGTAGAAAAGATAAATCATTAGAAACCAGAGTACAGAAACCATTGGATAAATTTTTGGCCACATTCAGAAAACAATCATAGGACTGAATAAACACAGGGCTGTTGATTGTAAACAGCTTTCTGTAATGACAGACTTTCCAGAACACTTAGAGAAAGGAAGCACCTGCAGGCCAAACCACTTGAAGTTACACTCTAATACTACTCACTTCTGGAAGAAAAGTTGACCAGAATAGAAAAATTATCCTACTTTGCTGCAACTGGCATAATTCTACATGAACATCTTTTCAGAAAAGTTAGACACATGCATAAATGTGTATTACGACTATAGAAACAAAATGGTGGTAGTAAGATCAAAAGACATGTAAGCAAAAACAAGACAAGCATTTAATCTCATCTTCAACATAGATGTTTCTATATTTGAATTAGTTTGCAGTAATCACTTACGATACTATCATATGAACTACTTGTTTGTTAAAAGTAATCTATTTTATGCCATGAAATGTAACACATGAACTGGAATATTAACCATTAACTATAAACAGTAATTGAAGGAATCTTAAAGTCTTTTACCATAGAAATCACATTACCTACCTGTGCCTTTATAATACTTGGTACAGTTACCATATTCGATATCCTCCTTTTTAATATCAAACTGAGGCAGAGCAATTTTCTCTAGCTGTACAGGATCTCCAGACTGCCAGATAAACCGTAAGTCATCAGTTGTGTAACCAACTACAAGAACAAAATAATAATAGTTTAAAGAACCATCTCAATCACACTACACTCCACAAGCAAATCTAGCATATATCTATCATATTTCTTTCACTCTTTTTCTTTCTATTTCCTTTTCAAATAATTAAATACAAAAATGAAATAATTCACAATTTAATCTTTTCTGTAGGCCTAAATTAGGACTTGGTGGGTGGAACATTACATTATCAGCAATATTACATTGATTCCAAGGCGTTTGTTACGGTGCTTACTGCTTAAACAAGGAAAGCAAAGCTCTGTTCTCCATGGCTTTGAAGCCTCCATATTCATTCACACTCTGCTTCAGCAAAGCATGGCAAATATACTGAACTGTAACAGCATTCACAAGTCCTAGTAACATCAAAATAATTTAACAACTCAACTACTGTGATGAATCTTGGGTTTTGTGCAAAACAACCTTTCTTCTCAGTTTTTCAGATTAAAGGCCCTGATTCATGAAAGCATTGCCATTCAGTCCTACTGAAACCAATTCAGTGCCTTCACAATCCCCCGAGTATGGACAGACTTCAGCACGCATCTGAGTGTCTAGATCACGATATATCCAACACCACCAAGTGAGAAAATTAGGTGAAAGTTAGGCTTATAATATTCCAGCATAAAGCAATATTGATTAAAAATGCATAATCGTAATAATGATTTTACATGCAATTTTTCTGCTGTCCTCTATGTATTAAGGATTAACTTAGTTCAAACACAGATAGTGTGTGTTAAGTGGGAACAGAGATGGGGAAACACAGAAAAGATGGCATTGGAATACAGCATTTTGCAATTCAAAGCCTCTGAAAAATGCTTAAAGAACCATTCTTTTTCTTCTTCTGGAGGCATTAGACAGATTTTTATTTTATCTTTGAAAAACAGCTGTGATTAAAAAAACTAAAGTGTTCATAAGCTAACTTCTCTAAGATTCATAACAACTTAATAAAAATCACAATGTCTCAAAGCCCCATGATGGAAGACAATATATAAAAAAAACCCAGTTGTTTTAACGCTTCATTCATAAAATCAGTCTCACTCCCTTAGAACATAAAGCAAATAACAAAACTGTCAAGATCCTTTATGATAACAATTACTGGGCAGTGAAAATTTTGTCTATAGGGATTGTGTAGAACTGGGGATCATAACTGCAGATACGGGAATGAAAGAAACATTTTTAATAGGGAAACGTATGTTGCTAGGAATCAGTGAATAATAATTTAAGATTCATTAAAAATGTTGACATGAACGATACAGAACTGATCATTTTCTGTTTGATTCTCAGGCATGCCTAGAAGGCCACTGTTTCTATGCACTGACTGATTTACATACAGCTCTCCAATTGCATCTTGCAGCGCTGTGTATCCATAGGAAACAAGGTCAAGTCCAAAGGGCATGACAGAGTAATAGACAATCTGAAAATACAGAAATGGAATTTAAAAACATTATAAGCAGTAGACGGCAGTAAGAGAAAAAAAAAAACCCACAACAAAAAAACAGGTATCTGATTTTCAGCTTCTAAAATAGCAGAAAAAAATAAAGTTATAAGTGGTAGCATTTTGAAATTGAGCTATCCCTATTAGTCTGAGAACAGAATTTTATAGAGTTTTAAACATATACTAGTTCACAAATTAGAGATCTACTAATACATGATAGAACACATATACGTCTTAAGAATAACCAAAGGTCCATACAGAGCAGAGTCCTGTCTAAAGCAGTGGCCAAAGGCAGACTCCTGAAGGACAACATGAGACTACAGCAATCAGGAAACGATATTTTGCCAGATGTCCAGAAGCTTCCCAAAAGTTGCACCTCAAGGGCTTCCTAAACCAGATGTGATGCTTCAGTATTTAAGGGACCTCAACAGATTTTTCTCCCTCCAAGAAGCTGCTTTGCTTCCAGTTGCCTTCTGGAATCTGTGTAAACTCTAATGATGCACAGCATCCTGCAGCAAGGCATGCCGTAGCTAAGCTGCACACACTCTAATAATCTCCTCTTATCTATCTTGAGCCTGCCTCATATTTTTTTTACTGGAAAAGAAGATGAAAAATCCATGTCCATCCATTCTCTCTGTGCTATTCATGGCCCCAACTATCTTGTTTCTTCCAGTGCAAAAAGTTCTGCCGTGCTTAGCTGTTCTTCACAAAGGACACTGTTCCGTAATTTTTACCATCCTTGCCTCCCTTCTTGCAGTGGGAAAACCAGAACTGCATTGTATTCAAGATGAAAGGAGATAATGAATTTATACAGCAGCACGACATTCTCTTTAATCCCTAATACTTCCTAGAATTTAATTCACTTTCTCAACCAGTACTGAGCTGCCAGTGGACATTTTCAGAGAACTAGCCATTATTACCCAAAGTTTTTTTTTTCCTACGTGGTAACCACCTCAAAACCAACCAGTTTTTATGTAAAGTTAAAATATTTTTTCCAACGTGCATAATTTTCAGTTATTTACATTGAATTCCATCCCACATTTTGTTACCTAGTCATTAGATTAATCTGTAATTCCCACTGTTGTCTGTTGTCTTTACTATCCTGAATATTCTGTCATCATCAAAAGCATCTGCCAGTTTTCCAGATGATTTATGTTGAACACCACAGGACCCAGAAGAGGTTTTTCTGTGGAACTCTACCGCCTACTCCCCCTCTTGTGAGCACTAGCTGTTTATTCCCACATTCACTTTCCAAATTCTTAACTACTTATGCAAGCAAGAGCTTTCTCTCACATGCATTTTGCCAAGCATGTATTTTGATAACTGGAGATTCTTTCATTAACATAGGGTAACATTTCTATAAACGAAAAATACAAAGCATAGCAATTATATGTTTTAAAAAATGAAAATCTTAGTAGCATGTCACCAAAGCAGACTGCCTCAAAAATTAATCTTACCTGTACACATATCATTTATGAACATATATTATTAAAATCAACAGAATATTTTTAGAGGATGACATTAATTTCAAACTTTATTGAATTTGGTTTTGTTATTTGGAAGTTTTCAGAGAAGAACTTTTCCATCAGAAACACATTTATCAGTATTCACTCAATATTCACTGTTCGCTAGCCTAACCTACTGACTGAATTAAGTTCACTTATGAATAGCTGCCATCTGGAAAAACATTTGAAAAAAGTTTAAGCGTTTCATTCAACATTTCGTATTTCAAAAGGGAAGTTTCTTTTATAGGTGAAAGTGATTTTCTATTTTGAAATATTAATTTCTACAGACTTCAAAACATGCTACATAAACAATGGAAATCAGAACCAGGACCTTCAGAGTGAACCAAATGAAATGCTTTGATTGCCCAATCTTTTATTTTCTGATCACTGCCAGCAAATTACTGAGATTGAGTCTTTTCATCCTGATTTGGAATGGGCAAAAAGGACCCCAGACTCTCCCACCTTCTTTCATCTTTCTCACCACTTTTACTCCAAGAAGAAATAGCTCATGTGACCATAATTTCAGTGGTTCCCTCTTAATGGTAAAGTTGCAGTATATTCAGGTAATCACTTTTTCCTCTATCAGGGCAATATGTTCCAATTCACACTAGAAGAAAATCCATTCACTCTAGGAAATCGAGCTTAATCTCTAAAAATCATTGTGTCTATAAACTCTCCAGATTTCTAATTCACAATGAGATCCTTTTTAATCAATCAATTTGCTATTTTCAGTGGATGATTATTTTTATGGCATGGTGTACTTTTGATAAACCAAGTCAAAACATGAAAAATTATGTATTAATTGCAATGAAATTAAAAAACATTTTAGGGTCTTCTGAAAAAATCTATATTCAGTAAGGCATAGAACTTAGGATTATGTGCCAATACTTTTACAAAACATTTATATTCACAAATTCTGTAATTTCTGCCTTTCCCTATATCATTAATAAGTAATCATAATTTTCTTTAGTTGATGTAGAAATTCAAGCGGTGTGCAAATTATATTGTTTTGCTGAAGGCTTTATTTCAGATATCCATTTCATTATGCTTCAGGGGATCCAAGCAATTATCAAAAGGGTTAAAATGTTGTTTCCAATAACACTAGTTTGCTTCATGTGCTAGCTTAACATGACATACAAATGTACAGGTACTTCAAATTTCTAGTACTTGCTATGCTGTCAACTGACATGCTTTAAAACATTGTCATCTGACTTCCTTACACACATTTAATTTATTACAGTATCGTTTACATACTGCCATATAAATTTAAATATTAGTCATAAACTGTATTATGTTACTAAGTCTAACACAGCATATATATCGCATATCAGGTAATTTAAAAAAAAAAAAAAAGTAGAAATATATCAATAAAATACCTCATGCTGACCAAGACATCTCCATCCCGAAATATAAAAAGTAGGATATTTTCTTGTGTGACATCATGGAAGTTAGCATTTTTTTCATTTGCAAAGAATAAGTCTGGCTTCCAAAGACATTTAAACATTGTTGGGTCCACTGTCAGTGTATCTGAACCTCTCCAATCATTGGGCAGTTTGAGTCTGGGGTCATTCCACTTCTGTCTTAGAAAGATGTTGACTCTATAATCCTGATGGGAAGAACACATGAACACTAGATAAGCCAAAACTGTAGCCAGAAACCCCATAGAGAAAGTCAACCATTATATCAGACTGAAGAAAAAAGCAATTTATGCCCTGATTTTTTAATCACAAAGAGAGTAATCACTATTCAAATGACAGTGGCAAGTGTTAAGTTCACTACAAAACAGAAGGCGATGTCTCACTCATGTTTTGAATATGGTAACTTTTTTTTTTTTTAAGGGTGAAATTCTTCCCCCGGGATCACTTTCCTGTCTCCTTGACAGTAGTCCTCTGTTCCCTAAGCATAGAGAAAAGCACGCAGCAGGACAGAGGCAGGCCATAGCTTGACTACACCAAACTGCTGCAGGCAGCAGGCATGACATCGCTTCTATCAGGATATCCCATGAGTGAAAACTCCAGCTTATTCTCCATTTGCTTAAGTGGCACGTGGATGGCAAAATATCACACTATAAAAGCAGAAAACAGAACAGGTAGATAATACAATTTACGCTAGACACCCAGAGTACAGCCTCAGACCTTGTAACAGCAATTTGGGACTATTTTTGTAACTGAAGAAAACTGACGCCAGCTCGCAACACAAGTACTGAGGTAGCATGGATGAAAGCAGAAACAGGGTTGGTCTCAAAGAGACAGAATCAGACTTTTCACGGAGGAAATTTCCCTCTGAATTCAGCAGGACTCTTGCTCAAGGATGGACAGTAGTAGAGCCATGCTCAATGAGAGCCTAATTTTGCCTTCGGGAATTGGAGTAGCATGTGTCCCAGGGCAAAACGATACCCGCATGTGTTCTGTCCTTAGTGAAAGCTGTGTGCAACCAAAGGAAAAATCTGACCCAGTATGTCAGTTATGATTTTTCAGTCGTACCTCTAAGTCTTTTTGCTTTCTACATTTACATTTTAGCCAGTGCTTCTCTTTTATGTGTACGTAAAGTAGGCATATCACATATAGAAAAAATAATAAAGGTATCGTTGAAATAAAGTAAAAACCAAAAAAAACCAGCAACACAAAAAAACCCAAATAAACCAAAGTTCTACACGTAAGGTAACAACTATCTCCAGTCTTCCTAGTTGACTTCTATGGTGTGGTTCTTTTTTTTCATAATTTTCTATTAGGTACAAAGCACCCTGAGATAAAGGTGGTGTCTTTTAAAATTTTACAGCAGTGAAAACACTGCTACTGCTTTACAATTATAGCAAAACGCTGGAAATCTGTGAGTGAAGGTTCTCAACATATTATTGGCTTGATCATGTATTCTGCATAACAAACTAATTTTATAAAGTTGTTTATTTTATACTTTAATGCCCTCTCACACATTTTTCTGTTAATACAGTGTGAGTTCTCTTCTGTTGTACTTCCTATAATGTATACATTGCAGTCCAAAGCAAGTGCCATGTTGAGACAGTCATACTAACTCCAAGAGGAAGGAGTTCACTTGGCTAAGACCTCATGCAGAATAATTTACTCTGTTGATTTAACCTGTTAGTTGGAACACAGTGCCCACTTTCTCATGTCAGTCCACCAGTCAGATCAGCCCAGGTATTTCTTTATTAAAATATACTCTGTAATACTTTTCCTTACTGCATTGTAAGGAAAACAAAAGCAGCAAAACGAAGTAGAAAGAACCAAGGCAACATTTATTAATGCATACTTCTGAGAGATATGGTACTTGTTGGCAGTCTGTTTTTTGAGCAACTATATGTAGTCTGAGTCTTATTTATACAAAGACCTGTATTATCTTGTCAAAGTAAATAGGAAGTATAAAATAACAGTTGATATGAAGTGACTTTGTACTGGAAGGCTGTCATAGAGAAGCTTCAGAACAGGAGGAAATTCAGGTCATTATCTCAGAAAGCATATTTTCGATTATATGTATATAATTGAAAATTTACTTTCTTCTTGCTGAAGTTCCCATTCCATATGCACTTCTTGGCTCAAAGAAAACAATTGCATTAAACCATATGGGATAAATACTGCATACCACTCATGCTCACAAGCACTACACTATTAATTGCACCAAAATTAATTTCCCTATAAACAAGTACACTACCCTAGTTTTAACAAAATAAAATGCCTTCTGAAAGCCACAGGCAAATCATAAACATTGTCCAACACTTGCCTCCAGCTTACCCATTCAGGAGGAGATGTTTATGTCACTGAAAAGCAGAATGCACTGGCAAAATAAGAATTGGAAATAAGATCAGGTAGATGCTATGTTATTTCCTTCTTTGCTCTATTACAAATGAACTTAAATATACCTAACAACAGGATGTTGTAACATTTTAAAAGCTTGATTCTGTTCCCATTTAAGGCAATGGAGGAAAAATCACGTTAACCTAAGATAGGTAAGTTCAAACTTACCTAAATGACTAGAAATTTGTGACTGGGTATATTTGGAGAGGAAAGCCACCCACATACCTGAGGCAATACAGAAAATGTAGAACGCAAAGAGATGTCAGGATATAAAACTGTGGCTAGCCAGACAATGATGTCCAGAAGGGCTTCTTTTTAGAAGAATATGAATCTGGCAGCAGTACACACTACGATCTGGTACAAGTCTATTTTGAAAGAAGTCTGCAACCAGTTCTTTCGAACCTGGGCATTGAATTTTAAGATTCAGTATGTGCACTACAATTAGGTTCAATAGGGGCTGAAGAAGTGGTCTGCATGAAGCACATGGTACTCCTCCTATACATTTTACAAACATTCTTTGAATATTGCAGAATGATTGGTATTTCATAATAAAAGAGAGATAGCAATTAAAAAGCCTGAAACTAGGGGCAGTGGTGGAAGAGATATTCATCAGCATTAGAGCTAGGAGGACTTGGTAGGTAAAAAGAATCACAGAAGTATTCCACAGGGATTTGTTTTCCCAAGAAGCTCCAACAGACGGCAAGTTGTTTTCAGGGAGGTTGAAAGGGGAGGCATTCTAGGAAATATTTCAAATGCAACCTACTAAACAGTGGGCATGCAGCCAGAAAAACTCCTCAGGCCACAAAACAGGCATAGCCAATACATCTCTTTCTACAAACTGGAGCACATAGAAGATCATGACAGGCTTTTTCTACATGAACTGCACTCACAGAAAGAAAAGCATAATAACACTATCTCTTAATAAAGTAGAGAATTGAATTTCTAAGATTAAAATAAGGGAACAGAATTTTTATTTATATACATAAATATGAAAAAGACCTTTCTGCAATGTTTTAAAGTAAAGGAGAAGAAGGAAGCGGTGTTTTGCCATTTGAGTCAGTGAAGAAAGGTTACACTGCAAGTACGAACCTTGAATAAAAGATTCAATCCTTTTCTCACAGGCACACTGCACATTCATTTGTTAAGGCTTCTACCACCACCTCACTTCCAAACACCTAGCACCCATGGTTATTCTTCCCCACCCTTCCATCACCCAAAAGAAGGAACTGCCCTTTCGGCTTGGCTAAAACAAAGTGCTTTACCCCCACATAGATTTTGCAAAAACTGCAGCAGGAAGAGTTTCCCAAGCGATACACAGAAAAACAGATTAACCGTTTCTTTTGTCATTGCTTCCTGTGACACATTAAGGCAACCAAGTAGTAACCCAAAATTCACCTAAACATGCTTAGCTATCATGGTGATCAGCTGGACATAGAAATCTAAATAAATGCATAACTCAAAGTAAGGATGGTGTTTGAAGTTCTGAAACATGGAGGAGAGCATGACTTATCTTACAGAAAACCCTAGTAAATTTGTGAGTGACCACATCAGGAATTCACAGACATACATTGCTGTAGGGAGCATATTTAATTTTGAGGCAGGGAAGCACACCCCTTACATTCATGTTTTGTTACTATTTGGATCTGGGTGAATTGTAAAAAAGCCTCTGCAAAAGTCACTTTTCAAAGCACGCAATAAATTTCAGAAACTTGAAAGGGCCATCTGGCCTAATACACCTGCCACCTTAGACACTTATCTCACTCCCACTTTCCTGCTCTTCCTCCCTGTTCCTCTTTAAACATCAGCCTCCTATTTGTTTCCAGGAAATACATTTCAAGGTATCTTTGGCATTCTTACATTCTTTGTTTTACTATCATTTCCCACTAATGCTATTATTTGACTTACTATCATTTGCAATCAAATGCAAATCTCTATTCACTCCTAGTTAAAGAAACAGAAATTCGTGGCCAAGCTGTTCAAAAGCTGTTTCGGCCATCACACGTTTGACTTTGAGCAGCTCTGCAGTCAAACTGAGATGTCACTAGGGTATCCTAAATGCGGGTTCTGAATTTGAAGTGGGTACTTCCACCGAGAACTAAAGGTGGTTTATTATTTATTAGCCATATTATGCTTTATTGCTTCTGTGCCGTCACAGCATTAAAAAGAGCAGCCTCATTTTGGGAACTGTCTCAATGCTTTGGATGCAGCAGATCACCAAAGTTATTTCTAAATGGGAAGCTGGGGGAGCACCTCAGAACTCCCACGCTGAGTGCATGCTCTGGTTGTGGCTTCCCACATACTGACAAGATACGGTGTGCTCCTCTCTTTTTTACATAAAAGAAAACCCTAGTCAGGTTAGAACATCTTCAACAATTAAACATATTTTTTTTTGCAATATTTTCAACAGTATTTGTTGGAAATACCATTGCAAAAAAGGTATTCAAATCCCAAAGTATTTGGAAGGGCATTGCTGAAATGACTTTTTGTTTTGAAATAGATTTTATTTCCTAGAGAAACAAAAAAAGTTGAAATGTTAATGAGGATTACTGGGTGCTGTTATTGACACGTTGAAACTTTCTGACAACTGGAAATACATTTTTAGAAACTTCACTCCTCAGTTTCTCTTTCTCACACGGTAAATAGACAGGAGTTAGAGTATGGTCATTGATGGCCTACTCCTTTACACCTTCTCCTCCTATTCTTCCATGATTTACTCCTCAGATCTACATAAAACAGAGAACCTGTATGCCTCAGCCTTATGCATGTTATGTTCTTTTTCTTTCACATACAGCCCCAGTTTCTTCTTTAGTAATACACCAAGCAACCTGTATATTAACTCCCAGAAAGATTACTTGATTCATACTACCAAATGTGTTCTTCCATTGAACTTAATAACTTATGGAAATAAGTGCATTTCTTGCATTTTAGAAACCACGGATTTCATTTCATACACCTCAGATTCTAAAAGCCATGACAATGTGCAGACAAATAGAGAGTGAAACAGATTAATAGGTTTATGACATAAAGCACAGTCAATTACTAACCCTTTTAACTAATTTCTCAGTGTCTACAATCATAAAAATTATTTCTATGTTATAGTTCATAATTCTCAGCCTGAAATTTAAATTTAATTTAATAAGAAAATCTCCATGTGTGCTATATTAGTTTAATTTTAGTCTTACCATAGTTGTCTCTTGAATTGACCCAAAGCTGTTAATGAAGATGTTAACTGCAACATCAACTGGAATTCCTTTAAAAAAAGAAAAGAAAAAAAAAAAGAAGATAACTAGTGAAATGCACAATCCAGTAAAGGTACCTTATCCTTCTTTTAAAGCTCCTTAATATTGGTATCACAATACGAAACGTTTTTTTATAGGGTCATACAATTTTATCTTTTCAAGCTAGTATATACACAGTTTTCAAAAGCTGTGGTTTGATCTATTTCCATTGAAAGTCAATAGAAGTCACAAAAATTCTTTTCAATCTAGTGATAAGAAAACAGAAAAAAAAATCCTTAGTCTAGAGTGCTAAGCTTAAAGCATTTCACAGATCATAAATTTGAATAATTTTCAAATTCCATGATTTTCTGTTATCAAAGCATGCATTATCCAGTACTACCTTTGCACACAGTGTAATGGGTAGGGGCAATTCACATCTCTAGTGGCAGACACTTTTAACTGTCAAGGTTATAAGGATGATCTATCATCCCAAATTACCTGTTTATGATTTATGATGACGTATTTATTTATATTCTAAGAGGATACTTCTATGTGCAAGTGAAGTACATAACTGTAAAGTACAAATACAGGCAGACAAAAATTGTTTCATGCAGCTTTCATAGCTACTCTGCCTTGGTGCAACAGAGCTGGAAAGCTGCTCCATTTTACAATGGTTACGAATGCGCCAAGAATGTCTAGAAGCCAGCAGCTGTGAAGATATCAACATGGACTGGATTTTTTTCCTCTTTTCCACAGCCAGGATTCCTGTAGTTGAAGAGGGACGGTGTGACAGCTGCTACATCTGCCCTCTGTCACCCTGTGGGAACTGATTGGCAGTCATTTAATCTGGTGTTAACAGACAGTTATCACGAAGCAGGGAGAAGTGGCCTGATGGTTGTGAGAACTAATTATGGTCCACTAGTTTTATTTAGCACCTGTATGTTGAGATTGTCAGTATGTACACTAGATGCATGCATCTGATCGCATTTACACTGTTACAAGTACTTAATTCAGTGGAATTCTTCCTATTTTCAGCAATTAAGACATCTAAGAATATGTGAAGACTATTTTGACTAATTCAGCAAATACAAATTAATATATGCCTCTCCTAATAGTTTGCTTGTCTGCATACAATACTTTAGTGTACATTTCATACATAAACTCAAACTCGGAAAGTTATCTTTGTTCACCAGAAAAATCACTAAAATTTCACTTTCTTCCACAAAACCAGTTTATTTTGCTTGGTGTTTTCCTTTTTCTTTTTTTTTTTTAATTTTTAAATCAGACCCGTTGTGTGTCGTGCTTTTGGTTATGCAATCAGAATAATACTCTGTTTAGTGCCTGATGCATGTGACAGGGCACCCATCACATCACTAGTAGCCAAGAGTGTACTATCTCTTCCAGATTTGAATAGGAACTGCCATCCAAGAAAATCAGCCATGTGTGAGGAATGTTATAACATGGGCAAACCACTTGTCAGAAAATGTTCTTTTTCTTCCACCTCCCTGTGAGTTAACATTACTTGTCCTCCCTTTTCTTTCCATCTTGATTCTTAACAGACTGCCAGTAGGGTTATCAAAAACATAAAGAAATCTGCAATGTGCTTTGTGATTACAGAAATCTGCAACATGCTTTGTGATTACAAGCTGATAATGCAGAAGAACAGGTAAAGCAGGGGCTGGACATTTATTCTTCATGACATGGCTCAGTGCTGAAAACATATAAACACGAGTCTCCAGAGAACAAGAAAGAAGCAAGACACTTGCAGAGAACAGAGGGTTTAATATATTTATAAAACTTAGTTAAACAGAACATCTGAAAATGGTCTCTCCAAAAGTACAATAAAGATTATAGATTTCCAAATTTCTCATACTATTGATATGCATGTTAGAATATCTTACTGCATATATAATTAAATGTAAGTTTTCAAAAGAAAGAACTGACTAACGTAAGCTGCAGTTTCTGCAAAGTAGTAAAATTGTCTATGTCTTTTTCCAGCAGGGAAATAATCTAGTTCCTGGAAAGCATAACTTGCAGCTGTGTAAGTTATTTTTGGAGAATATGTATTCCAATCTTTTCTGCATATCTAAGAAAATCACATTTGCCTACATGGAAGACTTCTACAACATTCGCCTACCAAGGAGATGTTTTGAAGTCGGAGAATGTATTTAAATTAATCACCTATTTGAAATCCCAAGGTGTGTAAACTGTATTACTAACATATCTTTAAAGGACTGAATAACTGTATTCACAATTCAGGCTGTGAATATTATCTCTATATAAATTTTCTATGTGTGAAAAGAACAAAAGTTAAATTCCGAAGATTAAAAATAAGGTTGAAATATCTGACAAACCTTTGAAATTAGGTCTTATCCTGGGATCATAACTGAGTAATAGTCTATTCAAGATATTGCTGGTAGAATTGACGGGTACTCTTGCAAGGTCTTCAGCTGATTGCTGGCTGTAAATAAAGAAAAACCAAACGTGCATTAGTTACTATTAAGACAGAAACAACTGTGTGCTTAAACTTCAGTAATTTTAAGTCATGCCATAAATGCCTTTTCATGAACAACACACGTTCCATATTTTCACGTTCCACACTGTTCAGTCTTCCTTGCCTTGTGATGTTTCAGCGTGTTTCAAGAAACTAACAAACGCGAAAGCTTTCCTATATACTCTTAACTGTAAACGTGATAGGAAATAAACAGCAATTCCCTAACCTCTCCCTTCTCTCCTAATATAAATACCCAGAGGGACGTGATTTCTTCACGAGTAGAAAGCAGCCACCTGAACTATTTTTAGCGACTGTCAGATCAGAATGTAACTGACCTGATGGGCACTTCGCAGGTGCCAAACCACACCAAGGCTTTTGGCAGCCCCGGGCCCTCCCTGGCCGCGCCAGCTCCTCCACAGAGAGCTGGAGCCCTCGCGTTGTGTCGTTGTCAAGTGCTGACAAAAGGAAATGAGGCCTTGGTCTCTCCTCTGGTTTTGTAGGGGGGATTTAAACACCTCCATTGACCTGGCTGTTCTTGTGTTGGGTGTTAAATTAAAAACCATCACTAAAATTAAAAAGAACCTGTGACAGGTTCTTGAGGGTAAGGGTAACATGAAATTGAGTGTAATAAAAAGCAATAAGGGAGCATCAGTCCCTGCCCTGTGTACTTTAAGCACCTAGCAGGCTGATAATGTCATGTAAATGAATTTATGTGTTGTCTGTGGAACCTGCCCAGTGATGTTTTCTAATTTTGAATGCTGTCTTGTAGTCACTTTTCCATCCATTTTATGATGATTAGTCTGCTGACTTTCTGTCTTTATAATTTAGTAACCAAGATGCCATGTAAAGACGAACACCCTACTGAGGCATAAGCCATACACATCAACACTATTACCTCCAGCAAACAAATGTACAAATATATTTTTTAAAATTATCTAGTTTATTTCCTAAACGTTTTCTATAATCAGTATCAGCTGCTGTTGCTTCCTTTACCCTACTTAATTTCTTTTTTTCAGTATTCGTTCCCAAAGCTATGTCAGCTTAACAGATTTATGGGTGGGTTATTCTTTATAACATCTAGGTTCACTGCTAGTTTTCTTCTCATCCTTCAGTTTCCTTCATGTCCTCTGGGACTTCTGCATTATTAAAAAAATTATTAAAGAAAATATTAACTCTCTAAAAGGCTTTTAGACAGTTAAAGAAAAAAAAAGTTGTTTGACTGTATCAGATCTCCTGATTTTAAGATGCCAAATTATAGTAGCTCCTCTTCAGCAACTTCCTTATTGACTACTGGGAAATTAATTAACTAGCTAATTAATAACTGTCGCCATTGCATTATATCACTGTTTGATTGAAAACTGGAGATGAACAGAACCCAGCTCTTGCAGAGCTTTTATGAATAACCCCACCTTTAAAATCAACTGTTTTAACTCAAACCATACAGAAACAAATGGTACAATTGAATAAGATCTCCTGACTAGGTAGCACCTACTATGCCTCCACAACGAGATATAATCTCCTAGATTAACACTGAATAGCTAAAATATTTATAAATAGATCTTTGAAGGAGATCCCTACTATCAAAAAACATGTCAACCATTTATGTGAACATAATGGCACTTTATTCTGTCACAGTCTTCTTGACACCCTTTGAGCATTCTAGCCTTCAGAAACAAAATAATCAGAATTCTGTTTTCCCTATTGTATTCAGGACATTTCTGAAACCTAAAGCTGCATATCTGTTTAACTAGTTGCTTGTATTTGCTTGATGTTATATACAAGGGAGAAAAGTATGTCTAAGCTCAACTTGACAGCAAATAACCACTCAACTTTCCCTGAAATTTCAGACTACTCACCACTCACTAGCAGGATTAGTATGAATTCTGAAGGTTGCCCAAAGATGTAGCTACCAAAAAATGTGTATCCATGAGTATAGCTTGAACTATAGCATACAGGACAAGAAAAATCGTGGAGCGGCACTAAATGGCTGCAGTATATAATTCCCCACCCATCCCTTGTGAACACACTGAAACCCGTGTGACACTTAACAACCACATAGTTGAACTACCTGTTCTATCAGAACTTATCCCAAGATAAAAGGTCCACTAACAAAATAAGGAATTTTTCACTTTTAGTTTCATACGTTAACTTCCACTATTATGTCCTTATTCTGTATACAATAAACCTCTGCTAACCTACTATTAGAGTGATTAAATAGTAATAGGTGTTCTAACTCTCTCAAATAATTGATAAATTCACCTTCAAACAATTCTCCCAGGATTGTGTTTACAGCTTTTATATTTGACTTGATTTGGACCATTATGCAAAGGAACTAATTTATTTCTGTAATTTTGAGATTTGCGTTGTTTTTAGTGATGACCTTTACCAACGAACACTTTGCTACAGATATATCATACACCAATTTTGTATGCTTTTTTTGCAGTTACCACTAATTGGACAATAGGAAAACATAAAGTTAAATGTTAAGACCATCTTCTATTTTGTAGCAGGAACAAGACAGAAAAGACTGTTCATTTAACTATTAAAAAGGCAGGCAACACAGTACTATATCATATACAATAAGGTTCATGGCATTGCTTCGCTGAAGGTCGTACATCTTAACATTTAAAATATCTACATCACATGCCTAGAGAAATTATAGTTATGAAAGGAGGGTCTCCTTAACATAACCAATAGGGTTCCTTTCTAAACCATATATGCCCAATATTAACGAAATGTCAAAACAAAACCAAAAAACTAATGAACAAACTTCAGTCCTATTTAAAAAAAAAAAAAAAAAATGCTATGGACTATACAAAGAAGTTCATTAAATAGTGACGATGGTAATTTGAACCACATGGGATAACATGGACACATAAATTAAATACAGATGCTTGTTATATGCAATGAGGAAAAGAAGTCAGAAATTAAATGAGTGAGCATCGAATAGCAAAAGAAAGCCAAATACAGCTGATAGGTTTCTTTATCTCTTCGAGTAAGAGGAATAAGGCTGTAGTTCTGTGAGATCTGAGTTGCACTGCGGAAGTATGTTAATACACATGTCTGTTCAGGCTGTTTGTTCAGAAGTCATCCACAAATCAGGCAAAGGAGGTTCACTGCACTGGGAGGACAGTGATGGGATGAAGGACAGGTGGCAGCACTGCCTTCTGGTAAAGAACATCATGATTACATCTTCTGTAAGTTATGGGGTAGTGTCTTGAACTTATACAAGTGTGATGTGAGCACATTTATCCTCATTCATACAAAACCCAAGTGATATACAAAAGCAATGGCTGTTTTGAGTTGGGAGAAGAATAGAGGCTCAGTAATTGCTATTCTTTAAAGGTGACTTTGAATGAAATGGTTGGAATAACTACTAGAAGAAAAACCCTCTGCTACGTATCAGTTATATTTTCACTGTGGTCCATTACAACATGCTGTCATCGAACTACCAACACTGAACAGCACTCATGACTAAACAGCATCAGAAGGACTGTGTTTCCTTCAGGCAGCCTTGCTGATCAAAATGATTAAATTCCACCTGCAAATCAATAAATCACACGTGTAGCTTTTGGTGAGTTAAGAAGTTATGCTACTTTCAGAGTGACAGATGAGCAGAATGAATTAAGGAAACAGTGAATGGGACGGGTTAGGCACTTGGAGAAACAGGCTGTGACTATTCATGCTGCTAACATATCTACCTAAAGCCACTACCATTTCTGCTTATTCGGCCATTATGGAATGAATTAATGGCAGGCAAATGTGTACGCTACGTAAGAGGAAAAGAATTTGAGCTGAGATCTCCCTTCCTGAAAGAAGCGGTGCTTCAGTTTCCTAAAGGCTGTCTGATTCCTGTCTAACAATACTCAGACCAATTGAGAAGTTAGTTACGACTTTTTCTTATTCAACCTACAATTTTCACATTCATGAAAAGCTGATAACTAGCCTAAGATTACCCTTAGACTTCCACCAGTTGCAGCATGCATTGCAATTTTAATATACTTATTTCAGTTTGCATTGAATGTATGTGGAGCTGCTGGAAAGCATTAAGAAATGGAAATGCAGTGGCACTCTTCGCAGTAATTGATGAGTTATAAGCAAGACATGGTGAATACTAAAGGGTAAGGCAACAGAAGTCTCACAGTTGTTGTAAAGGGAATTTAAAAGCAAGTAATAGTAAAACTAGAAATTGCCTTAACAAGAATTTTGCCTACATAACAATTCTGGGGGAAAAAAAAAAAATATGTTTTGGTTTTTCTTTTTCTTGGGGGAGGAAAAAATAAAATAAAATTAAAAAAAACCCTCAGTATTCTCAAAAGTGTTCTCACTTATACAAACAATGTCCTCAAAAGCCAGAAAAAAACCCAAAAAATAACCAAAGAAGTATGGTTAGTCTTTCAGCATAACATCTCTGTGTGATATGACTGGCCTCTCTCTGGTCTTCGGGAGGCTACTTCTTATATTGATAACGAAAAGAATGACTTTAAATACTGCATTTCACAGGGTATGCAGTAAGGTCTTCATCTCCTCTTCCACTACATCTCTACACATTTTATCATTGCCTTTGAAGAATGATTAACATTTTCAATTGATAGCAACAGATAATTATTTTCATAATTTGTTAATCAAAATCCAGAAGTTCAGATAAGCAGATATGCACGGCAAAAGGCAGCATATATTATACTTGGTTTGAAATTGATATAGCTTCCTTACATTTGTGTTAAGCAAATGTGTCAGAAGACATTATATCTCTGCCATTTTTCATGACATTTAGTCTCTCAGAGCTGACTGAAATTACAAGGAGTCCTTATCACATGCAGTACTACGGGAGGATGACTGGAGAAAAAGCTACATACAATATTCTACACAACGGGGAAGGAGAACCTTTGCTGTTATATTAATTCACCTACTGCCCTGGTTCCTACCCTTAAGATCCCATTTTGCTGAAGAAGCTTTAATTTTAGAAGAGAACATGAACATACTTAATACTTACGGCATGACAATTGAAAAATAAAAAAGGCAGGTCACAGGGACATATTCATATGCCGTCTTAGAATGCACTGCAGCCCAGGCAGTCAGGCAGTGTGCTTAGTCTGTTGTTGGTGTTCACTTAGACTACATAGCTTGCATAACGTACCATTAAGCTTTGCCTTCACATAGTTCTAGATTACTGTCTGACAGGTATAAAAATACACATTTCAACTCACACTGTTCAGTTATCTCCAGAAAAAATTCCTATATAATGCTGAAACAACAGATTTTAGTACAGTTTATCTAATCTATGTGATGAAAACTGACAACCTAGCCATATAACACGGCAGTGTATATCTGAGAATGTCAAAAATAAGTTTTGAGAAATGCTGTATCTGTCATCTCACCATATATTCTAAGTACTATTTCCCTGATATAAACTATCAGTGTTCTGATTTGCAGGCATTTGATTTTCTGAGTGCAATAACTCAAAGCATAAAAACAGGTTAATACACATCAACGAGATACTATAGAATTCTTCTGAGTGATCTCCATATTCTCTAGTATGTTTAATAGCTACATTTTCAAACTGTACTGGGTGACATCTCTATTACTAGGAAGAGTAATTATCATGCCTCCAATGCAAACTGATACCACTCAAATTACATTAAAACTATGGAACTCTGAATAACTGTTTATGTGTCCTCACAAACACAGCTGACAGCTAAACATCTAAATTAGATATGTAACTTCAGTACCTAAATTTGGAGGTAATGCAGTGTGGCGAACAAAGAGAAAGGTTCCTTCATAGCAGAATTTGAAACAGAAACCCAGATTGGGCATCCTGAATTGCGAACCCTGAATTGTGGGGGTGAAATAACTCACAATTTTCATCTCCTGCTGTAGACAGACCAAAGAGCAGAGTCTCCTAATGTGGGAATGTAAGCAAGTAACCTTCCTGAAGCTGTGTGGTGTGAGTAGCTCAGCGTCACTACCTCAGTCTTTGTCTATCAGAAACCCCCAAAGTCCAGCTGTGGTTTCGCATTCAACGTTTCCAGTGTCATACACCTTAAGGAGTGTTTATGTGGTCATCTGAAGTGCCTTCTTATTATTCCTTAAATTCAAGAAAAGCAAGCTGATTCATCTGTCTGCCATAGAGATGACGGCCCCCAAACCAGCAGAACCAGGTTAGGATGGTACTTTGTCCAGCCTGATTAGTACTGCTCACAGCAAGCTGCCTATGCTTCCCTTTCTTAAAATGAGCTTGTTTGCTCCGAGCTTAGGCATCTCTGCACCCAACTGAAGTCACCACCCAAGTGACCCTTGTGCATAACAGGTGTCCTGCTGTGTTCTGAGAGTGCGTGCAGACATGAAAAACGATCAGCATCCAGATGTTTAAGCAGAACTACAGGCATTTAAAAAAAAAAAAAAAGAAAATATCCACATCAGTTCCTTGCCCCAGTCTTTCTTCCAAGTGCAGAGATAATGCATGTATCTTGGCAAAATGTAACCACCTCGTATGGTGGTATAAGTGGAGGTACATTCTGTGTAACATGTCTTTCAAAGACCCATTTGGTGGAGCTGAGAACAGAATTTAGTCATGTGGTTTTCCTTGCACTTAGGTTTAGGGGATATAATTTAACCTGCAGATCCAAGTATTTTATCAGTCCGGAGGCTGTATATGAAATACAAAGTCTGTAACTTTACCAGGTGATTGTAGTGTCTCATCACTACAGTGTTTAGAATAAACACTGCTCACTGAGAGGATGAATGACTGAATGAGAACCAGCCTACCATGCTTAATTACTGTTTTACAAGAGAACTTTGCTTTTGATTACATAGCTTTATCTTTTACTCCCCACCAAGTTTATCCACTGTGAAAACAAATTCCCAAACCTACTGGAATGTGGCCTTGTCTGTCCAGTATCATGGCTTTCCATGAGAGTTACATGCTACAGAATAATTAAACCATTGACGAACTGCTGTTATGATGAGGCAAAAGAATTTTTATAGGAACCAGACCTGGGTTCTGCAATGTACTTATCTTCAGAATGACTGTGAGATGTAACTGCTTCCACAACCAAATTCAGGCTTGTCTTTCAACTTCATTCCATCTTGCCCCACAAACTGTATCAACCCTCCCACCATGCCTATAAGTAAACATTTTCACAAACTATCAACAGTGTCTTCTACAAGATGACAACGAAGACAGAAGTTATTCCATTTGCCCATCACTTACATTTTGGAGATGATCACGTACTACAGATATAGAGGCCATGTATCCCCGAACATTTGACATAATTAAAAAAATCCTTGTCCGTGGGAAGATGAAGAGGATCCAAGATACACTTTGAACTTCTACTTCAGTCTTTACAGGAAGAGCGTGTCAGAAAATGACAGTTAACCAAGAGACATTTTAGGACAGGCTTTCATAAAACTCTCTGTTTTAAACACATCAAAGGCTTTTTTCCCCTAGTTCCACTGTCTTTTGTTGTTATTTTTTAAAGGAAGCTGTTTATTGAACCTTGGTATCTGTGACCTTTCTAAGCTTCTGCCCTGGCAGATGGCACAAGCCATGTTTTCTGGAGGGCTTAGAGGGCCATTTCACAGTTTCTGAAGTGGCTGATACGCTTTATTGAATACATGCCAAAATATGATTTGCACTCCTGCTTTGTGGGTAAAGAGTCTCTATAGATATCATACAGCTTTTAGTTAATCTTCTACATGGACATAAGCCTCCACATGGAAAAACGCATAAAGGTGAGGAATGACGCTATTTTAAAGGCACAGTCCTGATTTCCAGACAAAAGAATGAGCTTGAGGTCATACTCTTATCACTGCCATAGTATTAGAGACGCCATGGGATCTTCAGAAGTGAACACTGTGCAAGTGAACAGCAGAGTCATAATAGAACTATAATTAACAGGGATAGTTGTAATTATGAGCACAGTCATAACTGATTTTGTTAGCTGCTATTTGACACTCTTACATCCCTATGCCTCCTACAACACAGTCATAACCAAACTTCCCTTTCCTTATAATTTCATTTGTTGAGAGATCTTACATGTACTTTTGAGGAGAGATGTTCTGGGCTACTAAGGATTGTGGGGATAACAGCAGAAGCTCAAACATCATGAAATAACTGAAGTATACAAAATAGATACAAAATAGAATTCTCCTAATTGACGGATACAAATATCTGTTTATGAGACAATAACAAACTTTTTATGGTGTTTCTAATCAGATTGTTTTCAGCTTATTCTAATAGTAGTTAATTTGATGCCAGAGGGGCACATTTGGTGAAAGGCTTGTATTCTGGAGAGCCATAAAAAGAAAAGTTAAAGTATGAGCAGTTTTCATACAAACAAATTCATGCTGAAGTCCCAAACCAGTCTTATAACCATCCATTTCTTAACATCAAACTAAGGAACTCAAGCAAAGACATCAGATCAGGCATAAATCTTTCCTGGAAAATTATTTGCATACATTTGAATTTCATTATAAACTTTGCAAAGAGAAGACTATTCCTTATGTAATCAATAGTGTGGTTTTTTGTTCTCTTGAGGAGATAAAGTTTAGCTTTTCACATGTTGTAAGGAAACAAAAGACAATAATTTGTTACAACTAAGCTTTGAATTTTATTGTACTAGTAGCCAATGTAAAATAAAGGTAGATTAAGACTGTAACTTGTAAATGTATGTTTTCATTAAGAATTCGTATTATTCAATGTTATTAATGATGCAAAATCTAATTTACTTTCTCTAAATAAGATACACTGCATTCTTCTAAAAGATTTCTTTGGTGCTTTACTAGTAAATTTTTCATTCAACCACTTCCTTTGAGACTATTTTGGGTCAACCCTTATCATGTCACTTAATTCCCACTCCACTTCGTGTTTTGTTTGTTTCTCAGGAAAGATTCCTCACTTTTTTTTTTCCCCACAGGAAAAAAAAACTACTAAGCGTAGGCAGCCTTTTCTATAATGCAGAGTGTCACGAGGTAATGAAGTTTCATGAAAGATTATAAAAAAACATGTTGACGACTAAAAGTTTGCCACAAGAAAGCATTAGATAATTTTTTGCAACACAGAACTGACTTTCATTACTCATTCATATGTGAGGTCTTCTAGATGCCAGCCACAAAACCAGCAGTCCTGCAACCCCACCATTACAGGTGGTTGTCTCTCAGGCCATGAACTTCAGCCAAGTAAGATACAGACAACTTGTTCATTATCCAGAAAATCCAGTAGAGCTAATTGATATGACAATTAATTCTAGCTAGCAACATTGCCAATGTGATACATCAGACAAATACTGGATTCCGCTAGTATTTTCACAGAAAGCTTCAAGTGACTGGAACATGAAAGTATTGCTTCACAAATTATAGCATTTATTCAATGCTTTTCAAGTATATTGGTGACAAATGACATAACATGTAATGGTTGTAAAGTCAACTGTTATCACGAAGAACAGAGTACCACGAAATACTGCACTTAAGAGAAAAACAAACAAAAAACTACCCACTTACTCAAGATAAAATGACATCAAAGTTCTGAATTTTAAGTGAAACCAAGTCAAGAAGAGGGGGGAAATCCTGGCTGCTTCCATGAGACTATGGAAGATCTGGATTCAGTTCCCAGCTGCGTAACTCCGTTTCTGAGGACTTCAGTGCCTACGCCTGTCCTGGCAACTATGACATTTCTCTCCTTGCTACAAATTCTCACTGTAGCTCAGATCAAAGGCTCCAGACAGAGCTCAACTTAATTGTTCAAAGGGGATAGAATGGGTAGGGGTCATTTCAGATGTATCATGATCACATTTGAGACTCATATCTTAATGTATTCAAATGCAAAGATACATCTCATTTTTCAAGTTCGATATAAAAAAAAGAATGAAAACATCATATATAGACGCTTTCTAAAGATTTTGGGTTGCAAATAAACATCACTGCCAACACTTTAAAAGAGTGGGAACTTTTAAAAGTATATTTCAAGGACAAGCCTTTTCTTACAGAACTAAGCTAACCAGAAACTGAATTTCAGTACGACAGTTTTGCATCTTCCTTGCTTTTCTCAGTATACCTGCAGCACGATGCTAGACAGCATAGCACTATTGGGCTACATTACTATGTCCCCATAAATAGATACTGGGTTGGAAGCCCCTGCAAAGAAAGAAATTATTTACTATGGGTTAGATTTTTCCTTTCATTAAAACAGAAGACCTGCTGCAGAAGAAACGCACTCATTGACAGAACTTAATTATGATGCTAGTCAAACCGTCTTCCTCTTATTCCCACCCCAAGCCCCATTCTTTCAGCAGAAAGCATCACCACCTACTTCAGCTGCCACATAATTCCAACAGATAAAAACATGGCAGGATCACCATCATACAAAAGCATAAAAGAAATAAGGAACATACGATGGACATAGATACTGCTTCTTTTTCCCCTTTCCTTTCTTTGAAGACTTCTCTTTGGAATAGACTTCTTCAACCCATAAGGAGAACGAGAAGAAAAAGAAAACCACTAGTAAGAACTTCATCTTGAGGATAAAGCTTCAGAGAAATCTTCAGTCTATGGCAAAAGAAAAGAGTTTTATTTTAGTAGGGCTAGATAAGGCAAATGGGAACACATACCTAGAAAAAATAAACAAATATTTTTGTTTGTTTGCTTGTTTGTTTTAAGTTTGATCTTAGTTGCCTTGTGAGAGAGAGTCTGTTGAGGTATACCTCTGATATGGAATCAACTTAGGCAGTTTTCTGAGAGTCAAGTAGCTTCCCACAGTTAAGAGACAGACAGTGAGAAACAGATTTAAGAGCAAATTTACTCCAGCGTGTTTACGAAATGAACATCATGTCCCTCAAAGGCTGCCTAACTCAAAATTCTCGGAAACTTGAAAACATAATTCCTCACCAAACATGTCATAGATCAGCTGCATTAAGTATGGCTAAATGTGACCAAACAGTCACCTAGCAAGGCAGAGAACTGCAAGCCCCCTGTGACCTTGCACAGATAAAATAGCAATCATTTCAATGCTAGTTAAGATAAATGGTTGCAAATTTAATTTTATCTACAGAATTTAAAAACGAATGGCAATTTTGCACAAAGTAGTCTCACTGCAGTCAACACTGAGAAGGCGTAGCAAAGATGACTAAACACAACCTGCGATACTGTCCTTTATTACACTGTGTTCAGTGTAATATTTTAACTTCCCGTCCAGTTTAACATTTTAACTTCTCATGGGCAGAAGCATGCACCCCGAAGGCCAGGGGCTGAGCCTGTGTTTCGGCCAGAGACAACCCCACCTGCCCCTGGCCGCAGCCGCCCGACACCCCAGGCACTTCCCATTTGTGTCCCACCCCGCAGACACTTCCCAGGTGGTTTCCTGAGGCCAGTGGAATCCTCACGGATGCCTCAGCACCAGCTCCATTTCCCACTTCTATTTTATCTATTTATTTTAAATTATTGTGAAGGCTGCCTCCCTCTCCCTCCATCCCCCAGCCTCGGGGAGGCACCGGGATGCTTCAGCCCACCCCGGGAGCTGCAGCCCTCCCGAACCCCTCTCCCGGTGACGGCCGCAATCTGTCCCCGTCGCCCCCTGCCCCTCTCCCTGCCTCCTCGCCTCCCCGGCCCGGCCCGAGGCCTCCCGCCAACCCAGCACCGGCGAGAGAGCGGCCTCCGTGCTGCCGAGCGCTGCCGGCGCGCCGGGGCAGGGCGGGCGGAGGGCAGCAGCGGAGCTCCCCGCACGCCCCGCTTCCCCCCGCAGCGGCGGGACGGGCCCG
>VWYH01004005.1:1062908-1103519 GCA_013399365.1 Pampusana beccarii
AAAAAAGAAAAAAAGAAAAAAGAAAGTCACCTCTTTGGCAAATGGCAAGTAAGTGCGCACATAGCCTGGTACATGTGACATGACAGGCAGCAAGCAGCGCGTAGATCCCCTGATACCCAAGTGTTGTGTACCCTCAGCTCCACCTTCTGAGCAATGTTGCTATTCCTGAATTAAAGATACACTCTGAAAATAATTCCACGCCCTTCAGAAAGTGCTGCCATACAGTGTATATACAGTGCCATATACATACGTGTGTACACACACACACAGATGCAAAAATCTACTTCCAAGGGTCAGTTTAAGGCCACAGGTCTCTCAAGACACAGTTTTCCAGGTCAAACACAGGAGCTTGCAAATAAAACAAAGTGAAGTTGTTTCCTGAAACAGAAAGCAAAGCCCAGAAGCTTTCCTATAACACTGTCTCCATGAAGAAAAAAGAGTTTATTTTTTTAAAACACTTCTGAACTTTATCTCGGGAATAGAAACCAGGATGCTGCAGTTGTTCTAGGAGGACTGGCATAAATCTGTTTGAGAGCAGCCACGCACCGAATGCCGTTTCTGCTTTTCTGCATTTTTGTCGTGAAACTGGAGACAGGGGCATGAAAAAGAAGCCAGCAATATGCTTAAGACATGAGGACAAGCATGTCCCCTGTTTGTGTTAAGAAAGCCCTAACACAGTAGAGCATAACAAGCGTCTGCAATGTGCTGTAGTAGCAGCAGCAGAGGAACAAATGACTGTCAGCACCAGTCTGTCACAGCCACCACAGGCTCCACTTTCTGCTGCTTGCCTTCTGCAGCTGCCAAACCTGGCTCCTTCTTACCTCCCCTTGTATGCAAAGCACCTTATGGCCTCCTTTGGGCTGC
The DNA here is from genome assembly GCA_013399365.1 of Pampusana beccarii. Taxonomy (NCBI): domain Eukaryota; kingdom Metazoa; phylum Chordata; class Aves; order Columbiformes; family Columbidae; genus Pampusana; species Pampusana beccarii. The sequence continues at coordinate 1,063,773 of VWYH01004005.1, forward strand.
TAGCAAATCCACTGGTATTTGCAAGTGCTTCCTGGTACAGCTGTGGTTGTAGACACCTAAGGATGGATGAATATTTGTGGTAAATCAACAGGACTATTATAGAAGTAAATATCATCCATGAACCCTTGGGTTCATATAAAATATGAGTGTACAGCTGATATCTTTCTACAGCGTATAAAAGTGAGATATATTTGACAAAGACAAGAAAAGGGAGATGCTTCAGTAAGATAGCTATGTAGTATCTTTCAGTGTCTTACATTTCACAAATAAATCAAGTTTCATAAGAAATATTTCAACAACCCTTGAATTTTTTTAATGCACTTAAATGGAATAGGTATTGAATCTCAAGCAAGTGCCAGCAGTGAAGAGTTTGTGGGAAAAGGCCTCTCCTCCCACCTCTCACCATATAAAATCTGGGCAAGGTCACAGACAGCCTCTTTGTTACCTGGCAGCACCTTCTGGTCAAGCCAGCAGAGAAGTTGGAGCTGTCACATGTGCAGGACTTTGAAGGACAGCCTGTGCACCATTCAGATGTCCTATCACAGTGGCAGACAACCCAGCAATGCCCAAATGGGAAGGACTGGGGGAAAAAGGCCTCCTATAAATGCCTTGTACCAGCAAGCTAGTTGATCATGAGTAAGAGTTCGGGTTCTGCAGATAGGTTTTGGTGGTGTTTTGTATTTCGGAGAACCTATTGAGTAGAAATAAGTAAATAAAATAGAATTTTCACTAGTAAATGAATGTATAAAGGCAGACCCACCTGTCTCAGGATTCATTGTATTTCACAGTGCAGCGGTGGGGTCGTCTTTCTTGCCTCTGCTTGCAACTGCTGCTGTGTCCACTGTTGGGAGTATCTAACCATATTAATTTATTTGATTCAAGAATCATTGCCAGGAGTTGCTCGTCTTAGACATTATCCTCATCACTACAAAATGGTTGTGTAAACCATAGGCAAAATATAACAAGACCTTTCCTAGTGATCAGCCTGGGAACATTAGTCCTTTCTTTAGTTTGCAGTAGTGGAACATGGAGATCTGAAGATCCTGCAGTCCAGCTCTCCTGTTCAATCACAGAGGTGTTAAGTCCTGCATGTTTTGTAAAGACTGCTGGCTGGGAAGACAGATTGAGTTGATGTTCCTGCGGAAGGAAAAACATGAGAAAGAAGGCAGACTCGCCTGAGTGACTATTAGACATCAGAAAATCCACTTGGGAGAAAGCTATTATAAATTCTTAAACATGAATTTATTTAATTAATGAAGTATCTGCTTGACTAGAGGAGGAATTATGACTGAGAAACAGAACTTCTAATGTCAAATAGCTGACAAATTTGTATTAAAGCCTTTACCAAGGGTTCTTTTGGAAAGTGAATATGTATTTTAAAATTTATATTAACAGAATAACCCATACCTTATCTTATTAATTCAGTTAGAAAAATGGGCCTGCATGATGCACAAGGCCTGCATTGACTGGAAATCAGATTTAATTAGTTTCAAACCCCACCAAACTAGCTTTTCTTATAAATGGAGTTGATTTAATTCACACTATTAGAAAACATAATTTTAAAAAGGATTTCATGTTCTGCAACCTTTGTGATTACAAATGTTTTTTATTTCAATCACCTGTCACATCGTGAGGGCTTTGGTGATAATCCAGAATGTAGCAGGGGTGTAATATAAATGTGTAAGTGTAACTTCTGCATTTCTACAGTCCTAAACTTACATTCGGCCCTTTGAAGGCAACTGTGATGTGGCCCCCTGTGAAAATGAGTTTGACACCCCTGGTGTAGAGGGTTACAGGGCTCCTAAGACCAATTTCTAAAGGGTGCTGAAAGCTCTTTGTTCTTTCCTTTACTACTGTTGTAAAGACATACATATCCTCAGGTTATTGTAGGAAATAGGGACAAAATAGGTATTTGGTATGAAAGGTTTCTCCCTTCTAGTACCAATGACCGGAACTGTGAAAGGTATTTGATTTCCTTCCTTCTGGAAAGACTACTGATTTACCTTTCATTTTGAAATACAGAAACTTAAAGAAGCAAACCCAACAGTGAACACAATAACAAACAGATGAACCATCAGATGAAGGAAATTAGAGTCTGTCCTCCTTAATGTTCCAATTCGCTCCTCTCTCTCTCTCCCTTACAGATACAAAGTGTGACAGATGATCCGTACAGGGTTGATCTGAATCCGGGCAAATTCAGACTACTATACTTTGGTGGAGGCTCTAAAATGAAGACTTTTGAGAGACCTGCTTACACAGTGAAGTGTCTCATTTACTAAAACTGAATGAGAAAACTACTAGAAATGTGTGCACCTTCATACTTGTTATTGATGGTAAGTATAATAAGCCTGGCCTGTATTAGGCTTTATGTGTCGGTAGTTAAATAGCTTGTCAAAACAGCAATGGCATATATTGATCATAATAGACATAATCATATTAATAGTGCCTGTACATCACAGGAAGTAGCCACATGTCTTATTGCTGTCATGGATATGCAGAAAATTGGGATCATACAAGATGCCCAAAATATATGTTCATTGCAGGCTTATGCATTTTATTACTTGCATTTCCTATGAAGCTGTGCCCTCGCTGACAGATCTCCATGCACGAAGGGCTGTCAGGCTGTGTGTATGACTTCAAGATTTTTTTCCCCTGCTCTCTTACTGCTAAAATGAAAGTACTGTATCAATGACCCCAAAGCTGAGGAAAAAAGCAAAACCAAAACCCAACACACACCAGAACAGAGTACATGTCCTGTAATCTCTGAAAGGATTGATCAGTGTGGAAAGCAGAGGTATACGTGTTAGAATACAGATATTAATGCATTGTACAGAAAGACCAAAGAGGGAGGTATATGTGAATAAAGGTTGATTCTACAGTTCTCTGATGTCATTGTCAAAGAGATTAAAGTTTAATCCCAGGTCACCAAAGCCAGTAAGATTTGCATTGCTGATATCAGCGGGTGAAAACCTCTTACAGAGGTTTCAACCTGAAAAACTGACTCCAAAATGATTAAATTAATAGTTCCTATTGTTATGCAAATAAGACTAGGACCTAGAATTAATAATATTGCTATGTGAAGTTATGCATGTTCCTAAAAGACAGCTTAATTAGCCTGAGAAATGTATTAATGGTCAAAAAAAGTGTTCTCTCATCTGAAACACCTCTCCTTGTACTGGAGTGTTTTACTGGTGACATTGAAGTAGCTTTAAACTCCTGCTGTACCTTGTAATGCCCACAGTCAACATAATAACTTTGAAAAAGGTTTGCACATGTTCATGTATTTATAATAACGTTAAAAGATAACTAAACTTCTCTTTAAGATTATTCAGGCTCATTTTCTACCTGTAAGATAATGTTTTCGGAAGTTGAGAAAAATTGTCATACCAGTTTTAGGGAAGAAAAAAAATATCAAAAGATGCATCCACATTTAACTTGTATGATCACATTTAACCCCAATGTTTCAGTAAAACTGACTGTGTAATTAATTGGCTGAACCCATTTAGTGCAAGAGTCATTTCTTTAGTGGATAATACTGTCATTTAAGAATTGAGATACTAAGCCAGTGATGAAAAGGATTAACTTGTCAGCTTCAAAGTTCTTTGAGGCAGTGTTTGTTCATGCATAAATGGTAGATGTAAATGACTTGTGAAGAGTTAATGCATGATTAGTAACTGTTATCAACATGCTACAGGCATGAAGTGTATGCCTCATGAGTAACTGTACCACAGCCCTATCTGTGGAAATCGATAAAGAATATAGCTGTAGCTTGAAAAGAACCATGAAGACAGTTATTGAAATGTCATTCAACAACACATTATATACTTTCTGCAACATGAACACTTTCTAAAGGCTTTTATTGCATGCAAAGTGCTACACAGAATTACGTATCTGTGTTTATTTCCTCTATTTACGTAACAAAAATAAAAGAAGAGACAGATGCCTTGTTGTGCAAGTCAAGACAATTCCAGCTAATAAGTTTTAAGTATGATTTGGGACTCTTCCTGGCTGACTGCATTGAAAAGTTATGTAGATGTTCCTGAGGACAGAAGAGAGGACAGCCTGCAATGTCACGTTCAGATTCCCTTTTCACCCACCATAGTGCGTGCATTCTGCCTAAGTCACACTGCTGATGTGCTTTGCTGTAGTAGCTGCTCTTTACTTAAATTCATCTTGATTTGCACTCAGTCTGAACAGCTGTCAGCTACCTGCTACACATATGGTGCCAAAGGCCCACGGGGCAAATTTATTACAACCTACAAGATGCTCAGTCACAGTCTTTTGCACACTTCTAGCACACTATCATGGTGTTATAAGGAACTGTGCTTGTCCCAGGCTTCAACTCCAAACTGGACATGAGCCCCAAAATTCATTGTGTGCCTGCAACCTAAAGAAAACAGATTATTTTTACCTTTTAGGCAGCTCTTTCAGCAGAATCTCAATATAAGGCCTTAGTTTAGTTCTTAGTTTAAAAAATTGATATTCTGTACATTTGTGCTATAAGTCATAACTTTAGGATCTGTTTCCTCATCGAGATTTAGCAGTTCGGAAAATGGAGATCATCCTAATAAATGCAGTTTCCAGGAGAATGACTGGGTTTTCACACTTAACAGCAGTGTGAAGGACCCATGCAGGTTAAAGGATCTGCCTTAGAGCATCCTGAAAAGCACTATTACATTTACTCTGAAATTAAAGTTCTACTACTTTTCTTTCAGAAAACCCAAAGAACTGGTGATCCCTGATTGCTGATTCTTTGGATAAAGAGTGCAATGAAAGCTAAAATGTAGAAGAACCATCATCTGTAGTCCTGGAGAATGAAAGCAACTCAGCAAGAAGAATAGGTGCCTGAGTCACAAATGCAGGTATGTGACACAAGAATAGGGAATGTTGGAGAAAATTAGGGGTTGGAGCAAACACTATTATATGAACCCTCTTGACTGAACATACTTCTGAGAGGTTTAAATACAATTAAGCATGCAAGATAGGCTGTGTCCTTCTAGTTTGAAAAACACACGTCAGCATAATCATAATTATATACTTGATGCCTAGTTATTACTCTACACAGTTTCTCAGAAATTATAATAGCAATTAATAATTTCTGAAACAGAAACTTCCAAAAATATGTTACCCAGAAGCCCTTGTAGAAATCCCATTCATCCTACAATGACAGCTTGTTATGGAAACAAATATTTTACACATTATGCCCAAAATGTACAGTGTAAATTACATATCTTACATCAACATCAAAAGTAAATCTAGCACTGGAAGTTCAAGGAGCTGTGGCAAAAGCTCTTGTGCTGCTAATTGTTTTTTAATGTCTAACGGTAAACAGAGATAGCATAGGTTTTAGCATTTGTGATCATTCAGCGTTAAAGAATGTACTGACCTTTTACTTCATCCTTAGCATAATTTTCACTCCTCTAAGACTTTACCCTTCCCATCTTGAACTAGGAGAGAGTCATGCATGCTAATGGATCTGACATCAGTGTTGGTAGAGAGAAGTATTTTTATGCTGGAAACAACCTGGTGTTGAAAAAATACATTCTCCTTTTCAGGTTATGTCTGATTAATGTTATATTTTTGCCTTTATATAGGTTAACTATGGTATCAGCTTAAGCAAGTCAGCAGAGCCATTGCCTTTAATAGAACAATTTATGTCATTAAGTGTGATTTGAAATGCTTTGTTTGGATCTGTATTTTATGTTAGTGCTTATCTCGAATGTAGTAGTTAAAAACGTAGATCCTGCAGTTACTTTGAGTGCAGAACACAAGGGAAATATTCCATTTTGAACATCTAAAAGACTAGGGCTGGGATTTGCCTGCCCAGACAGATATATTGTGTCAAAGTACCATTCTGTTATCCTGTATTGAATATAATTGCAATACTGTTCATAGGAAAACGATGCAGTCATTGAATATTTGATGAAGACAGTCAAACAACTGCATAAAAGCAGCCGTGTTGCTTCAGAGCACTGACCCCAAAGCACAACATTCTGTCTGCAATGGTGGCCACAGGCAGATGCCAAGGCAGATTATGAACAGGACCAGCAGATGTTACGCTGTACGCAAGTATCTATCCAAACTCCAGCCGTTTTCAACTCAGGGATTTCTTATTACCATTATGAAATTACATAGACCTTGGTCTATTAGAACAAGGCACGTATCAAGGGCACTACTGCCCTGCTCCTTCAAGATTAGAAAACGAAGAATATGGGGCAGCCTGAGTGCATAGAGGACCTGTCAGACTGCAGAGAAGTTGTCCGACACTGGCTTTTGCAGCTGTCAAGTCTAGCATGATGGCTCAGCTCCAATGACCAAATTCCTGCTGCTGTAGGGCAGAAGAACTGGGTGAATAAGAGCCAGAAACCCCAGGCTCTTTATATCTTTGTTTTCCTTCAGCTAGTAGTATACATACAATAAGTATTTGCCACAGCGTGCACAGGAACACAGTTTTTCCTGTTTTTTCCCATTTTCCTCATTTCATAAATTCAAAAAAATCACTCAGGCTTGCAAGTAGAAGTGATTTTCCTATCTTAATTGAAATCCTTCCCTCTTAATGCCTGGTCGGCCCAATAATAATCTGTGAAGTAAGGTCTTGAGGCTGGCATGTCAGTATCTGGATCTAAACATGTGAGGAAGGTCTGTCTGAAGACAGACCAGACAGTGACTGTTTCTGGTTACCAGTCCAACATCCAGGAGAATGTGACTGCAAAGCTGCCCTGAGTACCTCTCAGAGATCAGCCTCCAGAAGCTGTTTTCTGTCTCACTATAGAGTCCCTCACTGCTGGAAGGGCAGCTGAGCACTGACAGGCCACACTGCTCAGACTACACTGACAAAGGGCCCAGCCGTTCTCTCTGTGGCTGGTGTGGACCAGAAGCTGAGACCAGGTTGTGGTACCACATATTGACATAAGGAACTGGGTAAAGCTGTCAGCAAACTGTGCAGTGATGGTAGGGACAACTATCATGTTCTTTATGTAGGTCTGCTGGCAGTAATGGTGGCAGACGTGTATTTATTTCTAATGGGCTTTATAGCACGTGTAAATGACATCAACTTTCCCTAATATCCTTGGAGGCCCTTTTTCTGTTGACTCATCTGATCAGGCTCCTTACAGTCAGTGACAATCTGGAGGCTCTGAATTATTGATATCATTTGCTGGCCACTTAATGACCTAGATGCTGAGGGTGATGTTTCCTGCTGGGAAAGTGGTAGCATAAATAAAATGGAGAAATTTGGTCTCAAAATCACGCAAGGAATACATAGTGTCAGTGCTACAGTTACACTCCTCGATTTATGTTAGCCATGAAACTCAGGACAACAGATAATGGGTGACATTTTGTTGCCATTCAGCCTCCTCTCAAATGTCTTGTCATGGTTCTTCTCTACAGCGGCATGCTGCAGTATGGTGTGGCGCAAACACAGCAGCTTGCTCTCCAGACCTGTCCCCAGCTGCTTCTATGTCTCCAAATCTCAGGCAGACATCCCTAGCCAGACTCTGGCCTGTCTGACCCCAGATTCCCTGGACCTTGTCTACTACACAAACTGTCCTTACTTTAGTCTGTCTTTAGTCACTGTGTTCTCACTGTACTCCTCACTCAATTCCTATTATGGAGTTTCCCAGCCCAGCCTCTCAGCACCCACTCTAATCTAATCTTAACAACTACTGTCAGCCGGTCTGATCTCACTCTCCGATCTTTGCACGAGGGCCTGGACGCTAACACGGAGCATGTGGGAGATATCAGGGCTCTCTCACCCATTGCCAGCACGGAGGCCTCAGTTCCAAACTGCCTGGGTGGGCTCATCAGTGAAGCCTCAGCTGGAATCAAGGACCTCTAGATAATAACAGTTTTAGACAACTGGCATAAAGGAGATGACTAACATCGCTTAGGTTAGATGTTTAGGTTGGCAGCCACAAGCTAGAGACCTTCCCAGTTGAATCGTGACTGAAGTGCGCTGGGCATCAGGAGTGCCGCCTGAAGAAGAGGGAACAAATTGCAGTGGTATGTTAAGAACTGGTGATAAGGAGGTTAAATTAGCACTAATAAGGTCCAAACTACACCACATTTCCTTGTTTGCTTATGCTCAGATAGATAACAAAGTCTAGCCTTACTAAAGTCAAATTATTTCATACCTACTTTATTCACTCATAGAGCAGGCTAGCTGCTCTGTCAAAGAACGCTTGACTTGGTGTGTTTTGACAAGCCCATATTGTATGCTTCTTAGCACCTCATCTTTTAGGTGTATACAATTTGATGAAACAAATATGTTATACCCTTTCTCCTTCTAGAATTTCACATTCCTCCTTTCCTCTCTTTTCACAATAGTTTAATAAAATGGAACTGGCATCAGGTTCACAGTTTCAGCATTGTATTTAGGCTTTTCTCTCCTGTCTCTAAATTTGTGGCTAACTTCCACAAATACTAATGTTCAGGGGATTCTCTGCATTTTCAGATCAGTAGCTAGATTGGTCACACCAAAATTGGAGTGACTTCCTTTTTTTATGGTCTTCTTAAATCTACTTCAGATACTTGGCCTTTTGCATGAACTGGATTTAAGACCACTGTAGCAATGCTTAACTCTGCTGGGTTTTTTATTAAAGACATTATAATTAGCTGAATATTTCCCTTCAGTAAGTATGTTGGCTTGGAGCATTACAGAGATACATATCACAGCAAAACACAGAAATCTTGAGATGCTCATTATGATTTACTAAGAATGAAAAAGGCACAAATAAATGATATTTCTCTATGTCAAGTTACCTTTATCTCTGAAATGCTTGAGTGAACCTTTCTGACAAACCAAACAAAAAAGAGAGCTGTTGATGGGTTCAAAAGCGTGTGCAGTCCTTGTTCTGTCACAGTTAACAAAAAATTCCTTTTTAGTTGATGTGAACCAGGATTTTGAGCTGTACTTATGGAATGTCATTGGCAGTGTAGATTAAATGATTTTTTATTGTTTTTTTTCTTGTCTTTCAAAACATCTTTGTTGCCAGTCAGCTGTTTACAGCACAAGTTCAGAGCAGTAGCTTTGTTATTAAAGTGGTGGAAAATAAACAAATGCAAACACAGAAATGTAAAGAAGTGGCCAAAACCTTTTATGAGATTAACCAGAAAATAGGCCTCATAAAAGATCTTTATTTTTTAAATGTATTTTTTTCATAAAACTACCCACTGATGTTTACTGATGATTCACTCCAAATATGAGCTGCATTTGAACTTTGATTGGCAAAACACCCAAACCTGGCTCACACCTTGGCCTGCTCTGACCGCAAAACAATTGCGTGGAAGGAGATCCAGCCATCCAAAGCAGCTCCAGCTCTCTCCATCCAGTAACCTCCCATCCACTTCTGCTGGAATACAGTGCTGCTGGGCACTGATATTTAGCGAGAGATGATTCCTAGCTCTGAAAGCACGGCTTCCTTCCTGTGTCCCAGGGCAAAGCCACACAGAGCTAAGCTGTGTGACTTTGCCTTCGGACAGAGTTGCAATGCTTGTATATCCCAGCAGTGAGTTCAGCTTAGAAGTGAGGTCAGGTTTTGTTGTCTCCTGAATGAACTTGAACCCTGGCTGGGATCTAATTTAGACAGTAAGGAAAAAAGAGAAGGAGAAAAAAAAAAAAAAAAAAGAAAAAAGAAAAAAGAAACTACAGGGGGAGGAGGAGGGAAAGTACATTAAAAAGAAAAAGGAAAAAAGCAGAAAAAAGGAAAAGGGAATAGAAAGAAAACAAACAAACAAACAAACCACAACAGTTTTCCCAGAACTAACCCTGGAATATGAATGGAGCCCCTACACTTGTCCTTTTGCCCCTTGACTTGACAGCTGTGGCTATTCGTGCCAATGGTGAGAAAGGCTTAGGCCCCTGCCAAGCGTTTTTGTTTTTTTCTGTTTTATGTTTTTTTGTTGTTTTTTTTTTTCAGAGATGAACTACCAATGAATTTACTATTAGCATTTTCTCTGCTAAAATCTCCTTAGCACTTCCATGAGACTCATCTTGCTTTCACTGCCTCAGTGAGCATAAATTCTTCAAAATCTGTTAAGCTCAGTGTGTAATGAGAACATGGTGTTGCTGGAGAAAAAAGTTAAAATCTGACCTTTCCCATAATATATCTGCCCATAGACACTTGCTCTCTTTAAGGTACTGAGGCATTTTCTTAAATCTGGCCAGGTATAGATTTCCATTCATGGGTGTGGACTAGGCTGAGATTTGGGCTTTAGACATGTTGTTCCCCTCTGGTGGCTGAAGATCTAATCATATTTTAAGGCCCTAGGGCTGCACTGACATTACTAAGTGGTGCAGAGCAAAACAGAAGGAACTAGAGTTTGATGTGTTGAAATTCTGTGTGGTCCTAGGACTGCATGTGCACATGGTGTCTTTACCGAAAACCACATTTTTGCAACTATCTGACCGTAAGCACGCATCATACATCCGTGAAGAGGTAATGTGGCAAGTAAGGTGAGTCAGGGGCGCTCAGCTGGGTGACCTCAACCTTGGTTCCACCAGGAGAGAAATCACTTCCCAGCACAGCAGCCGCACACCCTGATACACCCTGCAAGACTCCAACTGTAAGTGCAAGGCAAATTCAACCCCTCTAGTACACCAAATCACAAATGTGCAGCCGTTCTTCCCCCAGAGCAAAACAGTCATTTTGAGTTAACTTCACGTTAGCCATTTAGTGTCAGGAAAAGAAAAGATCAGTTCTTTATCTGTTTTCTCCCTAGACTGTGGGATAGGAATAATCTATTAGAAGTGGACCACAGCTGATGATTTTCTCTTTGAAGTTAGTGCAGCCACAGTGACTGGTTGGTTGGGAATACAATCCCGGTCTTTGCAAATACTTTTCCTCTTGATGTATAACCAAGAGACATGTTATACTCCTTTAGCAGTGTTGCTCAGTAAGAAAAACATGACTGTGCACAGGCACTAGCTTCATGTTGAATTAATTTTCAATAAATTTGTTTGTTTGGAATTCATATTAAAGGTTTTGAAAATACGTTCTTTTGGTCTACAAATGGTTACATTCTTTCCAGTTTACACAAAAATTGTCACTACCCTGACATCATTTTCTTAATGGGCTCAATCCACTGTCAGTGAAATCAATGAAGTGTATTTTCCATCAGTCTTAATGGGATCTGGACAAGGGCCTGTGTTTCTAAATAAAGCCAAATGCTGGGCTGATTCTGTAGTTATACCCATGTAAACTGGAAATCAGCCAGTTGGCAACTTCTTTTTTTCTTTCCTTCTCTTTTGTGTTTTGCAGAAGGAAAACAAAACAAACAAAACACCCCCCCCCCAAAAAAAAAACCAAACCAAAACAAAACAAAACAAAAAAACCAACCAAACAGAAAACTCCAACACTTTATTAGGATGAAAAGGATAGAAAAGCAAGATTGCAAGGTTGAAACTGCAATTCTCTTTTCAAGTAATGTTACACTTAATCGGTATGCCTCAACTCAAAAGGAACTTTATAAATCGTCCTGAGTTCAGCATCTTGAATAATTTGCAGCAGCTTTAGGGTTGATATGACTTAAATTCAGCTGCCCACATACTAAAAGAGACTTTTCTATTGCTGACTCTTGGCGAAGTATAACAACACTCAAAATATACGTCTTACATGGCACCTATGTATGAGGCAGAGTGAATGTGAAGTAAAGCTATCACATCTGTTCCATTCATCCCTTACCCTCAGGGATTTCTTTTCATTTATTTGCTTTGGCAAAGTAAAGAGGTTTTGCAAAGTCTCTGGCATCTCCATGTATCTGAAGATGTTATAACGCAATGTCTGGATTTGACACACAGGTGGGTTATGACAATGGCTCACACAGCAGACAGCTTTAAAAGTAAGAATGACAAACTGTTTAGTTTTCAGATAATGGCAGTTTTCTACACAATTCCCCACACAAAAATGACAGAAAAATCCCTGTGGTTGAGAACTTGGTGAGCATTGCAATGACCTCATTCCAGCTACCTCAAAAAAAGGGAAAAGACAGTCCAGTGCCTGGTAAAATATCCTTTATCTTCTATTCTCTGTCAAAATTATTTCTTATCTTTACAAAATGTTTAGTTCTCATGCTCGGCATCTAGAAAGCTTGGTAAGGAGTTTCCCCACTTTGTAAATTTCTTTAAATTAAATCAATAGCAGTAGGCTAATAAACTGCACTTTCATTCCCTCTTCTTCATTCTCAGAGTTCCTCTTTGAAAAATAATGATTGTCATAAGAAATCTGGTGTCTCACAGGAAAGTAATGGTGCTTATATACTCTCTATTGTTAAGCCTCTCCAATATATCAGTTTTGACTGTCTCTTGCATAACGTGCAGCTTATACAGTGAGGAATGGTAGAGTTTAGAGAGATGGCCACTTACAGGAAAGAGGATAGGATGGAATTCACATGTAAAGTGGAGATTGGTGTGGGAGGTGAACAGACAGAGAAGAGCAGAGCAGGCCTCTGAGGTGGGCAGGCGCTGGTTAATCCTGTAATCCTTTCACTCAGCAAAGAAGCACAAGCAAATAATTTCTGCCATCCTTAAGAATGTGTCTCCACTGACAGATTCTCTCTGTATTGTTCTGCATGTTATCTGCTAAAGTGTTCTCAAAACACAATGTGATAGGGGCCTGTTTTCAAACAAGGGTAAATGAAATAAGATAAAAATAAGCCCCTAGCTTTTCCCTCACTTCTCTGCTCCTTGTTCCAGAGCTAACAGGCAACACCAGCTGGTTTCCATGGGAGTTGTAAGTGTTGGTGGAGCAACCAGGAGGAGTATACACAGGGGAAACGGCCTTTTCTTCACCACCTTTCATGGCCTCACCAGTCCTTTTGTGTGGACAAGAAAATTGGATTTTTTTAAAGGAAGCCATGCCTGCTCACAGCAACCATTCAGCTAACACTGCAGACAGCGCCTGACACTGTCCTGTGGCCGCTGCGCAGGCCCCGTCTTCAGGATGGGCTCAGCTCAAACCTTCCAAGCTCCAGCAGATCCAGTTATGACATTTTGGACACAAACACAGACACACTTTAATAATTTTGAAAACCGGGACTGTGCAAGAGGCTCTGCTGGAATGCTTACTTGTGACTTATAGGGGTCGTAGCCTGTTTGACAAGGCTTCTGGAAACTCTTCTTTAGTTGTGTTTCAAAGGACCTTAAAAATTAAATAAGTGACAGAAACAGCACTTGAAGGATCAGTTGTGGGATTTTTTTCCCCCGTTGGGTATTAATCTCTAAATAGATAAACGCCAAGGAACAAAGAATACGTACCTTTCCCAGGAAGAGAAAAAGTTTTGACAGAAGCACAGTTGGAAATACTTTTCAGAATACCTACCTACAGAACTGCAGGCTGAGAAAGACATTTTCAGGCAGTTGTCTGATGGTGATAAGATATGTCATTGACCTCCAATTTGTGAGTTTACTAGTTCGAGTTACCAAATTTTCTGACTTCTGTCTTGAATGGAATTCAAGAGAAACTAGATTCCAATTAGAGATAGATCCTACTCAGGCAAAAAGCATTATTGTTTGGGCTGTCATCCTGGCTGATGGATTTTTTCACTTGCAAGAGTTTTATTTCATCAGTTAGCTGAATTATTCCAGTGAGAATTCACTTTTTAATAGTGTTATATTTTCTTCTGACTTTCTGCTTGATTCCTAACCTATTTCTTTTGCTTAAAATTAAAAACATTTTGCTTGCTGCTAAGTTTGGCTGCACGTATTTAATAGAAAGTACATATTTAATAGTACATATTGTATCAATGTGTCCCACCTCTTTCTTATCCTTTCCTCCTAATCAGACCAATTAACCTCCTTAACTATTCTTGTTTTCCACAGAAAAAAAGAAAGTGATGAATGATGCAAGGCCCTGCCAGTGACAGAAATTTTCTGTATGGAAATGTTGTGTCATTCCAGTGCTTTCTAAGCTACAAGGTAACATTTTCAAAGTCACACAGAAAATTTAGCCACACATTTCCTGTGTTTTATAAGCTAAAAGAGTTTTTGAAAGATCACAGTGATGCACATATCCCTTATGAAGTCTAATTTTTCGTTTAACATAACTTGATTTTCTTTATTCAAAAGCTTATAAATTCTGGAGAACAGCTTCTACTGATATGGGAATTTGAAGTTGAGACCACATCTACAAGTAATGAAAGAATTATTCAATGCTTAAATTCCATTAGAAATAGTTCTTTTTAAAGAAAAGAAAACAAAACAAAGAAAAGAAAAGGTTACTTTCATCATGGATGCATTTTAGAGATCCCCATTGGCATAAATCTTTGAATCTAATTTGTTCGGAACTTGTAGATAAACATATAATCTCAGATTGCTGTTATAATGGAGGCTGGCTGACTTTGTAACCTTGGTAAATAGTGGTGTGTACTGAGCAGTCCTAGTATTCATTATTGCTCTTGGACTTGGTGCCAAGCATAATCTTTAATCCAAACTGAAATGTTGTGAGGGACTTCAGGGAAATTTTGCCTGGAGTTCTTTATGAGCAAGTCCCAAAAGAACATCATGAAAGGAAAAGGGTGTGAGAAAAATGAAAAGTGTTTGCCAGATTCACATCACTATTGACTAAAGTTGCATATATTCCTGATATCCATGCACACGAGTACTCCGCACTTTCCTACTCCTGCATCGTTGTGCTTACACAAGTAATTACTATCTACTCTTGGTCCCAAGATGAAAGGGTTTTAAAAAAGCACGTAAGTCTCTCAGCCAGGTTTTTCCCCTACACAAGAAACACCAGCCACATGAAGCCTCATGAAATGTTACCGTAAAAGATAAAAGCAAATGAGGATTACTCAAAAATGCAGTTGCTCAATATATCCAGAACTGCCAGCAGCAGTTTCCTCTTTAGGCTACTGACTTCATAACCTTACCCAACCCTTCAGAAATTTCCTGGTCAACATGACTTTTCGGAAGCTTTGGGAAAAAAAAGTGTTAAGAAAACCCACTGGTTTTAATCGGGTTCCTTAAGACTGGGTCACTTCACAACTCAGACTAAACAATTGTAAAAGTTACTAAAAGTAAACCAGTTTATCCCTGTAGAGCAATAAAGACAAAAAAGCAGACAGGAAAGTTTGTTGGAAAGAAATGGAAGATTCGGATATCTACTGAATGTCTGTTTTTCAGTGTTGGAAGACAAGGCATTGCAAAGCTTTTTTTTTTTATTTATTATTTTTTTTTAATTTTAAGTAAAGGTTTCAGAGGCACTAGTACAAAATAGGTGAAAGTTTTCTGACTGAACGGGTTCATTTTCATGAAAGTTTAGGTCATGATTATTCCTTTTCTAGTATTTACAATTGTGAATATTTAAACTTGTAAAAGTGATTCTCAATGTAAAAGCATAAAGTGCATTTAAAAAAAGTGTATTCAAATCAGAAAGAGAAGATATTTTGTGAGAACTCATTGGCTCTGCACTTACTGCTGTCAGCCTATTCCCGTCAGCATTGATGATCTGGGAGGGATTACTTACATCAACAAATTCAGACACACAGGTAAATATTAGCGTTACTGGACCATGTGTCCGTAACAAACAGAGGCCCATCTCACTCCTAGTTACAGTCAGTGATTAGTATTTCAAGGAGAGACAGTAATTAACAAATAAGTATCCAGAGGATTGTTAAGGATTAGATGAGGATATTGGGCTAAGTAAGTCTAAGTAAGGATGCTGTTATATTTTTGTTTACATAGAAATGTGGACAGCTGGCCTAGCTGCAATCTATTTTAGTGCTTTAAGGTACACAATACAAATCATATCCACAATTTCAGACCTAGGTGTTATGAAATTAGCCTTATCAGGGTATGGTAAACAGGTCTATGTGGAACAACACACAGAAGTTACCTTCTGTTTAAAATGTTCAAGTTACTTTTAGAAGCTTTTCCATTCTTTAATGAATACTGGCAGGTCACATTAAATAACTCACAGGTTCCTCTTTTCAGATTTCAAAACTGTAAATTCTAACAACAGAAATTTGACTTAAAAAAAAAAAGTTTATCACATAAAATTTGCCATTAGAAATGCCTGTAACCCAAATGTCTATGAGACCATTATTTTCTTTCAGCTAAGGCTTATAAACCTTCAGTAATGGAAGAGGTCTCCACTGTGCTGTATAGGCAAATGATAGAAAATGCATTGTTCTATGGTACTTAAAGTCTAATGAAGACTAAGTTTCTTTTTCAGTCTTTTCCTATTTTAGTAGGTTTTTAGAGGAATTGCAGAAGAGCCAATAACTCACTAGTGTGTTTCGTGAAGACCTGAGAGACCAGATGATGCAGAACTTCCTTCTCCTCCAGAGGCTTAACTCTGTGGATGCTGATGTAAAACAGCATCAAGCCAGGCCTTGGCTCCCTGCTCAGAGTCGCATACGGGCACATGTAGAAACATTCACCATCAACCACGTGCTCCCAATTGCCTTTTTTTTTTTTTCCTCCTTTTATTTTTTGTTTCAGTACTGAGGTTTACTACTCTGAGCAACCTGATCTAGTTAAGATGTCCCTGCTTATCGCAGGGGAGTTGGGCTAGATGACCTTAGAGGCCCCTTTCAACCCAAACTATTCTATGATTCTTTTCTGTTATTCTCTTCTATGATTCTGTGATTTTGCCTGAGAGGAAAGGTAGGATGATTCTAAGGAAAGAAAATAGTAATTAAAATAAACATACGGCAAGACCCTACCAGCAACTTTCAAACAGAACTAAAGTCAAGTTTGTGCATTTCCATTAAAAGTACATGTCTTATTCTAAGTCATGCTGGGTTTAAGAAATACAAACTGCTAAGTATGCTTGGAAGACTTTAAAGAATATAACTTAAAGGAGTCAATTCCTGTACTCACTTTTTCTAGGATTTTCATTTTAACAATAATTTGACATTGAGACAACAAAGCAATTTCTTCCTGGTATTTCGCATGACAGCCATAGCTAATCTCTCTTTCTGACTTCTCCTTCTTCTCTCAACAGGGGGGATGGCTGCAGAGCCATCAATCCCAAGAGTGCTGATTGAGCTACAGTAGGTGCTGCTCCTTAAAACACACTTTGAAAAAGTTTTGTTTTTCTTTAAACCTTAAGGCCTTTCTCTTGCTTCTTCTGCTTTGATAGCCTATTGTAAACTTCCTGTCTACCTGCCACAGGCATTTGATAATAGCTTATCCACCCATCCAAACTATAGTGAAATTCCTGCCCTGAAAGCTGGGGGTTGTGAGATGAAGGAAGAAAATAGGCTTATTGCTTTCCTGCCTGGAAGCAGCTGCAGCCAAAACCAACACAGATTCCTCTGGTGCCACATCTGTCACCAGCGGTCAGGCTCCCTCCTATGCCACGCTAACCACCTTGCACTTCTATTTGGAAGAGCGAGACCCTCAATAAATAAAGGAATAGATTAAGTCAGGGGAGCAGCACTGGCTGCAGGAGGGCAGGAAAGGCTGTCCTGGCAGACCAGACTGGACACGAACAGACAGGAGCAAACAGATGTTACAAAATTACAATTTTTCTATAATGATTTTAGCAACACGGGGGAACCTTGGCGGTCCTAAGGCATTCAATCAGTCAGCCTTTCTATAAACAAATATGTAATTTAATTTTAAATGTCATTTCATTCCAGGGTTCAGTTTTAGGTTGCTATCACACAGGCCTCTTCCTCAGGGAAATTTGTTCAAGGATGATTTCTGAATATATAATAAGCAAAAGAGGGCAAAAGGTTCATTTAATCACAAAAAGTACAGTCCTGTTTTGAATAGTAAACCATGAACAGGGGAAGACCAGGACTTTCTTTTAATAGTGATAGATTGAATGGCAAACCTTTTTCTATAACTAGATAATACATTCCTTGTGAAACTCCCAATTAGCCAGGAGACTAATTTTCTGTAGTCTTACAGTTCTCCATTATGGACCCAAAAACCTCTGAGGATTTGAATTACAGAAACTGTCAGCGCACAATAAAACACTGCGACGAGAATAAAATATCTTCAAATATGGAAGAGCAAATTCTGATATAGAATCATAAAATCACAGAATCATTTATGTTGGAAAAGATCTCTAAGGTCATTGAGTCCAACTGTAAACCTAACATTGCCAGTTCACGGCTAAATCATATCCCTACACACCACATCTATACATCTTTGAAATACCCCAAGGGATGGTGCCTCCATGACTTCCCTGGGCATCCTGTTCCAGTGCTTTTTTTTAGTAAAGAAATTTTTCCTGATATCCAATCTAAATCTCACCTGGTGCAACTTGAGGCTATTTCCTCTCGTCCTATCTCTTGTTACTTGGGAAAAGAGAAGAACACCCTCCATGTTACAACCTCTCTTTAGGTAGTTGGAGACACCGCTAAGGTCTGCCCTCAGTGGAAGCTGAAGACTCATAATCCTTTCCTCACTATATAAAGCAAACCTGTTCCTGCTAAGAGAATTTCGGCTCATAGGACCAGTGTTAGAAAAGCAAAATTTCATATTGATACATGTCCTTCTCCTTTTTCTTCCCATTTAAGGACGTCATAAAGACTGAAAAATGTCTCAGAAAGAAAAACAGGTTCATTTTCCTCAGCCAGGAATTCCTACAACATAGCCTATTGTCTGCTGAGTCAGGAGCATCCTCATTTTTCCTTTACTTGCCTTTTGGAATGGGATCTCCTTTTGGGCAATTAGAAACAGGACATTGAGGCTCAGCTCAGATACCACACCCCTTAGGGTCATCAGGCAGTTTGTCTCTGTACATGGCACCTGGCTGCAACTGTTCCCAGAAGTATTCATTCTGTGTAGGTTAAATTATCCTATAATGCAAAGTGGGTTTTTATCAGGCAAAGTTAGAAAATAAGAAACAGATTACAAATACATCTAGATCAAAACATTATGAAAGGCATCAGCAAGCTCACTTCTAAATTTATGCTCAAATTAGTTAAACTGTCCAAAAATTGTCACATCCCAGCGGAGTTTCTCTTTTGCAGTACTAGCAGTTCTCAGGAACAATTCAGGCACGTCCCAAAGAGGAGCAAATGCGTTTTCTAGTCATTTGAACATCTTGATCCAAGAAGGGGAAAAAAAAAATCTGACTGCCACCTCTCTTTCTGTTACTGCTTTGTTTTTAAGTTTTGATACAATTAACATGTTATATATGACCTCATACTTTCACCAAGGAGGCAGCACATAATTGTCATTATATTTTGCAGCTTTATTAGATCTACAGCGTGACTCAATATTGCTTCATAATCACTTCTTTTGGCAAAATAAGGAGATACACAGACAGGATTTAGGGACAGTGTAATCAGGTCCATAGCTGTGGGTGAAAGGAAGGAAGTCTGGAGATATTTTTAATGTGTCATGCTAACTTCAAGTTGCTGTGAGTGCAATACTCTCACTGTAGTTCTGTTTGACTTGGAGCAGAGCAGATTAAAAGTGATTTCCCTGGGTATTGGTCAGTGCAATTAATACCTTCAAATAGAGGATCATGTAGTATTAGTTTCCAAGATTTTTTTTTTTCCTGGGCAATTCTAAGGAGACTCAAAGCTTATATTTAATATGAAGAAGTGGGTTTATTTGAAGTTTACTTGAATTAGTCAAAGGTTGTCCAAATTGGTAGGCTAGAAACCTGTGGGAACAGCCTTTCATTATCTCTCCAGAATTTATGCCACATTTCTCTGCCACAATTACAGTACATCTTAAGGTTTTTCAAGGTAAAAAATTCTATTTCTAAGGTTGGAAATGGAAGAAAGTACAAAGAATGTGTTAGAAAAATATATTTGAAACCCAAACTATGCCCATCCATAATTTCAAAGTATATTTGCAGTCATATAACGTTGGCATCATCTAGTATAAACATGTATCGCCAGGTTTAATCAGAATTAAAACATACATTTACTTTTCTGTCTGCCTGTTAATCTTGTTAGTGTAACAGACCAATCTGATAGAGTAAATTAGATTTTCTTCTGACATCTATTCCATCCACAGAATTAGTTTAACAGTATAATCACGCTTACCAACACTTTAAACTTGGAGATGTTTCTGTTTCATGCTCTAATTATGATGTCTGAGCCAAAAATACCACTTGACTTCAGTCCTTGTAGGATTTGGTGTGAGGTTCAACGGGGAAATTCCTGTATTAGCAAACAGTTTGAACTTGAAGTCACTGACATAGAACTTCACTGTCATATTCTGGAATTCATACAGGTGTCCAGTTCTACAGAATCCTCCATATATCAGAGCCATTCCCCTTCGAGGGTATTGCCCTATAGTGAATGTATGAGAAACTTAGCAAGCTAGAAGTATGAGCTCAAATTGCTCATATATCCTATATGTACCAGTCTAGTCTACAGGGAAAAAAAAAAAAAAAGAAAAAAGAAAAACTAATTTATTTTGTATACATAGAAAAAAATGTTTATGCATGCATTTATAATTTCCCAGGTGTTTTCAGTTTCAAAATGTCAAGGACATATGCATCTAAACATAGTTTGTTGGGTTTTTTTTTGTTAATGGAGCTGGTGGCATCTTTTCTGTCCAAAACGGATTTGTACTTCTTAGGAAATTCTTAGGAAACCTCTGATGGAAAAAGAAGGAGACAGACTTCTGCTACTTTTAGAAAGCAGCAGGCTTGCTAAAAAATACAGTATCAGAATGTCAGACAGAGTATACTTTTGGAAAGGACATTTCTAGCTTAGAAAGAGGCAGTGTTAAAAAAAAATAAAAATTACATTTTAAAAGCCATTGATACTCATTTTACTCTCAGTCTTGACCCTTTTTAAAAAATTCTGAATATACATGTAAATAATTATTGCAGATTAGGGCACAATTTATGGTAATACTTTTTGTGTTACATATCTAAAGACTGAGTATCAGACTCTCTTTTAATGTATAAATGTGAGTGGGCCCTTTTCCCTAGGGGAGCAAAAGACAGAGCCAGTGCATATTAGTTATGAATCCATTTTGGCAAGAAATTAGATCATTTCACTCTGGACGTCTCTTTCTAGCTCGAGTAATAAAGACAGGTCTGGAAATCCAATTACCATCTCTTGTCTGAAATCTTTTAAAGAACATAAAAAAGGTCTCCATGAGAGAGAGGGACCCAGAAAACGTATTTAAAAGTTTCATATTTAAAAAGTATGCTTGTATCCTTACTGTTTAGAGTTCAGAGTTTAGGTGACGTGATTACCAACATAAATGTACTATATGTTATGACTGTTAAGTCAATTACTGATTTAGTTATTTTTTCTGGCTGCAACACCAGGGAAACAATGTATAGGTTTTCTGAATTCTGTTCACAGCGCTGGTACCGACTTGCATCTCAGTCCAAAAGGCAATGGAAACATACTTATGTTTACCAAAAGGGGGAAAAAAAGTGCTACTAAGAACAGGGAGACATAAGTATTATTTCACAAAATTAGATTTGGCCACAAATATGTCTCTTTCACTTTTGTTCTTTCGAAAATGGGAGTGGAGGTGTGTGACAAGAACAGGTATAGAAATGCAGGTTTTTAAAATGGGTATGGAAGGCCAGTTTCAAATCGCAGCAGGGAAAAACACCAGGCTTGAGGTGGTTGTTCAATCAAAACAGGCGGATTTTTAACACAGAGTATTTGCAGTAGCCATTTCGTACATGACGTGGAGGAAAGGTCACTCGACAAATAAATTCAAAGAAATATGCTATGCACAGAAAATGTAGGAAGAGTGAATGAAGGAAAATTCACTGCAAAAGTATAATCCCTCTGACATGTTTGTTAAACACCTGAAAGGGCTTTGGTAAAATATCCTGTGCCAGGGGAAATAATTTATGAGGTAGATAGAAGGATTCTAAAGTTTGGACTTAGATTTTATGATGAGGAGATACGAAATGAATCAAATACAAGTATGCAAATTAGCTCACATAAGCTACCCACAGCCATAGCTCTAGTGATTGGATAATTTACTTGGGTAGGTAACGAGCTGACCACACACGATCCACTCTTCGGTGTTGCCATCATCTGTGCTTTAGCAGTGAAGAAGGACTTATCACTCAGGTATTTTCTTATTAGTTTTCGTTTTGTTTTTTTTTTTTAGGGGCACTGAATCTCAAACCAGAGACTTCCTAAATGACCAACATTTACTTTTCAAAACGAAGTGGGAATGGTGTCAGTGCTTCTCACAGAGTGTAGAAGTCATCACACTTTCGTGTCAAAACAGTGATGGCAGGTAGACCTGGTTTAAAATATTCTGTCATCACTTTATCAGGAAAGCACCAGTTTTAGCAAGATTTGCAAAGAAGGAAATCTCGGAAGAAAACCTGCATTTTTGTCACAGGAAACCCCAAGTCCAGGCCACTCTGCTAGGAAGGCAGTCATACAAGTTTGGGTGTCAGGTCTGTTGAGTTGCAGCAGAGGACCTGTAGTACCCATGTCTCTGACATCACAAGGAAATGTCCAGATCCTTTGGTCACAAATTCCTGCAAAATCTGGTGTTCCAAATAAAAATAGCCAGAAAACCTCGGCTTAGGACAGGAGATTTGCGGATTTGTAAAACAGGAACAAGGACAAATCAAAACAGACACACCAAGAAGGGCAAGTCCAGTGGGTCACTTTCTGCTCATTAGCTAGGGTTACCCACATAGGTGCTTGAGTAATAAGCATAGACATTAACCAGGAAAATGGGCTTGTACTCTGTCAGAAACAGGTAACTGTTAGTTTTTGCACGAAACAGCTCAGTTTTGGAGAAATTTGGCTTTTAAGCAAAAGCCACTCTGTCAGAAGGCTCCTGATGACCTGTGGCCATAACAAGGTTATTTGCAGCAGTCCCTAGTGCCAGTGTTCCCACAACCAGTCTGCCTCACTAGAGAGGTTCATTGCAGGATGTATTTTTTACAAAGTAGATCATCTCACAATTCTGAATCTCTACGATTGTCGAAGACTTGAGAAAGTATTACAGAAATACCAGAAGATGCTTGCAAAGTTGTTTAACATAAAAATTAAAAATAAGGAAAAACTCTGATTTACTTTTAAATCGTATTACACAATAGACAGAATCTTGAGCTCCAACCTATCTTTCTGACCCATATAAAGGGAAATGAACCAAAAAGAAAATCCTCTATTAAAGTATCTGAAAGTTGTCCACTTTTATGGCCCCAAGAGGCTTAGTGCTGAATCCTGCCATATGGCCATTCTCCCTCTTTTGAATGGTGTTCAGGCTGGCACACACGTAACATGGAAATATCCTTGAACAGGCTCTCTCACAACATCGTCAAACAGTCTAGGTTATTTTACTTTTATATTATTTCGAAACATTAATATTAAGTTACATATTCTGTCATGTTATGTTTTTCACATTATCCTAACAACAACAGTAAAATACACATTTCGTTTAGAAAAGCAAGAAACATTGAAAACCTTGAGAGGGGGCTGTCCAGGAAAGAAGGAATGAAGACTGATGTTATGTAAGGGTAGCTGAACCTGAAGGTTGATGTTATTCAGTTGAACATCTCAAAAAAGAACGAAGGTGTGAGAAAAGGGCAGCAGAACTGATGTTATGTGACTACAGAATCAGAGAGCCAGGGCTGCTGAGAAGTAGGTGGTCTACCAGTAGTCTAGTATCTGACCATGAGTCAATGCTGTTTCCAAGCCAAGCTTGGTCAGAAGACACCATGTAGATGCTAATGTGAGGACCCATTAGTCTTTCAGCTCCAGGTCTCCATGTAGCATTTTTATTTATTGGCATCCTGGGTCGGGGTAGGGGAAGTAATTTTTTTCTAACAAATACTGCAAAAGAGGGTTTTTTTCCTAGCTGCAAGTTACTTTGGGGATCTGATTTTGACTCATACTGTGAGTAAAACTGGGAAATTCCAATATTTTGTAACTTTAATTTTATTCCAGTGACCTGCAACCAGAAATTCAAGAAAGTTCCCTGTTGGAAACTGTCTGTGGTGTTTCAGGACACTGTGCATGGCAGGCCAGCTGCACTCCCTCAACTTTTTGTTCCCTGATTGAGCCTGCGTGTGGGTTTGGGCTTTCAGAATAGTGACAGAGGTGGGCAGAATGGGCAGAGGTGACAGAAACTCGTTCTCCTCATGCGTCCAGCTACTCCTCATTTCCACAACAAGCAGAGAGGCTGAACCTTAACACAGAGCTACTTCTGGCCTGCTGCAGACGACAGCTGAAGATGAACCTGAGCTGACAGCAGTTTGCGATGTAACCTGCTTGTGCTGGTGAGACACAAATTTCTGATTGTGAAGTGAATATCTTCACTTCGAAGTGAAGATATTACCAGCTGTGGTCAGCTTTTATGGCTCTCCAGCACTTGAACACAGCCTGGCCAGATCTGCTTCAGACCTGTGGGCCGTGGAAACCCAAACCCGCTGAGACAACATCAGGGATATGTATTGCTGTGGGACATCTGCCTGCCTGGCAGGCCCTGTAGGAACTCAAGTAACTATCTACTTGATTAAAATTCAGTAAAGTGTGTATAGTTTCATCAAGAAATTTCATCAAAATACTGGATAAAAGAAAATTTGGTCTCTCAGAAGCATTGCCTCAGCTTTTTTCAGTTCTCTCCGAAACACCTTTTCAGAACATAAGATGTGAGTTGATATTTAGGAGATGAGTTCATTATTGGCTTGGTTTTTTAAGAATGTCTGTAATCATGCAGTAGTTATGATACTACTTTTCCAGACGTTCATCTAACCCAGTTTTGCGTCTTATTATATTGTGAGCACGTTAGGATCAACAATTTTTTCTCCTCCTGTATTTGCACTTATGTGTGGTTTTTAACATAGTAATAATAGTCTGGCATATACTGTTGCATTTGTTTTCTTTTCTTTTCTTTTGTTTTCCCAAACAAGAAGCATCCAAATATACCCTCTTGAACAGCAGTACAGAGCTCCTGGAATATTAATTATGTATAGCTCATTTCAAGATTCCAAGATCTGCTTGTAACCATCCTGATTAAATCCATCCCACAAGTAAAACATGATCTGGTGAGTCACAAGAGGTTAAAGAGAGAATTATTTATCCTGCACTGTCTTAAACTAACTTTGGAGATGTTTCAATCAGTTTTTAATTAATGTTTCCCTTATGTGATCGCGATTTCCTTAATGACTTTGGCTGTGTGTTAGCAAATTTTTCTGGTGGTGGAGCTGGTGGGAATTATGAAGAAAGGAGAGAATAGCTTATTATACATAAAGAATGATTGTGAGGCTTAGAAAAATAATAGTAAATCAGAAAATAGTACAAAACTTAAACTCAGAGAAAAATATATTAATAAGAATTTCCACCGTGAGCCTATTAGGATTAGACCTATTAGGATTTGCAACACAGAAGAGATCTGAATACAGTAGTGACATTGAGCACTAGGAGTTTATAATGTTTCCAACTAGATTTAGTGTTTCAAGCAGTGATGGACAAGTATTAAAGAAAGTGAAAATCTCATCTGGAATACTGTGGGCAATGTTCCTGAAAAATAATTCTAAAATACAGCCTTCAGGCAAGGAAGGTCTCAATGACGCAGGAACTTTCTTCTAGGTGCACATTTCTATGCCTCTTGGCAAACTTCACTGTAAAATTTCATTATTTAACCTTCACTAAAACCCTGTCCAGAAAAGCAGGGGAAAATGCATTTGGCCTTTTGACTTGAGCTAGGGAGCACAGATATTAAAATAACTTCTTGTTTTCCTTGTGCATGAGTTTCCCCATCTGAGAAACAACAAAGTTATTTTCCCAGTTTTGTAAACATAATTAAGCTAATTAAATACTCATCAGTCTGAATGATGAATTAAGCACACTTTGCTTTGACTCTGTCCGATATCATGACTCATGACTCTGTCTGACATTACAACTGAAGAAAACAAAAACATTTAGCTTTAATCTAGGCACTGGCAGCACCTTTTGTGAGCCCTTGAAGTGCTTCAGGTGCCAAGGGCGCTGCTTCTGTGCAGAACCACTTTGGACTGGGCAGATTGCCGGGCCCCCAGGAGAACAGTCAGGACACTAAGGGTTTCTCCAGCAAAACTGGAAGGGGCCCAGTACACAGGATGGTTTCAGGGAATTCCCAGTCTACACCTACAGTATGGGTCCTTTCCAATATGAAACTACAGCAGCTATCTTCTCAATGAAGTGACAGCGCCTCTCACCTGGAATTAGACAATCAGGAGAATTTGCAATTGAAGTCCTGTACTCAATTCTTTTCACATCTTCAAAAGCTGTAAATCACATTTTACCAAGAAGTATTTTAATTTGGGATTTATGAAAAGAAATATCCAAAGCCTTTCCTGTTGAATACGTGTCACTGTGCAACAGATGCAAGATTACATGAGAGAAACAGGAACATGATTCCATTGTCTACTTGTTAGGGCTCTGAAAACAGTTGGAAAATCCTGGTTTGATGTTCATAGTTTCCACTAAACTCTAGCAAGAAATAAGAAAGTGGGGGTTTAGTATTCCCTTGTCTACACTGAGTGATATTAACGAGACTGAGGGATCCAATGGTTCCTTCCTCTCAGCCAGTGAAACTGGGATTAGCTACTAAACACTAATATCACTTTAATAGGTGGTGTAGAGAACGTCTCATCCTCATAGCCTTTCAGATTAGGAGATGTGATTAGGCCACCATCAGCCTGAGAAGATAATTAAACCCAGATTTTCTGTTTAACAAGTACTCAAGCCACTAAGCCGGCAGTGGAGGAGGCTCCTGTGGGGCAGGCAGGGCAGCCCATCCTTTGTGCTTGTCCTGGGGGTGATTCACATGGTAGGAGGGCACCTCCTGATATACCGGGGAGGGATCTGATATATGGAGACAAACAGCCTGAAAGTTGAGTGACGCAATGCCTGTTTCCTTCACCCTTCAGCTAGAAAGTATGAGAGGATAATCTCCTGAATGAATGGCCAATTCATGAATCATATGACTTTTTTTTCAATGTTCCAGACGTCCTTTTGGATATTTTCCAGTCATTGGAGCATCTTTTTAGCCCGAAATACCACAAAAGATTAAAGTGATTGAGAAATCCTTTCTGCAAAGTGGGAGTTTATTTTTAGAAAAACCTTCAGATGTCAGCTTTAACAAGTACATAATGCCTGATCTTCATGGGCACATTGTGATGTCACTTAAAATGACCTCCTAATCAGACAAAGTATTGTTTTTAGGAGAAGATTCATAACATAATTGAGTATTACAGCACCTTATTTAAATGTTCTGTCATCTGGTGGTCTTTATGGATCTGAATTAAGTGCGAAGGCTCCCCTGCATGATATATAAGAAGAACTGCTACATAAAATTTGGATTCTCAACAGTTCATGTTCTGAGAAATAAATTACCATAGATAGCTAGGAGGTGAATCTGGAGAGTCACGTAAGATTTCCTTTCTGTCTGTACAAAGCATGTCCAATAGGTGTGTTTACAGCTGAAAATATTTTCATAGAAAGAAAGTCTTATTAGGGCTTAGAATATCTTTGTTTAACTGCACAAACATTTAAATGATAGATGGAAAAGCAGTTGCTTCTACTTTCTGCTCAGTAACGCAGTGGTTACTGCCACCATACTCTGCACAGAGACCCAGGTTCACCATGTTTCTCAGCCTTACTGAGTTTTGATCTATGCCTCCTACTACAGGGGTTTAAATGAGGCGAGGCTTATTTGGCAAAGGAGTATTTTTTCTCATTAAAGTGCTCTTGAGAGGAGGGTTCAAATCCATATTCTGGACTAAAGGGCTTTCTAGGTATTGTGAGAAAGGGGGCACCAAGACACCATTTTTTTTAACTGTCCACTCACTCTTTGAGTCCAAACCAGCAAGATCCGCAGCACCACAGTCAGTCATACAGCCAAAGTCAGGTCTGAAGGGTTTCACTGTAGGTGTAGGATAACAGAGGTGGTTTATGATAATAAGCCTTCTGTCTGCTGGTGAGACAGCTGTCCCTTTGGGCACTTTTTTGATGAGTATAGATTTAGTAGGAAGCCTTGCTTTCCTGGCTTGCAGAGAACCAATGCATTTTAATGTTATTCTAACTTGGAGGGCCAATGTGATTCCAATTAATTCAAATTTGCCAGCTGGTTGTATATGAGCCCTCCTCGCTGGACATTCATGTTATATTCTGTTTGTAAATGTGCATTGTAATGCATCCTGTCCTCATTTCACAGCTGTAAATAAAATGATTCTACCTTTTTAGTGGTGTCAGTGAAAAAAGGTTCCTCACTCTTTCAAAGGTCAGATTTTAAATGGCATCATGTAGTATTACTCCTTTGAGTTCTGTACACATCTGCTGAATCATGAAGCTGAGCACTTATTCTAAGATACTGTTCTTGCCTTCAGCCCCTAAGGCTCTAAACAGCTCTACCTTCCGTTCCTTGTTCATTTTACATTCCAGTCTTTTAATCAACACACTATATTGTACCACATCATACACTCAAATTTCTGGGAGGCATTTTACATCAACACTATTACTTTTAGCAACTAAGTGTGTAATCTCATTAAAAAAAAAAATCCAATTAGCTTGTCAAATTCTATATGCTATAAACAGCGATGAGTGATTTCAATTAATGGATAGAAATATAATCACCTTTAGTTTTCTATTAATTTATCCAAGTCAGACTAGCACATCTTTTCTGATTTGGATCATTCTAGTCCCCCTTTTTAAGTAACTGGGCATTTACTGATAAGAATTACAAGTTTAATTTGCCACAGGACGTGATGTGGCCATGACTATGTTATATCCCACCCCCATTAAGATGAAGCTATAATCACTTGCTTTTCCTAGTTGTACAAAACTCCTCGATTAGTCCAAGCTTTACCAATAATTAACATAAATATGGAAATACCCTTGAGGCAAGTTTGTTGGATTGTGTGCAAGTCAGTGAGACCTGCTTCCTTAGATGGGTATTTTTAGTAGCCACTGCTTACCAGCCTCCTTGGGAGATGCTGTATTAATACAGACTTTTCCATAACTGCAAAAGCATTTATTTTGCAGCTGATGTGAATATCAGGAGAATCTAGTAGGCTAGAATTTTGCATTTTGCAGCACGATTTAGATGACAGTAAACTAAACTTACGTTTAATGTTCAAAACATACGATTCTGAAATTCTATTAGCAGAGCACCTTGTAGGAAACTCTAAACTAGAGCCAAACAAGTCAGCTACACAGACTAACAGGTACAGCCTAAGAGCACAACACTCTTCCCTGGTGAACTGCCTCTGTGGATGAGTGGTTTCCATCTCAAGAAAAGTGCTGGGTTGACCCAATTCTGTAATTCCCAGAATTTTAGATAATATCTTAGCATAATGCTTCAAAATCCCATGTTGATGACATTTGTTCCAAATAAACTGTTGCCTCCCCACACAGTGCTGCCACATACCGAATGGGACCTCAGGCTGCCCCACAATGGGGCTGTCGTTGTCATCTTCAAATTGAGGGTCCAGAGGAAGCTGTTGCATGGAGGCACATGATTAGGCTGGATTTAAGTTGAGCTGGACCAGATGAAAAAACTCAGGCTATCTGAGAGGACTGATACGTTCCTGAAGGCAGAATGCAGCACTGCAAAGATATACAAGCTGACACCCTAAAAGTAGCACAGCCGTGCTAGTACAACTTTGCATGCAAATAGGTTAGCCCTTGGTTAATCCCCATAGTGATTTCTCTGGAGTGAAATTTCCATTCTGCTTTCATTTTTGCAGCTGTTTCAGCAGTTCTTAGTGAATATATGTCAGATGTCACTTGGTGGTTCTTGCACTTCACTCACTTCACTTTCTGTCCCTGATATACCAGGGATGAGTGATGAGTGACTGCAGAAAAGGGAATGTGTTGCTGGAAGGTTTTTTGGATTTTTTTTTTCTTTTTTTCTTCTGGATGTTGCAACCTGCAACAAGTTCACATCTGCAAAGTGAGGCATGAATGTTTATTTTATATACTGAATATGTGACATATTCTCAAGCTTATTAATATCCAAAATATTACGTAGTTTATTATATTGCTTATTTTCTTTGAATGGTGCCATTACAGGTTAGAACCAGATTTAACAACCTTGAAAACCAAAATCATATTTTTAGCAGCTGTAAACATTGTTCTATGAGCATATTTACATAAAATAACTCATAATACTGCCCTAAGCTATTAATGCACTTTGTCCTGAAAAAAAAAAAAAAAAATCACTCACTATTAGGAAAAAACTCTACAAATCAAAGCTAACAACCTTGGAAGAAGAAGTGGAACAGGTTTGCAAAAAGCATTTAGGTTTTTCCACTGTTTCAACATGAAGCAGCTATTCGTAATACCGTAATATTCACATAAGAATTAAGTGATACAACAAATCTGACTTCAGTCTAGCAACTGCATTAGCTGTTTTGAATTAGTCTGTGCATTTAATAAAATGTTTCTCATCTATTCAATTAACATTAATCTCTATAGGTTACTTAAAGCCATATATTAGTCTCAACTAAAACTACGGATTTTAAAAGCAGATTTAGAATGACTGGGTACTTGTAGTACAAGGATGTTTGAGTGCCCATGGTTTGCCAGAAGAAAGAGCATGGAGACTGAATGATCTTCTTTCAGTGGCTAGAGTGGTTGTAATTTGGTTGAATTGCCCTCACAAACAGCTCTCCCAGAAATATGAGGATCTAAGTGCTGGAAGAATAAATATGGCCCACGCCTATAAAACTGGTAGAGGAGATTGAGAATGAACTTAAAATAATAATGAGTCTCTACTTCCAAACCAGCACTGGTTTCTCTTTCCATCAGGAGAATTCTGCCGCACTATAGCATTTACACTGGGATAAAATGGATAGTCTACTGGCAGTTCTCTGCTGTCTTTACCGAAGTAAAATTCCTAGTGCTTTTGTAATATATAAGACACTAATGGAAAACCTATTACTATAATCACTTGTTAAGTCTTACCACATACAAAACTTTTGTTCCTGAAATATACAAAACATAACTAGTATATGTGACAAAATATTTTTTGTAGGTAGCAATAAGTACACAAACACAGAGTTAATAAGAAGATGGATGAAAAAAGAACAGAAATGTGCAAGTCCTGAACAGGAGATACAAATTGGACAACAAAAAAGGCAATAACTCAGCTTCTGTAGTTTTCCACCACACTCAAAATCATCATTCTGCTTTAGCATGGCTTAGTTGGTAATGACCAGGTGTGGTGCTGAAAATAGAGCCTTCATTATTTTCTCTATCAAAAAAAAGTCAAAATCCATTCATCAGGCTGTAAACGGGACATTTAAGTTGAATGCAGAGAACCTACTGTTGAACTATCTTTCTCATTAATTTTCAATTACATGAAGGACTGAGCACTCTTTCTAGCTTTGTTTTTGATTTTTTAATTAATATAATGGAATTAACATTACTCAGTTCAGTGGTTCACAGGATTGAGCAGAAATGTGCTGAGCTACAGAGGATCGAGTCGTATTTGCTTTATTTAGGCACGAACAGGCTTACTCATTCTATGTGTGTGATAGGATTCCTCGTGCAGAAGAGATTTTGGGCTCTCATCCAGTACTGTAGTGGTCAGGATTAGGAATCTGATCCTACAAATCCATTTAGATTAGCACCCTTTGTGTAGATAACAACTATCATCTCAAAACTGGTTTACACTTTTGAAATATGTCCTTATAATAACATTCATATTTTGCATTTATTAAGGGCTTCTTTGGGTCCACCCCTGTTCACACAAGTCATTCTGGGCATTGCTGACGTGCTTTCTGAATGGGAGCCTAATCCTGTGAGGTGCTGAGTTCCACCCAAAAAGATGCTGACAAGCTCAGCACCTTCAGCTCCTGGTTAAATTGCAGGCTATTGACAGTAACCAGCTTGCTGCGAGAGCACTAGGGAATGACAGTATCACTGTTTATGTCTACAAATCCACTCTAAATACTTAACTAGACATAAATTATTTTCCAAGGAGAAAACAGTATTTTTTTTTTTAATTTGAACTGTAATGGAGTGGTAGTCTTTTCAAAATGGATTGTGACAGGGGACAACATATAACAATATAAGAAACATATTATGAAATAAGTACTTCAAAAACCTGCTGTCAACCTGAACACATTTTATGGGATGATCTGTGATCCAGATGGTAGTGAAGCTGAAGTTATTTTTTCATAGTGCTGTGGGAATGAGATGCTGTGATTTGATGCCAGTGTTTGATCAATAAAGAAAAATGTTGGCAATACTTTGGAATATTGTGCATTCTTAACTGGATGACGTGAACTCTGGTGATTAATGGAGGGATAGCTTTGAAGAATTACTGGAAAAAGCTTTAAAATTATTTTCCTTTGTAGTATATTTCCATTCAGTGAATTGGCAAGGAAATAACAATGGGAATTTACTGGTATGAATAATGTATCATTCGTACATTCTTTATACTCTTGTCCAACTGGCAGTCCTTGATGCTCTTCAATTTCAAGTTTTCTGCAGCATTACCTGGATTTCCAGATATAAAAATGAATGTATGATTTGAAATATTAATACTAAAGTAGGCTTTTGTCCATGATGTTCTGCAGTGTAGCTAGTGCATATCTAGGTAAAAAAATAACTGCTCCTCTGTATCTCAGATTATTCTGATATATTTATAATCTGCAGAAGTTCTACCTACATTTATGTAGGAAGGGGTATAAGGAATTTGGTAGAACTGAGCTCCTAAGCCCTTGGCAACAGCATTTATTGTCATTAAAAAACTCCCTGTGGAATCTCTACCTGCTTTTGAAACATATTAATGAATAAAGGGATTAAATTAGGTTATTTTAAAATTCCAAAAATATTAGAACTGTCACCACTACTAAGGTGACCTGACATTTTAAAAGACTTTTCCTATTTATGACTTCGGAAAAATGTGCTTCTACAGATGATGCCAAGCCCAGCCTGGGCTGAATCGTTAGTGTACATTCTCTCCAGCTGACTCTATGCAATGTGGAACAGGGAAGCGCCTCATTCAGAGGTAGAGAGATTATGTCAATAAAGAGCTGTACGTACAGTAGATTAAAATAAGAGAGATCTGGGGAAAATGCCATAATTGATGAGCCAGACAAGACAGTGGGTATGTTTACGTTAGGGCTTTAGTTTGGATAAGGAAGACACCTTGTAAAACAGATCTCTTACCATTCATTATGTCATAGTTTTCTTTCAGAATGGGAACTTTCTTATGGAAGTATACTGAAAGATCTGTGCCAGCACATCCATAATGCAGATGCTGGGTCTGTAGCACAAGCTAATTCACTCCTCCAGCCTATGTTGAACAAATCAGTGTAATAAGAGTCAGAGTAAAGTTGTGGGAAAGTCTCATTCTGTGAGATGATAATGTGAAAATGTTTGCCATGGTAAATAAACCTGGACTGGAAACTGACGGGAAGTAAGACAGGGTAAAGTATAAAGTGACAATTCTGAGTGCTAGGGAGTATCAGAGGACCAGTTATAAAGGCAAGGAGCTGGATTAGGAAAGCTAGTACACAAATTAAGTGTGGAGAGATAAGATTAGGAGGCCAAGACTTCAATTAAGTAATTAGTGCAGTAGAAGTGGTAACTGGTTAATTGAGAACAGTGAAAGGGAAGAGGTGAAAGAGGGGAAGACTAGGGAAGAGACAGGATGGGAAAATGAGAGGAAGAGTCATGTGGCAGGACAGATACTCCATACCTAATAGAAGCACATTTGCTCCAGTGCCTCATCATTCTTATGTGGTTGTGTCTGCTCTTCAGTTCCCGATAGCTCCTCTATTCTTGTGCGATTTTTGACATTCCTCTATCTTATGAACTTGCTTGCAATATCTTTGTAGATATATAGATATTTTCATCAACCAATTGAGCTGTAATCACAGTTTAGCCTGAAGACAATGCTCTTTGGGAGCTGGTGCTGTCAATAGGATTTCTGTTCTCTTCTGCTGAATTTGAACTTAAACAAAGGCTCATGGCTATTTAATTGTCTCAGCATTATTCCTGCTCTGTGTGAACTGGAGTACCAGAAGACTAAAGCTGAAGTGCCACAGCTATATAAAAATCTAGTTCAATTAAACATACTCATGAGCCAAAGTTCTTAGTATCAATAGTATTCATTAGTAAACATAAAATACTTATGATATCACAGTAAATCAATAAATGTTTTTTTTTCACTTCAGACTCAAGAAATGTAAATATTCCACTCAAACAGTTAATGTGACCAATCTTAGTGTATCTATTTCTTAAACAGCCTGCATTCAGACTGTTAACTGCTAGTTACATTGCAAATACTGGTAGTGAAATTATGCTCCTATCCCATAAATACATTCAGATGAGCTTCATTTATCTGAAGAGCAGCTTCAAAGCCATAGAATATTCGTACATAAATAGCTTAGAAATATTTCAGTATGAAAATGAAAAAACATAATCTTGCAATGCTATAAGTGATTACCAGTGTATGAAATAATCCATTTATATCTATATGTGTTTTGAATAATACAGTTTAGCCTTAATTTTGCTGAATCTGGATAAAACTATCCAACTTTATAACTACGTGATAAATACTATTTTTTTGGTATAGCAGTGGTTAGTAATGCTTGGAAATAGTAAGCAAAATTTGTATTCAGATTGCCAACCTGTGTCTTGCAGTGCTCAGTGAAAGGGAGACAGGCAGGAAGACCAAATTCAATAGTCATTCATAATTCAATAGTTATTTACAGCTGACATAGAGACATGCCATCTTCAGTTGTGATCATGACAGGATTTCATGCATGCTGACAGACGACATTATTGATCAATAATCGATATAATCTGATTAGAAAGTAGTCACAAAGCTTATCTGGCTTCTGACATAGAAAAAGTTATTGCACTCATAGTCATAAGTAAGCAAACATTCACGTGTGCCTGAGCAAGCTTGTCATCTGGGCACAGTCCTTCATGCACCTCCTCAAGTATGTTCTCAAGAGCAAACAGTGTTTGGATATTGAGGGCATCTGAATTCAGGTATAAGTCTTAGAGACCGCAGGAGCGTTCTACTCTGAAAGCATGCAGAAGAAAGTGAGAGAGTACCTATGCACCCAGAACACTCCTATGTACCCCAGGGGAAAATGCCGACTTCAAGACTGGCTCCTGCTGCCCTTTCAGGCCTCAGTCCATGCTTCAGTTCAGCAAACATGGGACAAGGCCTAAGTGACTTAGCTACGTTCCACTTTTTTTGAGTTGACTTTGGAAACCTATCAAGAACCAAATGAGCTAGCAGGTGCCGGAAGTGGGTAGCATTCTTCTAAATAGTTTGGGAGACCTCTAGTGGGCCTCCTTCTTCACCTCCTGTTGTACGTCTCGCAGCCTGAAGGAAAGTTCTATTGGCATGTAGCTTGGACTATATACATGTATGTAGTTGATAAAATAACTGGAATTATTAAATGTGACGGCTCTAAACCAATGCTTCTACATGGTAATCACGAGAAAATACGATAACGACTTTGGTTCTCAAATGTTTGAATCAATTTGAAAAATGATTGCTTCAGCTACGCAATGATGAGCAGAACATCATTGATATGCTTAGAAGTCTGTGTTCGAATGCTTATCTTTAGGTGTATTTCTAAGTCCCAAGTCTCATCTTACGATTTGCAAAATAGAAATAGCACTTCAGTTAGAATTGCAATCCAAGTGATGAAGGTGTGTTCAGAGCTCCTTCTTGTCTGAGCAGTCCACACTGTATAAGCACCAACATAACTGAAGCCTCTTTGGACTTCACTCTTTTTCTTCGTTATATTTTTGAATGTAACACAGAAACAGGACCACAAATATTCAACTTGTTTACCAATTCAGTAGGAATGAACAATAAGGCTGAAATACTAATATTTAGTGCTACCTCAGTTACAGGAGTACTTTCTAATGCAGGAATAATTTTCTGTGTAATTCCATATGCAGCCTCTTCACCTAACATTAGTAAGATTACAAGAGCCATGTTTGTTTGTACAAATATCTCTTCCTATTGCTTGGTGATCAAGAGAGCAGAATATCCTATTGTTGCTTTTCTAAAAGACAATTAGTGTTTCTACTGCAATTTCTGTTTTCATATTTATCACTCATCCATAAAAGGTTTTTTACAAACATAACATTCAATAACTGTTTAAGACTTCTTTGCACAATTGAAAATAACTCCATGATGTGAACATAAGCGTTTAAACCTCAACCCTGTTATAGCAGCAACCAATTAATATATAACTACACTGAAATCAAGAGAACCACGCACAAAAGCAGACATCTGCCTGTGTGTCTGGATGAGCAGATATTTATTGGTTTTAAATTACATGCTAAGATTTGCAACATACTTTTTTTTTTCTTTAGCATCATCTTACAAGGCCCATACAGGTACATTCGGAATATACAGGAATATACAAGTGTGTATGTGTTAATTTCTTCCCCCTCCCCCCATTCATAACAGGAAGTGAAACAAGCTGTGGGGAGACAAGTGAATCAATTTTCTTTTTCTCAGTTGAGCTCTCCTGGTGTTAATTCAGACCATAAAGGGCAGCTTGTGAACACCTATGCATCTTGCCAATTCTAGCCCATTTGCACAAGTAACTGTGAGGAATCTTTGTTCTTGTAAAGTGGTGGAGGGACATGTGGTGGAGTGTGAGTAAACCATGCACCTCTGTCAGTGCTGTGATGATGTTATTTTGACATGGTATGTTATTTTGACATTTTTGTAGGTGTAAGTGAAGTTTGTGAAGATTGTGTGATGAGTGTATGTTTTAATGATAACTCTTTAAATTAACAATAATCACAGAGAAAGCCTTTTCATTTCAAGGATACTTCAAGTTTGGGATTACAGAGGCTATACACCATAGCAGAAAGTCTCTGGCATCCTAGCAGGCCAAATTTCCATTGCCTTCTCTGGTGGCTAGGTCTCAATAACATTTCTGCCACCGGTGTAAAACAAATTCCTGTGGGAAAAGAAAAAATGCTTCAAAAAGTTATAAATGAGGGTGATGAAAAAAAGTCATAAAACTATTTGAAAACCTGTCAAATCAGCATGGCTATTCTACATAGCAAAGTCTGTGTCTCAAACTATTTGAAGACAGCAATTAATGGAGAAATGTCTGTTGCCATGTTTAAATGAAAAATACTTGATACATGGTTTTATAGACTACATTACAAAACCTTGGGGGAAAAAAATGCCTTTGATGCACCTTCAAAAAGACTACATAGTGTAAACTGAGTATTTGTGAGAAGAGATATGGCATGGTGACCAATACAAAAGACAAAGACTGAAGTGCAATTCTCAGCATGGAGAAGAGTTGGGAGTACACACCTTTTGTAGTTTAAAATATTTATTATGGATGTAGAAAAGAATGTGAACATTGTGGTAGCAAAATACAGATGAGTCTTAACAATATCCAGAGAAATCTATACTGGGCACTGGGGTCACCAGAACTCTTAGATGCATCAACATTGTGGTCCCAAGTGAAATTCATTACCAGCAATGTGATGTGCACTGGCATGAAATGATCTGAACTACACATACATTATTTCATCATAATTATCTAGCCATGCAGAATATTTTTAACGTCAGTACTTCAGTGGATCATTGCATGAGTAGGTCCAATAAAAAGACAAAGGCTTGCATGAGATACACTGTAAAAAATAAAATGTTCTGTCTTCACAATATATGTTAAGATTAGGCCTCCACTTGGACTATCATGTTCTGGTTGTCCCACCTTAAACAAAACATAACAAAAATGGATGGCACTCTGAAAAGCTTAGAGGTACAGAGGTATACAGATGAAAAATGTAGTAAAAATGCCTAGCTGGGAAAGGATATGATTGAGCTAAAATGAACAGGGTAGAGAAGTTAAATCATCTATATTTACCTATTTTCATAATTCAAACACATACATATACCTGATGAAACTGGAGAGCAATAACATTAAAAATAATAGATGGTGATAAATGCATTGATTTCAGAGAAGATTGGATGTTTACAAGGATAGGGATTACCAAATACAATATTTTGAGTGGGATTTACAACAAAAAGCATTTTTGAAAAGAAGTAGAGCCTTAATGATTAAAAATACATACTAATCTTTAATAATGGGAGGTTTAGAATGAAAGTTTCCTCCCCAGGCAGTGTTATTCCATATTCATCCACTATGTGGGTTCTTGCATTTTCCTTTGAGAAGTCAGAGCCAGGATGCCAGATGAAACACTGGGCTGATACAGCCTAGATTTTCGAAGCTATGGGAGACATCAGATGCTTTACTTTTCACATATACAGTGTTGAGACACTAGTTCCATGTTTTCCAGGGGGAACTTGTCAGAAGTTTCCCAAAATGCAAAGAAACCCACAAAATCCTTGGGCAGTGAAGGTTAAGTTACAGTGCAACACTTATTTGTTTTTTAAAAAAACAAACCTCTGCTTGTAATCATCAAGGTAGAAGACCCAGAAAGCAGTACATGTTATTTTTATTTTCCATTTTAAACCAGCAACAGTGAAGATTGAAAATTAATGATTAATAACAGTAACAATAATAAAAGTAACTACGTAGTCTGCTTTGTGCAGTGCATTACTTTCTTCAGACTCTGTAAGGGAAGGGTTGCTATTTACGGTATGCTCCAAGTCTGCCTTTCAGAAGAAAGCCCAGCTTGGCTGGACAGCTTTCAGTTGCTACTAGAAATATGTCACTTATTAGGAACAGAGGGAATGTTTATCACTGTCTCAAGGGTTACTTTGGCTGCAGCAAAGAAACAGCTCAGTTATATAATGGAAAGAGCTGGGTCAAAGGAGAAGAAATTTATGCAGTGTGTGCTCAAGACTCCAGCAGTGCAGGCTCAGTTTTTCTCTTGTGTATCTTGCACAGACAGCGAGTGAGACCGTGGCTGCACAGGTCTTCCCATCTTTCCTCCATACACCCTTAATAAACACTGCCGAAACTTCTCAGTTGAGCGAAAAGATTTGTCTTTCCTATCGCTTCTCTTGCCCTCCTGGTATCTAGTTAGTGTTCAGTCCCGTTGCCCAGACCCATCACATAGCCAGTGTTGGTGCCCTCTTCCAAGCAAACTGGAAACGCCAGCTCTAGCAGAGAAGCCTGAACTCAGCATCATCTTAAAGGGTGCTGAATACCATCAGTCCTTTTAGTCCTCACCAGCGTTAATGGGGGGATTCTCCACCCATAAATTCAGTTTTGATTTCTGGAGAAACAGCAAAACGGAA
Source organism: Pampusana beccarii (assembly GCA_013399365.1). Taxonomy (NCBI): domain Eukaryota; kingdom Metazoa; phylum Chordata; class Aves; order Columbiformes; family Columbidae; genus Pampusana; species Pampusana beccarii. Next base: position 1,102,849 of record VWYH01004005.1, read on the forward strand.
CCCAATGCTGTCTGCTTCACAGATATCACCTCCCTGAGTACAGCACAGCATTTCAGCTAGAGAGGGATAGTTGTGAAAAGTTGAACCCGTTTCCATCTGCTTATGTAAATGGTAGACGTCTCATTTCAGGGCGGTCGAAACAGCAAGTTCTGTCAAAAGAAAAATAATCTGCGTCCAGAGTATTCTTGAACGTTTCCCTCTGTGTTTTAGTTCCCGGTATCAAGCATCCAATTTTCAAACACGAACCCAGTTACCATAATAACAACCCAGCACCGTCTCAACCTAATTACCAAACACACAAATTGGCTCCGGACCACGGTCACCCCGGTTCCCCACCGGGGTCGGTGTGGGGAGCCCCCTTCGTGAGGCGGCCGGGGCCGCGGAACGCGGGCGGCCTCTGCCCCCCGCCGCCCCGGCACCTGTTGCGCCGCCACTTGGCCGTGAGAGCGGGGGCAGTGGCGGAGGCCGCCCCGCTCGGCTCCTTCCCAACCGACAACTTCCCGGGGCGTAAACGCCGCGCCAGGTGCCGCCCTCGCCGTGAAGAGCGGGCGGGCGGGAGCTGGGGGGCGCGGGTCCGAGTTGGCAGCGCGGCTGCCGAGGCGAGGAAGGTGTTTCTGCGGGAGCGCGGCCGGCCCGCCCGGCAGCCTCCTGCCCGCCCCGCCGGCCCGCCC